>CM044898.1:61464118-61791194 GCA_024500145.1 Gentiana dahurica var. dahurica | reverse complement strand
CATTCACTCCCACTTTTCAAAGATTCACGAGAGCTAGACATTCTTTATAAGAATGCCATTTCGGATATTCAATCCCAATCATAGGATATGCGATTCCCGGATGAACTAACATGTATACTCCACTTGCTTCAGTATCACACCCAATCACTACTGCATGATCGCCCCGTGGATAGGGAAAATCTCAATAGTGTCAAAGCATGACAATCCACACCGTGATGCCATGTAGACTCCGGTCTTAAGGATAATTACACAACTGCCACATAGTGCGACACTTAATGTAAGTGGGTCAGTCTAACATACGCATTCTCTAATACACATCCACGTACAGTCCAAGTGTCTCTACACTTCGATAGACAAGATCTATCCATGTCCATAAGACAGAAGACATCTAATACGTGCTAGCCTGTTCGTACTATCAATGTCCCGCTTAATAGTACATCAGCCTAGATACATTTAAGTATCAAACTTATTAAAGTGATTAGAGATCTCATCAACCATAATCGCCTATCATGGTTTCTATATCACAGTTTAATACTAAGGACGTTATCATATAACAATTCATAATTGGTTCTTTAAAAGAACAAATATATGACAACAGAAAAGCCATTTAACATATGTATAAACATAAAGAAATAGTAGAAATGATCCGACCCGGTCGGATCCGGTCCAACCCGATTGGGTTTAGGACATTATTTCAACAGTCTCCCACTTGGCCTAAAACCAATCACTCACACACAAACGACCAAGTTGAAACACAAGAATCTCATGCAATACTCGCAACCAGCCTTAGCCGTGAACGTATCGCTATCCATGGGGACTCAGAGTATCTTCATACCATGCTCCAAATGACCAAGACAAAGGAACCGCCTCAACACACACATGAATCTCCAACGAGACCCTGGTCCTTACTTCAAACAATGAATCCACTCAATATATCAGCTATATAGAAAAAGGTGGAAGAACCGTACAAGGTTTAGGAATGAACCTTCTTAGATCTATGTACTGCTCCCGCTGCGCCTCTAAGGTACTACTGTGTTTTGGCTAAGTTGTAGAATTTACAGTGACCTATAGCCAAGAACATTTCCAACTCACTGTATTATCTAATCAAAGTGACTGCAAACCTAGACTGCAGCTCCCACTCGCCTTCATAAAACTCGGGATGCATGTCCGTATATCTACGTTTATCTGATTCCAAGTTTCAATAAACTAGGAACTCTTCCTTAACTTGTTTAAGGATATTCTCGACATTTGTTCATGACTCTTCATGGACTATGAATATCTGGCATTACTTTTATGATGGTTCCTGTCGCAGTAGCAAAAGAAGCCTTCCATAACCATCATCTTTCACCTTATCATTAGAACTAACGTCCTAACATAGATAGATCTTGAGAACACCGGCTAGTAGTATCTCCTGTCGTGATCTATGCTAAGCTCTTTTAGCAACACATCTATATAGGTAAACTATAATCTAACAGCAGTTAAATCTATCATTATAGACTCTTATTTCCAAAAATAAGAACTGCTAATCCAAGTGCTTTCTTAAAGACCTTGAACTACCAAACATAAATCGACTGTGACATGGGGTGATAATTCCCGAGAGAGATATGTAATACCTTACTAAAAAATTATAACACACTCCCACTGCCCTCTTGCACATTGGGCATATCCCTTCTTTTGATCACTAAATCAAACTCCTTTGATTATCAAACAAAAAAATCGTCTAGAGAAACTTGTTTGAGTCCATAAATGGATGTCCTGGGCTCACATATAATGTTATCGTCTATGAACATCGGGTTGTTTGCCCAACGTCTTCAACACTATCATATAGCCATGATACGAAGTTATAACAAGCATAGTCTGAATAGAACTGGGCTCAGCTGGCAGCATAAATATAATTACAAGGTTTACACCCCGTATCATTCAGCCGTCACTATGACCTTATGGTAATCATATTACTATCCATGTCAACCATTCAGGGACATTCCCTCTAGGTAAGACAGACTAGGTTCACAACTTGGTTGTCACCGATGGAATCTAATTCAGATATTATGGCTCCTGGCCATATCTCTCAATCTTTCCTTTCAAACATTCCTTCATAGGTTGTGAGATATTCATTCTTCAAGATGAACATACCAGCAGCCTTTTTTGGCTTGAGGTTATCCACAGACTTATACAACTTTTGTGTGCACTGAGCAGTGTTCTACACCTCATCGCTATGCGGTGTCTGCTCATGTTCTAATGGTTGAATGTATCTTTTTGGTTCTAAAACTCTTTTGAGATCTTATTTACTCCCACTGTCTCTTTTGGAAGAATCACTTCCTCTAGAAGATAGCCTGTTTGGAGACAAACACCTTTTGCTTCACGGACAAATAAATAATATCTAGCGTACTTGCTAAGACATTCCACAAAGTTGCATATGTTGTACTAGGCTCCAAGCCTTTTTGACTTTTCCTATGAAAACTTCAAATCATCGATTCGACATTATCGCCTTCCATATCTAATATAGAATTTATTCAACCTTTATTCTTTGGAACTTGGTTAAGCATAGGGGCACTATCCCGAAATGTGTAAGGGATACTTCGCATGGCTTGCGTCACACCCTTATCATTTAAAGTGTTATTTCCATTTTAGGAACACAATCTAATTGCGTATCCTAAAGATGGTATCCTTCAAGGAGAATCTTATTCTTTTTCAGACGACTTCTGAAACACCCTTTAGGTATTAATTACTTCAATTCAATGGAGATTAATTCCTAAGTAACTCATCAATCTCATATTCGTACTAGCTCTAACTCTTAAGGCTTTCCGAATTGTTGCACTTCAATAAGTATATTCAACTATTTCTAAAAAATAGTCATAGAGATTAATAAACAATTATTTGTGGCATTAATTGTCATAAGCAAACAAACATCGGTATGTTTAGGCTTTAGACAATTTTTCTAGAATTTATAATCTTTTCTTAAAAGGGTATTTTAGTCCTCTTTCGATAAGATACGTATAACCCACATGATTCATAATCATATGGTTCAGCATCATCAGAATGACGTTTGATTACACGCTTCCCTTCCATAGAGACTGTGCCTAGAATAACCACAAATCAAGGATAACAACCATACAAATATTTAGTTGAGATTTTTCACCTATATCAATTATATAGTGACATCAATCTAGTATGTTAGATTCGGTGACCTTTCAACTTTATTAGAATAACATTTATTCCTTACAATTGCATGTCTACTAAATTCTAACAAAAAACTGAGCTCATGTTCTTCATAAGAACCGAACGCAATAACATTTATTTAGCTCTTTGTCGGTTTACCAGACTCGGATACAAAGCCAAAAATGTTGCAACTTTTGCTTCACTTTTGAATCTAAGTGTATTACGAATGTAATCTTTCTAATTTAATCATACTCGTAAGATATCATATATCTAAGAGTTGACTTGAACTAAGATAGATTTATCTCAACTCACTTGCATTGAATAGAGACTTCAATAAGTTCACTACTTAAGCACACGCCTTAACTTTTCTTTCAATCCTTTAAGCATTTGAAAATATTTCTTAGTGTAGTCTTCATAAGACTTAAGAAAGATCACAAGAGCTATGTCTTAATTTCCTTTCATAAAGAAAATCTAAAGTTTATTAAATAATTTATTTAACCTTTTGAATCGTATTCAAAACATTAACTATTTGATTAACCTTTAAGCAATGATTAAAGAATTAAGTCAATACTTAAATCTTGCAATTTGAAAACAACCTTTCCCAAATTCGATGCGGTCCTTCTTATTAATTGTCATCGTATGATAGAATGATCATATTGGATCGTATCCAATATATGATTAATTCGTTGAAACTTATTTCAAGCGATTTAACAATATCATGAGCTTCCGTTCTCATTAATAATTAAAGTCTTAGAACACTGCATTAGATATGTAGTCTTCTTGTCTCCAACTACTATAACAGGGTTGCTCGGGTCATTGCTTATTTTTAAAAGGATTAGAATTACTTAACCATATTTGAGAACGTTTCTCAAAAGGTAACAATCATAATTTGGTTTTTCTAATCGAGAATAAAAACATAAATATAAAGTTTACTAAAACTACAACATAATAATGAAGATAAAAGAGTGTTGTTGTTTATACACGCACAATCAAAAATGGTCTTATGGTTTATGATTTGCTCCCACTAGTCAACTACTCCCAATTGACTTTCAAGAATTATTAATTTCTTTAATGGACAAGATCCTACTAAACTACAGCGACCCCCGCTTTGGCTGGTGGGCCAAAAATAGTCTAATAGGTAGACAACTCTTTGTCAATCGTATCTTATACAACTCTTGTAATTTGACTAGTCAACTCTTTGACAATTTTTATCTTATGAAGTAGTCAAAACCTTGCCTCTAAAATCCAAACGACCCCGCTTTGGCTGGTGGCCGAAAGAATTCTTAGTCAAGTCATAACGCCAATATTCATGAGATCTCATGCGATCATATCTCGATAATGACGATATACCCGAGGTAGGTCAACCCCCTGCTTTGGCTGATGAGTTGGATCCGAACAAGGGCTCTTCACCGTCATTGTAATATGGGGATTCAATTTAGACTTGATTCTTTTGAGGTGGAAGTATTTATGTCAATTAATTCACATAATTAATTTCGAATTAATTCTCTTAATTAATTTAATTATGGTCTCATCATTTACATCTATCTCTATAGACATACATCCAAAACATTCATCTAGATCGCGCTTAGTTATGCATCTATCGTATCATATAAAATAAATACAAGCACAAAATAAATAAATGCGTAAAGTAACCGGTATGATCATGGACTTTTCCTAAGTGCGGTTTCGAATACAAACCGACGAAACCGTGGGTCACAATCTAAAGGTAGCTGCAACCGCCAATAGGATCTTTAATGCTCCATTCTCCAATGGGATCTTTATTTCTTTCTTTGGTCTCCATCTTCTGCTCCATTCTTGTTGCATTTAATTCTATCTAATAAAATAAATACACTCGCCGCACACGGGGGGAGCTAACGAGAATGGGATAAATGCAGAAAATAAACTAGGTCACGTTCTTCATAACGGCCTAGGACAATTTTAAAACTAACAGATTGAATCATTCACATCTATCCTATCGGTCGAGTCTATGATCAATCGGGGTCCATATAAATCATATTATATCTACTATATCTTATCCATACAATAACATCTTATGAAAAAGGTAAAATTAAAAACTAACTACTTTGCGTCTTAATTAATCAATTAACGTTTAATCTATTAAATAATTTTATTCAATCAATTAACTAATTAACATTTAAATAATTAATGATTTTAATCGAAATAAAATTAACAATTAATTTTAAACCGATTTCAATTTTAATTTTAATTTAGAGCTATTTCAAAAATAAATCAAAATTAAAATTAGGTCTCTTTTGTTTCTTTTCTTTTGATTCCTAATCAAAAGGGATGCCTTTGGTTTCCTAAACCAAAATGCATCTCACTTGGCCCTTTCTAAACTCAAAATTTTGAAAAGGGCCTTAGGCTTTTCCAAAATCAAATATTTTGAAAAGGGCCCAGGCCTATTCCAAATAAAATTTGGAAATGCCAATATTTTGGTTGATATGCCTGGCCATTTTTTAAAATCAAAATTTTGAAAGTGGCCTAGGCCTAGACCTTTTCCCAAATCAAATATTTGGAAAAGGGCTTAAGCCTATTCCAAACAAAGTTTGGAAAAGCCAATATTATTTTAATGCCATGTGACATTCCAATGGCCCAAACTATATGAACAATCAGTTAGCCATATGACACAACTAAACAAATGAGATATTAAACACAACTATGAACTATATAGAAACACAAAATACACAAAACAAAAACCGGGGACCACCGCATCACGCCAGCAGCCCAGAGGCCGCCGCCGCCGGCTATCACACGGTGGTGGTGCCGCCGCCGATCGGCCGAACACCACCATGGCCAACCCCTTTTTTTTCTTTTCGAGTATCACTTTTGCGAATCAAAATCTTTCATCTTTTAATTACGTGATTTAAACGATAAAATTAACTACACAAATTAACATGCTTATTGCTTAAGCTCGAAGCTCGCTCTGCTACCACTGTTAGGAAATCTACACGGAAACGCAGCGGAATTAGAAAATTTGATTTCCTTTTACCCTAGATCGACTTCGTTTAAGCAATAAGCATAAAAGAAGTAGACAAAAATTACCTTGCTTGATCCAATTGGATCAACGCTTTGTCTACGGCTGTAGTTTCTACACGAAACCACCCAAGTGTTCGGCCTCTACCGGTGATCCGCACGAACACCTCGCCAGAATCCCATCATGGATTGCTACCAGAAAAACTCGGCTGCTAGACCAACTTTTTCTCTCTCTAAAATCTCTCTTTAAGAAGCTCTCTATTTTTCACAAGAACTATTAGCTATTGGAATTGTGTTATACAAAAGAACTAACCAAACATCCTATAAATAATGCATGGGGCGCCCCTCTGTGATTCCCAATCTGATTGGGATTAGTTTCTAGAAGATAGATGAGAGAGAAAACCTTTTCTTAATAAAATAAGGAAAATCTTTTTGATTGATTTTTCTCATTTAATATTTAATATTTTATATTACATATTTTTCTAAGATATATATTGACAATATCTTATATTGAATATATCTTTATCTTATTACCATAAATCTATTTTTTTTTTCAAATTCAATTAATATCTAATATTAATATTATGATAATCTTATTAATTAAATTGCACAACTCAAATGTATCCTATACACATCAAAACATGCGCCCCTTTTTGCCAAAGATTTGGAATCCGGAATATTCTTTAATTAATATAATGCTATGATTAATTAATTTGCAAAATACATTTGTATCATATACACATATAATTTCGACATACATATATACATCATATGTATATTTAATTAATCAACATAATTTATATCTTGTAGTATATAATATTCATAATAAATAAATACGACCATATTAATATACCATTATAACCTTTATTGTCGAGATAAAACTTTCCTTATTTTGTCATCAACTATAACCACATTTTAATCCGGCTAGATGTTCTTATGTAGGTGACCCGATAGGCTTCCGAATATGTTGGCCTTAGACACAAAGTGCAAATTACGAAAATGCCCTTCATACCTAACGATCACGGGATAACGTCTAGCAACACACCGTGACCCCCAATCATCGGAAGAGTCAAATGCAATGACTACTACCTATCATGTGAAACAGTTACCGTGTAAATAGAATCTTATCGCTGTAATAATATCCATACGATCGTATCTCGAGTGTCAATATATTAACGATCGTATCTTATAATCTGGATATCATGCTCTCTCGAAGTAACACATTTACTCCCACTTTGCAAAGATTCACGAGAGCTAGACATTCCTTATAAGAAGGCCATTTCGGATATTCAATCCAAATTATAGGATACGCGATTCCCGGACGAACTAACATGTATACTCCGTATGCTTTAGTATCACACCTAACCACTACTGCATGATCGCCCCGTGGATAGGGAAAATCTCAATAGTGTCAAAGCATGACAATCCACACCGTGATGCCATGAAGACTCCGGTCTTAAGGATAATTACACAACTTCCACATAGTGCGACACTTAATGTAAGTGGGTCAGTCTAACGTACGCATTCTCTAATACACGCCCACGTACAGTCCAAGTGTCTCTACACTTCGATAGACGAGATCTATCCTCGCCCTTAAAGATAGAAGACATCTAATACGTGCTAGTCTGTTCGTACTATGAATGTCCCGCTTAATAGTACATCAGCCTTGAGACATTTAAGTATCAAACTTATTAAAGTGATTAAAGATCTCATCAACCAAAATTGCCTATTATGGTTTCTCTATCACAGTTTAATACTAAGGACGTTATCATATAACAATTCATAATTGGTTCTTTAAAAGAACAAATATATGACAACAGAAAAGCCATTTAACATATGTATAAACATAAAGAAATAGTAGAAATGATCCGACCCGGTCGGATCCGGTCCAACCCGATTGGGTTTAGGACACTATTTCAACATGGTCATCTTGCGGATCTACAGGAAACGTTTGACAGTGTCGGGCAACATTCTATGATGTTAAACCTCGCCAAATGCACTTTTGGAGTTCAGGCTGGAAAATTTCTGAGGTTTATGGTCACGCAAAGGGGGATAGAAGCGAATCTAGAGAAGATACTGGCCCTGGAAAACATGAAAGAACCCACTTGTGCTAAAGAGGTACATAGGCTGAATGGAAGAATCATTGCTCGGGAAGGTTCATCTCCAAATTTGCTGATAAGTGTTTACCATTCTTCAAGATCCTCAAAGGAAACAAAACATTCGAGTGGACAGAAGTATGCTATCAAGGTTTCAAAGAAATCAAGGCCTACTTGGTGATCCCACCTCTGTTGGTTAGCCCGATCTTAGGAGACGAACTATTTTTGTACTTGGCGGCTTCGGACCGGGCCGTTGCCACCATTCTTGTCAAGGAGGACGGGACCCTCCTAAAACCCGTCTATTATGTTTCAAAAGCCCTTAGTCCCGTTGAGAGCCGCTATTTTAATGCAGAAAAATTAGCCTACTCTCTTGTGGTTGCAGTCTGAAAACTAAGGGCTTATTTCTCTTCGCACACGATCATTGTACTGACAAACAGTCCACTACGATAATTGCTACATAAGCCGGACCTTTCGGGACATCTATTGCGATGTGCTATTGAACTGACCGAGTTCGACATTCGATATGAGCACATGCAATCTCTGGCAGATTTCTTAGTTGAAACAAGCTTCAACGAGGAAGAATCCGTCGGAAAGCCTAGTTTACCGAACGTTGACGAGTCAAACACCCCAACAGTAGCTACGCCACAAAGGCCGAGTCACTGCTGGAAGATTTATGTTGACGGGGCTGGGAGCCGAAATAGTTGTGGAGCTGGGATAATACTCTTGGAGCCGGGCTCGTCTGAAGAGATTGAGAAGGCGTTAAGATTCAACTTCACCGCCTCCAACAACCAAGCCGAATATGAAGCGATCACAGCCGGATTGGAGTTGGCCAAAGCCATGAATATGGAAAATCTAGAAATTTTTTGCGATTCAAGGGTGGTAGTGTGCGGATCAATGACACGTTGAAAGCAAGGGATGAGGTGCTGAAAAGGTACCTCGACCTGGTGAAACAAATTAAGGAGCCATTTTGAATATTGTGAGTTCCGGAACATTCCATGTGATCAGAATCAACGAGCAGACTCCCTGTCCAAGTTGATCTCCAAAGATGAATTCAACGACCCCGCGGTCATGTTCGAGTATCTGGAAGAACCCGCCGTATGTCGAGCGGAAATCATGGATATCCAAACTTCGATACCATGTTGGATAGACGAAATTAAGGCATATATTGAGAATGGGACATTGCTAGAAGACCTCAAAGAAGCTCAAGCTTTAAAGAAACGAGTAGCGCGGTACACCATCTTGAACGGAATTCTATATCAAAGGTCTTTCTTGAAGCCGCTGCAGCGCAGTGTTTGGCCTGAAGAGGTCCAAGAAATCCTGATGGAGCTGCATGATGGAGTGTGCGGAGGCCACACCTCCAGCCGTACTTTGGACCAAAATGATTTGTTAGCGGTATACTATTGGCCAAAGGTAGCCGAGGATTTTGACTGGTACGCCAAGAGCTGTGACAAGTGCCAACGCTTCGCCGACATACCCAACCTATCTTTAGAAGAACAAAGCATCGTCGTCGCCGCTTGGCCTTTCGACATGTGGGTAATCAACCTCATCGGTCCTCTCAAAAAAGGTCGATCAGGCTGCGAGTACGTGGTCGTCGCAGTGGATTATTTCACGAAGTGGATTGAGGCGAAGGCACCGGTAAAAATCTGTGCCATGGATATAATATATTTTTTGCTAGAGCATGTTTGGACTCGGTTTGGGGTACCTCAAGCGATAGTATCCGATCACGAGCCATAGTTCAGAGACGAGTTTGACGAATTCTACAAGGAGCACAATGTTAAACATTAGCAATCCTCAGCCTACTACCCTCAAGGAAACGGTCAGGTAGAAAATGCCAACAAGCAAGTTCTAAAGGTACTAACTAAAAGCTTGGATGATAAAGCAAAGAAGTGGGTGACTATCCGCCAGAGGCCCTATGGTCACTTCAAACGACCTGAAAAGTAACAATCGGGGACAAGCCATTTGCCCTAAAAAATGGATCGGAGGCCATGGCACCTGTCGAGATGGCATTCCCAAGCATAAGGGTCTCTCATTTTGGTGAGGCTGACAACGTAGTCAATCGACAGATCGAACTAGACATCATGGAGGAAAATGTTTGAAAGCCCGTGCTCGGTTGGTCAACTATAAGCAAGCCGCAAAGAGGCATCATGAAAAGCGAATCTGTGACCATTCTTTCACAGTAGGAGATTTAGTCCTACGCAAAAGGAAAGCGACCAGCCAAAAAACTGACAAAGGAAAATTGGCGGAAAATTGGGAAGGCTCTTGGAAAATGTCTAGGATAGTCAAAAAAGGGACTTATATCCTTAAAGACAAAGAGGGTCGCGAATTCAATCGTCCCTAGCACACCGACAACTTGAAGTGATATTAAACGTAAGAATGATAATCTCAATTTGTTTCAAAGCATCTTTTGTAAAGGCATTGAGCCCGTTCGATTACAATCAATGAAATATTTTTCATAACAAAAAGATCAATCCAGCAAAACAAATTCTGTCTCCGACAAGAAAAGCTTGTCTGAAACAAAAAAAGGGGGAGACGGAACCCGCTAAAAATATGCATCCGTTAGACACGTTTGCGACATTATCAAAGATGCACAAGTTTGCAAAGAATTAAAGTGCAGGAACAAGAATCAAGCCAACCAAAATAGAGAAAAGCGATTCATTACATAAAAGGAGATTTTTTTACAAAGTCCGCCACGAAGGGCAAGCAAAAAAAAAGGATCATCATTTCCTCCTCATTCATCCGCCTCGGGATGTGCATAATACCTGTCCGTGGTCGGACAAACAGACATCCCCCGACTCCGAATGCACATGTTGGAGATCATCCATGCAAAAGGCAGTGACAGCCCAGCGGTCATCATAGTTGCAAACTTGATCGCCTCAAAGTGAATCAGGCGACCCCAATTGACAGTCACCTCAAGGATCGAATTGGCATAGAGAGTCAGCGCCTCGGCATCGGTAACCTCGCTAAAGTCAGGAAGGCAAAAAACCCAGGTAAATAAGATCCGTTTCCACTCCCTATCCCTCCGGTCTAGCATGGCTGCTGACATTCATACCTTCCTCCCACTCATTATGAAGCAAGTATTGGAAGGCATCGTGCAGATAAGCATAGTAGTCGATTGGATCATCAAGATTCCAAGCAGAATCATAGTCAACAACCGGTTTCAGAAGACCATAAAACCCGTTTATGGCCGCCAGAGTAAACTCCATCGTCACGCCGTGAATAGAGCTCGAGGTGGTACGCTCTGCATGGCCATTCTCCGACAAAGCGGAATAGAATTCACGCACCTGCGTGAGGTTGTACTCTCCCGCCGGTGTGATAACAAAGTTACTCCATCCTGAAGCATTGATGTTATGCCGGTAACCCGTCTGTTGGTCCCAGAGAAGGGTAAAACTATAGTCGAGGGGGCGGGGTTGAATGACTATAGTGGAGTTTCAAAAACTTTTCTTATGATTAAAAGCTTTTGGGCAGTGGATAAGTCCCTTCTTAAAAATTGTTTCAAAGTAGGTTATGCAAGCACATATATATTATATTGGAAAGGTGTCCTAAATCCAATCGGGTTGGACCGGATCCGAACGGGTCGGGCCGCTTACAGTCTGTTTAAGATCATGTAATAACTTTATTATGATTAATAAAAGCACTTATGTTATTATATATTGTTTATCTTCATGCTATTTGTTGACATATATAGTAACGTCCCTAGTATCCAACTGTGATAGAGAAACCATGATAGTGATTATGGTTGATGAGATCTCTAATCACTATAACAAGTTTGGTACTTAAATGTCTCTAGTCCCATGTACTGTCAAATGGGACATTGATAGTATAATCAGACTAGCACGTATTGGATGTCTTTTATCTTATAGAAGGCGGGGATAGATCTCGTCTATTGAAGTGTAGAGACTCTTGGACTGTACGTGGACGTGTATTAGAGAATGCGTACGTTAGACTGACCCACTTATATTTATTGTAACACTATGTGGCGGTTGTGTAATTATCTTTTTGACCGGAGTCTTCATGGCATCACGGTGTGATTGTCATGCTTTGACACTATAGAGATTTTCCCTAGCCACGGGGTGATCATGCGGTAGTGATTGGGTATGATATTGAAGCATGCGGAGTATACATGACTGGTCGTCCAGGAATCGTGTATCCTATGATTGGGATCAAATATCCGAAATGGCCTTCTTATAAGGAATGTCTAGCTCTCGAGAATCTTTGCAAAGTGGGAGTAAATATGTTATCCCGAGAGAGCATGATATCCAGATTATAAGATACGATAGTTAATGTTTTGACACTCGAGATATAATCGTATGGATATTATTACAGCGATAGGATTGTAAGTTACACGGTAACCGCTTCACATGAAAGGTAGTAATCATTGCTTTTGACTCTTCCGATGATTGGGGGTCACGGTGTGTTGCTAGACGCTCCCGTGATCGTTAGGCATGAAGGGCATTTTAGTAAATTGCACTTTGTGTCTACGGCCAACATATTCGGAAGCCTATCGGGTCACACACATACGAACATCGAGTCGGATTAAAATGCGGTTATGGTTGACAACCAAATAAGGAAAGTTTAACTCTAGACTATAAAGGTTATAGTAGTAAATTAATATGGTGGTATTTATTTATTATGAATAAATAAAATACAAGATATTAATTATATACAAATTATATTAATTAAAGAATATTGCGGAAGCCAATTAATTGGCATTTGGGGCGCCACATCTAGGGTATAAAGATACACTTGGATTGTGCACTTTAATTAATAAGATTACCATAATATTAATATAAGATATTAATTGATTTTGGAAAAATAGATTTATGGTAATAAGATAATTATATTCAATATAAGATATTGGCAGAATTTATTGTAATAAAAGAGATAAATCAATCTAATTGATTTTCCTTATTTTATTGGGAAAATGTTTTATTCTCCTCCACTCTACATAGGGGCGCCCCTCTCACTAAAAATAAGAGGCGAGTGTCAAGCTCTTTTGTACACCACAATTGCAAGAGCTCATAGTTCTTGTGTAAAATAGAGAGCATCATATAGTGAGTTGGAGAGAGGGGAAAGAGGCCGGTCTAGAAACCGGAGTTTTCCAATAGCAATCCGAGAAGGATTCCGGCGGGGAGTTCGTGTGGATAGCGATAGAGGCCGGACACGTGGACGGCTTGCGCACTGTAATACTCTCCGTTGACGGTCAAAACGACGATCTTATAGATCATCTAAGGTACAACCGTCAAACTACTTAACGTGTTTATTGCATTAAACGAAAAATGATCTAGTAAAAGGAAATCAAATTTTAATTCCGCTGCGTTAAACTAGTGATTTCCTAACAGAGGTATCGAGACAGACTTGAGCTTAAGCAATAAGCATAATTTAATTGCATAGTATTTAATCGATTGACGCAAGATCTGTAATCACGAAACGTTTAAAACAAAAAAAAGAATCGATGGGGGCTCGGCCGATTGGCGGCGGCCCCCTCCACGGCGGCGGCGGTGGTGGCTCTCGAGCTTCCGGCGTCGGCCGGCTTCTACAATAGGGAGGATCGATTCGTTGTTCGTTTTTTGATATTTATTGTGCATAGATATCTCTTTTGTTTAGTTGTGTCGTATGGCCAACCAATGGTTCAAATAGTTTGGGCCATTGGAAAAGCGTAGTGGCATATTGGCCTTTCCAAATTTTGATTTGGATTTGGTGTAACGCCCCCAGACCCCGGGCCGGTAGCGTTAAATGAGTCATAAATGTCCGGTCAACTGCTTAGACCACCGTCCTCGCTTGGTCTAAAAGGGCTAACCGAGTTGACAAGACCTTTATGTCTCACACATATACTGGGGTGATCATTCTACTATTTTTCCTATGTGGGACATTACATTCTCCCCCCTTATAAGGGACTGGCGTCCTCGCCAGGACGGCCGAGACTGCTCCCGGATCGTCCCTACCAGAGGTAACTAGAGGCCATCCTTACACCGTCTTCTTGTTCGGTGCAGCGCATAGTTCCGTCTGATAGTTGGCTCTGAATACCATTCTGTAACGCCCCCAGACCCCGGGCCGGGTAGCGCTAAATGAGTCATAAATGTCCGGTCAACTGCTTAGACCGCCGTCCTTGCTTGGTCTAAAAGGGCTAACCCGAGTTGACAAGACCTTTATGTCTCTCACTTATATGGGGGTGATCATTCTACTATTTTTCCTATGTGGGACATTACAATATGCCTAGGCCCTTTTCAAATATTCGATTTGTAAAAGGCCTAGGCCACTTCCATAATTTTGATTTTGGAAAGTGGCCAGGCCTAAGCCAAAATTGGTTAACGAAGATGCCTTTTGGTTTAGGAAACCAAAAGCATCCCTTTTAATTTGGTTAAGAACCAAAAGGAAAGGAAACAAATTGGGGATTTTATAATTTTAATTTTATTTTGAATGGTTCAAATTTAATAAAATTGAAATTAAAATTGATTTAAAATTAATTGTTAATTTCAATTTTCGATTAAGTCATATAATTAATTAAAAGTTAGTTAATTATTTGATGTGATAAAATAAAGACGCATAAATAGTTAAAATTAGAATTTAATCTTTTTCATAAGATAAAATTGTATGGATTAAATGTGTAGATATAATATGATTATATGGATCCCGATTGATCATGGACTCGACCAATAAGATAGATGAGAATGTTTTCTTTATGTTGGTTTTTGAAATTGTCCTAGGCCGTTATGAAGAACGTGACCTAGTTTAATTTTGCATTTATCCCATTCCGTTAGCTCCCTCCGTGTGCGGCGGGTGTAATTATTTATTAGATTATTATGTAACAAGAATGGAGCAAGAAGTTGAAGACCAAAGAGAGATAAAGAACCCATTGGCGTACAACAATAAAGATCCTATTGGCGGTTGCAGATACCCTTAGTTTGTGACTCGCGGTTTCGTCGGTTTGTATTCAAAACCGCACCTATTCGAAACCGTACCTAGGAAAAGTCCATGATCATACCGGTTATTTTGTACGCGGAATGTTGTGTATGTTTTACTTTATATGATATCGTAGTAATATGCACATATTAGATGAGACCATAATCAAACAAAATTAATTAAGTGAATTAATTTAAAATTATTCCCACGCCAAAAATCGAGCCAAAATAGTCTCCCAATATTATAATGACGGTGAAGAGCCCTTGTTCGGATCCAACTGATCGACCACCGTCGGAGTTGACCTACCACGGGTATATCGTTATTATTGAGATATGATTGTCACGAGATCTCGCGAATATTGGGTTACAACTTGACTAAAGTCTCTCGGTGAGTGGCCACCGTCAGGGCCGTCGACTTTAGAGATAAGGGGTTGACTACCACATAGAGATGCGGATTGTCAAAGAGTTGACTGTTCAACCACTGGGAGTCACATATGATGCGACTGGTAGGAGTACCTACTTTTCGAAATTGCCAAGATTGATCGACCACCGTCGGGGATTAAGGCGATTAGATTGGATCCCAGCCACTAAAGAAAAATAATTTTCTTGAAAGCCAATTGGGAATAGTTGGCTAGTGGGAGTAAAAACCTTATAAAATTTTTAAGTGCAAATTTAGGGTTTTTATACATGAGCTTTTACTTATTCTATCTTTATTTATTGTTGTAGAAAAATGTCAAACAAATTGAACCTTCGTTTTATCATCAACAATAAGCTTGACGAAACTAATTTTCTCGATTGGGAAAGAAACCTCAAAATCCTTTTGAGGCACGAGAAGATTGGCTATGTCTTGGACGAGGCCCTACCGGAAAAGCCCGCTGAGAGTTCGGCTGTGGATGCTTTCGAGAAGTATAACAAGCACTGTTCTGACAATACTGATGCCACATGTATCATTCTTGCTTCTATGACACCTGAACTGCAGAAACAACATGAGTCTATGGACGCCTAGACAATCATGGTCCACCTGAAGTAACTCTATGCTTCTCGGTCTTGCACTGAGAGGTACGAGGTCTCTAAGGCCCTATTTAGTTGTAAGATGGCATCTGGGACTGCTGTGGGGTCACACGTGCTTAGAATGACCGGGTACATAGAGAGGCTTGGAAAGTTGGGCCACAAGTTGGAACGAGAATTGAGTATTGACTTGATTCTGCAATCTCTACCTGATTCATTCTCGTAGTTCGTGATGAATTATCACATGAACAAGATAGATTACTCCCTTGCGGAGTTATTGAATATGTTGAAAACTGCTGAGGGCACTGTGGGGAAGGGAAAGCAAGTGTTGCTGGTTACTTCTAGCAAGGGCAATGCCAAAGCCCATAAAAAGTCCAAGAAGGCGAAGACCGCACCTAAGCCAACGCCTAAGATAGAAAAAGACAAATCCAAGGATGCTTGCTTCCATTGCGGTGAGACCGGACATTGGAGGAGAAACTGTAAAGGCTTCTTGAGTACCAAGAAGAAGCATTCCGATGCTTCGACTTCATGTATATTTATGATTGAGATCAACATTACTTCTTCTAAGTCTAACCACTGGGTATTAGATACTGGTTGTGGTTCTCATATTTGTACGATTATGCAGGCACTAAGAAGAACTAGAGATCTGAAGAAAGGAGAGGTGGACCTACGCGTTGGGAATGGAGCAAGTGTTGCTGCACTAGCTGTAGGTGTTTATTTTCTTTCATTGCCCAGTGGGCTAGTACTTGAACTTAATAACTGTTATTTTGTTTCCGCTCTGACGAAGAGCATTATTTCAATTTCCGCATTAGATGTTGATGGATTTTCATTTACGTTTGAGAATAAATGTTGTTCTTTTTCACGTGATGGAATTTTTTATGGTACTGGCATACTTAGCAACGGTCTCTACATATTAGATATGAATGTTGATGTACTTAATATAAATAACAAGAAAGCCAAGACAAATGACTTGAATGAATCCTACTTGTGGCATTGTAGACTTGGCTATATAAATAAGAATCGCATTTCCAACCTCCATAAAGATGGAATGTTGGATCAATTCGATTATGAATCATTTGATACATGCGAAGCTTGTTTACTTGGCAAGATGACAAAGTCACCTTTTTGTGGCAAAGGGATAAGATCAAATGAATTGCTTGAGCTCATACATACTGATGTATGTGGCCCAATATCAATTCAAGCCAAATGAGGATACTCTTATTTTATCACTTTCTCTGATGACCATTCTCATTATTGTTATATATATTTATTGAAGTTTAAGTCTGAAGCCTTCGAAAAGTTCAAGGAATTCAGAAGTGAAGTGGAGAAAGAACTAGGTAAAGAAATCAAAACACTTCGATTTGATCGAGGTGGAGAATACCTAGATGGAGAGTTTCAAGATTATTTGAAGGAGAATGGGATTCTACCTGAATGGACCCCTCCCGGGATGCCACAGATGAATGGCGTATCTGAGAGGAGGAACCGCACCTTGTTAGACATGGTGCGATCCATGATGAGCTACGCAGTTCTCCTAATATTATTTTGCGGGTATGCTCTAGAAACCGCATCCTATACATTGAACCGAGTTCCATCAAAGACGGTTGAGTCCACTCCCTATGAAGTGTTCAAAGGGAAGAAACCAACACTAGGTTACATGAAACCTTGGGGATGTCCAGTTTATGTTAAACGGACCAGCCTAATAATCTGGAACCTAGATCCGACAAATGTCTGTTTGTGGGATATCCTAGGGAAATTAAAGGGTACCAATTTTACCACCCCGAGGAACAAAAGGTGTTTGTTTCCAGGACTGGCCACTTTCTAGAGAAAGAGTTTATTCTGGATAGGGTCAGTGGGAGTAATATTGATCTTGAAGAAATTTGAGAACCACTTACGGATAACAGTCCGTTGATAGAAGTAGAGGAGACACCACATACGGATGTGGGGCCACCCTCTACCGTAGGCACACTAGCTCCTCGAAAATCCACCAGGGAACACCGTGAACCCGAAAGGTACACTGTTGTGTATCTCATGGAAGATGAGGACCCTAGAACTTATGAGGAAGTGCTATTAAGGCATGACAAAGAGAAATGGCTAGAAGCCATGAATTCCGAAATGGAATCCATGAAAGACAACCATGTTTGGAACTTAGTTGATCCACTTGAAGGAATAGTTCCTATAGGGTGTAAATGGGTCTTTAAGAGAAAGACCGACATGGACGGTAACGTGACTACCTACAAGGCTAGGTTGGTGGCAAAAGGTTATAAGCAAAGACAAGGAGGTGACTATGACGAAACCATTTCGCTTGTTGCCATGTTAAATCCATTAGAATTTTGCTCGCTATTGCAGCATACCATGATTATGAAATCTGGCAGATGGATGTGAAAATAGCTTTCCTTAACGGGAAACTGTCTGAGGAGGTGTATATGACACATCCTGAGGGTTTCACAACCAATGACGCCAGGATGGTGTGTAAACTGTGAAGATCCATTTGTGGATTAAAGCAAGCTTCTCGGAGTTGGAATATTCGCTTTGATGAGATAATCAAACAGTTTCATTTCATCAAGAACGAAGACGAGCCCTGTGTTTACAAGAAGGTTAGTGGGAGTGCCATTGTGTTCTTAGTGCTTTATGTTAGGAAATCTACGCGGGAACGCAGCGGAATTCAAAAATTTATTTCCTATCGACCCAAGATCGACTTCGTTTAAGCAATAAACAAATAGATAGTAGACGGTGGTTACCTTGGTTGATCTAAAAGATCGACGCTTTGACCGTCTAAGGAGAGTAGTTCTGCATAGAGCCGCCCAAGTGTTCGGCCTCTACCGCTAGTCCACACGAACAGCCCGCCGGAATCCCATCATGGATTGCTATTGGAAAACTCCGGTTGCTAGACCGGCCTTTTTCCCTCTCTCCAACTCTCTATAGGATGCTCTCCAATTTTACACAAGAACTATTAGTTCTTGGAATTATGATGTACAAAAGAGCTTGACACCCACACTATATTTATAGTGTATATGGCGCCCCAACTAGAGTGTGGAGGAGAAGAAAACCTTTCTCCAATAAAATAAGGAAAATATAATTGATTGATTTATCTCATTTATTACAATATCTCATATTAAATAAATCTAGGACATTGTCAATATCTAATATTGAATATTCCCAAGATATTGTCAATATCTTATATTGACAATATTTATATTTTATTATATTACCATAAATCAATTTACACATGTGTATATATCACATATATATTACACATATAAAAAATCTAATAATATCATATGTACACACATTGGTGCGCATGGATGCAAATCACCAATTTGCATTTAATGCACTTACACACACGCATGTATTCATAGTATATCTATATTATTTTATTTTTATTAATATCTAATATTAATAATAGGTAATATCATTAATTAAATTACACAATTCAAGTGTATCTTATACACACATAAGTTGCGCCACCTTTGACCAACAAATTGGCTTCCGGAATATTCTTTAATTAATATAATATTATTAATATCTTGTATTTAATTTATTCACAATAAATAAATACCACCATATTAATTTACCACTATAACCTTTATAGTCTCGAGATAAACTTTCCTTATTTGGTTATCATCTATAACCACATTTTAATCCGCTAGATGTTCATATGTGTGTGACCCGATAGGCTTCCGAATATGTTGGCCGTAGACACAAAGTGCAAATTACGAAAATGCCCTTCATGCCTAACGATCACGGGATAGCGTCTAGCAACACACCGTGACCCCCAATCATCGGAAGAGTCAAATGCAATGACTACTACCTTTCATGTGAAACAGTTACCGTGTAACTTACAATCCTATCCCTGTAATAATATCCATACGGTCGTTAGTCGAGTGTCAAAACATCAACGACCGTATCTTATAATCTGGATATCAAGCTCTCTCGAAGTAACACATTTACTCCCACTTTGCAAAGATTCACGAGAGTAAGACATTCCTTATAAGAAGGCCATTTCGGATATTCAATCCCAATCATAGGATACGCGATTCCCGGACGACCAATCATGTATACTCCGCATGCTTCAATATCATACCCAATCACTACCGCATGATCGCCCCGTGGCTAGGGGAAACCTCAATAGTGTCAAAGCATGACAATCCACACCGTGATGCCATGAAGACTCCGGTCTTAAGGATAATTACACAACCGCCACATAGTGTGACACTTATCCGTGTAAGTGGGTCAGTCTAACGTACGCATTCTCTAATACACGCCCACGTACAGTCCAAGTGTCTCTACACTTCGATAGACGAGATCTATCCCTGCCCTTAAAGACAGAAGACATCTAATACGTGCTAGTCTGTTTATACTATCAATGCCCTGTTTAATAGTACATCAGCCTAGAGACATTTAAGTATCAAACTTATCAAAGTGATTAGAGATCTCATCAACCATAATCGCCTATCATGGTTTCTCTATCACAGTTTAATACTAAGGACGTTATCATATAACAATTCACAATTGGTTCTTTAAAAGAACAAATATATGACAACAGAAAAGCCATTTAATATATGTACAAACATAAAGAAATAGTAGAAATGATCCGACCCGGTCGGATCCGGTCCAACCCGATTGGGTTTAGGACACTATTCCAACACTTTATGTAGACGATATATTGCTCAGAGGGAATGATGTGCCTATGTTACAATCAGTCAAAGCTTGGTTATCCAAGAACTTCCCAATGAAGGACTTGGGTGATGCAGCCTATATTCTAGGAATAAAGATCTATATAGATAGATCTAAAAGGTTGCTTGGTCTGTCGCAATCCACCTATATAGACAAATGCTGAAGAGATTCAGCATGGATCAGTCCAAGAAAGGATTACTGCCTATGTCACATGGGGCCTACCTGTCAAAGGGAATGAGTCCTAAGATAGAGGAGGAAAGGGCACAAATGACTAAGATCCCTTATGTTTCGGCAATCGGGTCCATCATGTATGCCATGTTATGCACTAGACTCGGATGTTTCATACCCTCTTAGTATGACTAGTAGGTACCAGTCCAATCCAGGTGATGGTCACTGGATTGCTGTCAAGAATATCCTCAAGTACATGAGACGTACTAGGGATATGTTCCTGGTTTTCAAGAACGATGATTTAGTTTTATGAGGTTACACAGATGCCAGTTTCCAAACTGGCAAGGATGACTTTAAGTCACAATCTGGATTTGTTTTCATGCTTAACGGCGGAGCAGTGAGCTGGAAGAGTTCCAAGCAGGAGACTACTGCGGACTCTACAATGCAAGCCGAATACATAGCAGCCTAGGAGGCGGCAAAGGAAGCAGTTTGGATAAAGAAGTTCATTACTGAACTTGGTGTGGTTCCCTCTGTTGAAGGTCCAGTGCCTCTGTACTGTGATAATAATGGAGCGATATCTCAGTCAAAGGAACCAAGGTCTCATCAGAAGTCCAAACATGTGCTACGGCGCTATCACTTGATTAGAGAGATAGTAGATAGATGAGATGTAAAGATAGAGAAAGTACACACGGATGATAACATAATCCGTTAACCAAGGCATTGTCTCAAGCAAAGCATGAGAAACATGTTCACTTGCACGGGCTTAGGCATCTGGGTGATTGGCTTTAGGCCAAGTGGGAGATTGTTGGAAAGGTGTCATAAACCCAATCGGGTTGGACCGGATCCGACCGGGTCGGGTCGCTTACCTTCTGTTTAAGATCATGTAATAACTTTATTATGATTAATAAAAGTACTTATGTTATTATATATTGTTTATCTTCATGCTATTTGTTATACATATATAGTAACGTCCCTAGTATCAAACTGTGATAGAGAAACCATGATAGTGATTATGGTTGATGAGATCTCTAATCACTATAACAAGTTTGGTACTTAAATGTCTCTAGTCCCATGTACACATGTCAAATGGGACATTGATAGTATAATCAGACTAGCACGTATTGGATGTCTTCAATCTTATAGAAGGTAGGGATAGATCTCATCTATCGAAGTGTAGAGACACTTGGACTGTACGTGGACGTGTATTAGAGAATGCGTATGTTGGACTGACCCACTTATATTAAGTGTCACACTATGTGGCGGTTGTGTAATTATCATTTTGACCGGAGTCTTCATGGCATCACGGTGTGGATTGTCATGCTTTGACACTATTGAGATTTCCCCTAGCCACGGGGCGATCATGCGGTAGTGATTGGGTATGATATTGAAGCATGCGGAGTATACATGACTGGTCGTCCGGGAATAATGTATCCTATGATTGGGATCGAATATCCGAAATGGCCTTCTTATAAGGAATGTCTAGCTCTCGAGAATCTTTGCAAAGTGGAGTAAATGTGTTATCCCGAGAGAGCATGATATCCAGATTATAAGATACGATCATTAATGTATTGACACTTGAGATACGATCGTATGGATATTATTACAGCGATAGGATTGTAAGTTACACGGTAACTGCTTCACATTAAAGGTAGTAGTCATTGCTTTTGACTCTTCCGATGATTGGGGTTCACGGTGTGTTGCTAGACTCTATCCTATGATCGTTAGGCATTAAGGTCATTTTAGTAAATTGCACTTTGTGTCTACGGCAACATATTTGGAAGCCTATCGGGTCACACACATACGAACATCGAGTCGGATTAAAATACGGTTATGGTTGATAACCAAATAAGGAAAGTTTATCTCTAGACTATAAATGTTA
This sequence comes from Gentiana dahurica var. dahurica, assembly GCA_024500145.1. Lineage (NCBI taxonomy): Eukaryota > Viridiplantae > Streptophyta > Magnoliopsida > Gentianales > Gentianaceae > Gentiana > Gentiana dahurica. The sequence goes on along the minus strand of CM044898.1, from coordinate 61,768,317 downwards.
TAGTGGTAAATTAATATGGTGGTATTTATTTATTATGAATAAATAAAATACAAGATATTAATTATATACGAATTATATTAATTAAAGAATATTCCGGAAGCCAATTAATTGGTATTTGGGCCGCCACATCTAGGGTATAAAGATACACTTGGATTGTGCACTTTAATTAATAAGATTACCATAATATTAATATAAGATATTAATTGATTTTGGAAAAATAGATTTATGGTAATAAGATAATTATATTCAATATAAGATATTGGCAAAATTAATTATAATAAAAGAGATAAATCAATCTAATTGATTTTCCTTATTTTATTGGGAAAATGTTTTCTTTTCCTCCACTCTACATAGGGGCGTCCCTCTCACTGTAAATAAGAGGTAGGTGTCAATCTCTTTTGTACATCACAATTGTAAAATAGAGAGCATTCTATAGTGAGTTGGAGAGAGGGGAAAAATGCCGGTCAAGCAACCGGAGTTTTCCAATAGCAATCCGAAAGGATTCCGGTGAGGAGTTCGTGTGGATTAGCGATAGAGGCCGGACGCATGGACGGCTTGAACACTGTACTACTCTCCGTTGACGGTCAAAGCGACGATCTTATAGATCATCTAAGGTATAACCGTCAAACTACTTAACATGTTTATTGCATTAAACGAAAAACGATCTAGTAGAAGGAAATCAAATTTTAAATTCCGTTGCGTTAAACTAGTGATTTCCTAACATATTATGCAATAAATAAAGTGCTGTAAAGTAAAATGCTGAAAGTAAATGTCTTTCAGGGTGGTGTAATCCCATAATCCACTAATCTCCTGTGATGATTGGAGGAATTCACTATTTTCTTTCACTTATACAATAGTTAGATTGTCCTTGGCTACACAAGCTTCACAATCTCCAAGACTATCACTCCCTGGCTACAAAAGCTTCAGTGACTCAGTCTTCAATACTTCTTCTTTAGAACAAATCCTTCAGCAGCTATCACAAACACAACTCCTTCTCAGATGGCTCTGATTCAGTTGCTTGACTGGTGTGAATTGGATTCACAGATTCCGTTGATCAATCTCAGTGCTTGATGTAGAATTTGAGCTCTGATTGCTGAGTTGATCTCTAGATGTGTCCTTTAAGTTCAAAGAGAAGGATTTTCAAATTGACAGAGTTTCTGCTCATTTTTCAATATTGCAATCGTTGTTTTGTTTGTATGTTAATGCCTTCTATTTATAGCCTTGATAATCCTTGATTTAAATTTCTGTCCGTTGGCTATTTGATGTGGGGAATAAATCTGAATTAATGCTTGATTCCCCTTGATTTTATCCTCTTTGATTTCAGTGATCCGGATTTTATTCAAACGTCTATAATAAAATCCGTCCTTGATTGATTCTGCATTTAATGTTTGATCTATTTGTTTTCCATGTTCTGAATAAGTATAGATGATATACCTTAATCAGCTGATCCTTCACTTGGTTGTTACTTGACCGGTTAAGAGTTCTTGCTGACTTAGCTGATAGTTCTTCCTTCACTGCTTTTCATTTACTAAGCCGGTAGACAGTTCACTTAGCCGGTTCACTGCTTTCTTGATTTCTTTGATCTTTCAGGCATTTCTTGCACTTCACTGATCTTGATTTGTGTGAGATCGGTGTACACTATATTTAAACAATGAGTTTCATCACTTGTAGTATAACTTAGACTTATCCAAGGTCATCACAGACTTCCTTGGTTATAAGTCAATCCATATGACTTCATGCTTCTCTGCTGGTACTTGGCTTTCTTCACTCTACCAAGTTTCTGTTTTACTTAGCCATCCTACCAACTAGTACAATACTTGTCTGATTCAAATTATACAACATGACAGACTCTAAGTAAAGACTTATACAGAGAGTTCTAACTTATTTCAGGCTTGCTATAACAGCTAGTATGCCATCATCAAAACATAATAAAATGTTACTAACAATTTCTCCCTTTTTTATGATGCCAAAACCCTAATAAGCCTGAAAATAAATATGCAATTTTTTCATAATAATAACATAATAAAACTCAGATATTTAATTCATCCATGAAGGGAAAAAAGATACTGAAATTCAAAAATTATTCAAAGGAAAGAATTATTAAAGGGATACTTCTTCTCTTCAAACCTAATGCCCTTGTCTTTGATGCCCTTACCCTTGCCTGATGGGCTTCCCTTCTCACTGGAGCTTTCAGGCTAACTGCTCCTTTCCTCTTTTTGGAAGCACCATACCTGTCTTACAGAATCTTGTTTGTTGCCTCAGAGACTTGGATGAGTGTGTTGAGCTGCTTTCCTGACTCATCTAAAATGCCATCAAGAGTCTGAATTTGAAGAGTATGCTCATTCAGGTACGTCCACCAAGGGGTTGAGTTTGCCATCAAGCTTCTCTGCCAGAATTCCAGATTTATTTGGACATGGTGGGGAATGAGATTTTGCCGATTGCAAAGTAAGTCTCCTTGCCTCTCCATCACTTCATCTTGAAATTTGATATGGCTAATTAAGGCCTCAAACTTGTGATACAGAGAGGTTTCTGTTAGGAAATCTACGCGGGAATGCATCGAAATTCAAAATTTATTTCCTATCGACCCAAGATCGACTTCGTTTAAGCAATAAACAAATAAGCTAGTAGATGGTTCTTACCTTGGTGATCTAAAAGATCGACGCTTTGACCGTCTATGGAGAGTAGTTCTGCATAGAGCCGCCCAAGTGTTTGGCCTCTACCGCTAGTCCACACGAACAGCCCGCCGGAATCCCATCATGGATTGTTGTTGGTCCCTTGGAAAGGCTAACACAAGTTTAGAGGGGGTGAATAAACTTGTCCCTAAAACTGGATTTAAAACAAATTAAAGTTCAATTAAAACTTGTGTGGAGTTCAGTTAACTCAATTGTGTGTAAGTCAATACTGGATTATATTTAGTCTAGTTAACTGGCAGCGGATTAGTTAAGCCTTTATCAGATAAAAGTTAACAAACAGATTGTTGACTTGATTTCAGAACGAATACTAGATAAATATAATTGTAATGAAGCAAATGAATGCGTAAAGTAAATAAGACAAATATTATAGAGGTTCCAGGTGGTGGAATCATGTACGTCCTCTCTTCCCATGTGATGCGGAGGAAAATTCCACTAGTACTTCTTTGAGATGCCCCGGTTACAAAAGGTTCTAAACTGATAGTCCTTGACTAATCCCTAGCTTCACTATCTAAACACTTGTAGAACAGGTAGAATTGCTGCTCTTCAATATTTTGAAACACTGGTCCTTGGAGGGTTGAATTGCCTCTTCACCAGCTCATCACAACCACAGTCTTCCTGACTGCACTCAACTGTCCTTCACACCTTCTTGGTGTTTCACAGTCTAAACCTTTGATAAAATCAAAGTTGAGACTTGAATCAATAACTATGATTTAATTGTGATATGAGCTTTTCTTCTAGATGTATAAATTACGATCGGCTCTGTATTTCTTCAAATGAATGATCTTGATTTTCCTTGAATGCTTAGAAACACTTGAAGAAATTTCTTGATCTTGCAATAATGTATTTAGCAGGAATTCTTTTAGATTGGCTTTCCCCCTTAATTTTATCTTTCTTGACTAGATAGATTCTTTTTAATTCCTCCTGCTATCTTCTTTGTTGTTGTAGAAGTAGTCTATTTAAAAGGGGTTTATCTAACGGTCAGATTCCTTTGAATTCAAATCCTTGTGGCCGTTAGTGGTCCTGCTTTCTTGCTTGTACGATTATGTCAGAACGGATAGATTATCCTCCAATCATAATTCTCGAATCGTAACCGTTGAGTCCTTTTTCAGTTTTAGTCAAACCTTAGTTGTAAAACTGATTTACTGAGAACATTATCAGTTCTCAGTTTCTAAGAGCATTAACTGAGTTTTTACTCTTCTTCAAAATCAGTACTCAAGTTTTCATCTGATTATAATTGACTTATTCAAAGTACACCAAGAAATTAGTCATCAAAGACATCATTGTCCTTATGTGTCTTAGCTCCTAATACAAGATCCATAAAGTCAGTTCAGGTCATCACAATCTTGCCTGAAGTGTAACTTTACAGTCTCGACGTAGTCTTCATAAACTGAGTTTGAACCCTCAGTTCTTCTGTTGGTCCCTTGGAAATGCTAACACAAGTTTAGGGGGGTGAATAAACTTGTCACCAAAAACGTTCCCAAAACTGAAAGTACCCTAGGAACTGAGTTTTTAGCAAACTCAAACTGATGCTCAGCTCATTTTTGTTCATGTCCCTTAACTTGTGCGGAGTTCAGCTAACTCAACTGAGTACAAGTCAATACTGACTTATATTTAGTCTAGTTAACTGACAGCGGATAAAGACAAGCCTTTAGTGCAATAGATGTGTCAGTAAAAATCTTAACCTCCTATGTATCAGTTCAGTACTGACTCAGTGTCTGGTGTTTACTGAGTGAAGTGATGAGATGATTATCCAACAAATAAAACAAGCATAAATGCATAAAGTAAATCAACACAAGATTTGTTTATGGAAGTTCCGGGTGGTGTAATCCCATATGTCTCCCATTCTCCTGTGGTGTAGGAGGTATCACTAGAATCTTGAAATAACTGTTACAAAATCCTTGCACAATAACAGTCCTTCACGACACCCTAGTTTCACTGTCTACACATAATGAAGAAAGGTAAGATTGCTCCCTTCACTCTGTACACTGATCTTTCGGAGGTGGAATGGCTCCTTCACCAGCTCACCACTAACACAAACACAGTCCACAGACTGCACCAACAGCAGTGGCAACCGAATTGCAGCCGTATGAGGAAAGGTTGAGTTGCTCTCCTCAAACTATGCACAGCCAACCCTTTTTCACAAAGGTTAGGTTTAGAATTAAACAAGAGATTAATTCAGTGAGTTGTTTGCTTCTTCTGGATCTGGCTTTGTAGCTCCAAGATGCCTTCTTTCCCCCTTAATGGGTTATTGAATCTTTCTTTTATAATCCTCAAGGCTATTCTGTTGGCTTCCCCTTTTCTAGATATGCAATCTGATTTTCTAGATCTGGACATTTAGATATATGCTTGTGAAGCTTCTTTTCAGATCTTTCTCACTCTTTTTCAAGTGATTCACTTGAGTATTTATAGGGACGATGTAACGGTCACTAGCTCTTGTAGCCGTTATATTTGTTGTTTAGCCAACGTTCATATGTACGACCTTTTATCGTATTGTCAATTCAAATTCAACAAGGCCTTAACTCAGTTTTCTACTCTTCTTCAAAACTGAGTACCTCGTATATTTGACATCAGACTTTAATTGACTAAGTCAGAGTACACCATTCAGTTCCTTCTTTTCCTGATAATCTTTGTCCTTAAGATTATTCAGCTTTACATGATCTATAGTTCAGTTTCAGGTCACCACAGACTTGCCTAAATCCTAACTTATAGTCACGACTAAATCAGCTACTAACTGAGTTTGCCACCTCAGTTCTTCAGTCTTCGATAACTGAGTCTGTGTCCCTCAGTTCTTCAGCCGACTGAGTCTGTGTCCCTCAGTGAGCTTATCTTCTTCAGTTTTCTCATAACTGAGTCTGAACCCTCAGTTCTTCATATGTATACTCAGTTTGCTTGCTGTGACTTAGCTGTTTGCCTAGTTCCTATCTATTACAATGCTTGTCTGAAACGATCTATACAAGGTTCAGACTCTAGATAGAACTTATACATTTTCTCTAGACCATTTCTTGCTTCTTCTTCCATTTTGCACTATAACAGTTAGTTATGACTTCATCATCATGGGTTGTAAGTGATCTTACTAATTACGTGATGAATCATCATCAAAACACAGATATTATTTCCAACATCTTCAGTCTTCTATAACTGAGTCTGTGACCCTCAGTTTTTCAGTCTTCTTAGATAAGCCAACAGAGTCTGTGTCCCTCAACGAACTTATCTTCTTCAGTTTTACGTTGGTGTGCTCCGCTTTCCAATTTAACTGATTTCCAGTTTCCCGATAACTCAGTTTCTTGTTATCTCAGTTCACGACCTAGAAGTATTACAGTGCTTGTCTGATTTGACTTATACAAATATCAGACTCTATTAAATCCTATACATTGATATCTAGACATCTTTTTGCTTTGCACTATAACAGCTAGTTATGACACTTCATCAATGGGGTTTAGAACCAAGACTAAATAAGTGATGAATCATCATCAAAACATAAATTTTATTTCCAACAATTTCCCCTTTTTTGATGATGTCAATTCCTTCCTTAAAAGCAATGCAAAAAGGTAAACAAGATACAGTAAATAACACAGTGAACTGAGAAACTGAAACTTTATTCGATAACTCAGTTACAGTGCTGGGTAATAAAATACAATACAATAAAAAGAACTAAAAGACAGTTATTTTTACTTGACATTTAAACTAAATTGATTATCATAGGCTTCTGCAGCAGTTCTCATGGCATCATTTGTTGCTGTGCTTTCAATTCCATGAATGCTTGCCTATATATTCCAAGATTCCGATAAGTTGTGCTTGCCGAAAAATTTGCTTTTGAAAAGAACTGCGAAAGTAAAGACAGTTGTCCTTAGTCTTTCACTGGTGGCTGTTTTCAGTAGATTCTGAATAAATTCAGGTTCAGCCTTTTCAACTTTATCTGATACTTTATCTAGAGTACCATTCTTTTCCTATTTCTTGAGTTTGTTAAAGTAGTGCATGAGCATCTTCTGCATGTGTAGAAATATTTCTAGAGATTCTTCCCTTGATACTCCTTCTCTTTCGGGTAGATTTTTGAATAGACTGTAGAGGCAAGCATCCAAGCCAACTCTTTTGTCAGTTGGTTCTGAGTATTTAACAATCAGTTCCATCTCCTCATCAGTGAATTCTCCTCTAGCTTTCTTCAGTTCATTCAGGTTGTCACCAACGTTTGTAAGGACTTGTGGCATCTCAGTTGCATGGACTTTTAAGATATCCAAACTTTCCCCCTTATTGACATCATCTTTAGGAATCAGGCTCTTGATGTAAGCGTTCAATGTTTGTTGAGTTGATGCCAAAATGGTTTGAGCTACAACTGAGTCCTTCATGCCCTGTTCTATTAAAATGATTCTATCTACTAGATTATTGAGAATAACTTCCTATCTGTCTTGAGTTTCATCTCTTCTTGTGTCATTCTCAATGGTTGTTTTTCTAAGCTCAATCAGAGTGTTTTGACAATTATCAGTGATGATATCCATCTTCTTTTCAAGTTTGCTTCTTTCATCTTTGCTAGCCTCTAAGGATTTTAAAACCAACCTTTCCAAATAAGCTGTTATCGTCTTTCTGAATTCTGATTATCTCATTATGATAGAATTTAATGAGATCAACCTGAGTAGGTGTATCTTTTGAGCTTCCAGCCTGTTGTTCATTTACTTTGTTTGTCTCAGCCTCAGTTGATTTGGCTTGCTTTAGAGGTGAGATAACAACTTGCTTCAGTTTTTCTCTATATTCTGCCGATCTTCTTCTTTCTTCAGATTGTTTCCTAGCTTCTTCCCAGCTTGATTGATCAATATTTCTTGCAAGTGACAAATGTATATTGAGTTCATCATCAGATTCTTCTCCAGGCATGTTTGCCACAGTTTTAGCTATTTCAAGTGTAGACTTGTCAGTAGGATATTGATAACCTCCTTCTTCTTCTTTATCTTGCTGTGCATCAGGTGCAGTTTCAGAACTTGAACTTCCACTGGCTTCTTCAGAACTACTAGAATTATCATCAGTATTATGTTCTGTTGCAGTTTCCTTTTCTTGTAAAGAGGCAAGAATCTTTTTTTGTGAGTTGGGACCTTCCTGAGAATCATCATCATAATCATTCTTTTTGGACTTCCACCATCTGTGGCTTCCTTCCAATAATTATTTCTGATCAGCGCATATCCTTGATTTAAGAATTCATCGATATTGATTATCTCCAATAGATTTGTAACGTTGTAGAGATCAAATACCCATCTTTCAATAACTTCCATTTCTGCTTGCTGACTCCTTTGATTGGCAATGGAACTGAATTTCCAAGTTTGATATCTGCGCAATCGCTCATAATCAGATATCATTAGTTCTCCATGATCAGTTGAGGATTTGGATTGTGTGACGATCTCCTCCGATTCTCTTGTGACCTTCTGGTCATCTTCCAAAATAACATTATCAATTTGCATGGGATCAGTTCTGCTCAGCGATGACTGATGTATCTTTTTCAATGACTGAAACTGAGATTATAGGCTCAGTTTCCAAAACTGTGTCTTTAACAAGTTCATCAGCAACTTGTTCTTCAGTAGGCTCAGGTTCCAATGCAGTAACTGGAACTTCTTTCATTGTGAACTCAGTGGGTTCTTCTTCATGGATCAGCTCGTCCAAGTGGATAAGCTTAGTCAATCTTAAGTCTATTTCAGCTCCTTTTTCTACTGATTGAGAAGCTGAAAATCCTTTAACTGATTCTTCAAATTCTGATCTGGAAATAGATTTTTGAGGGGTGGATCTGGATTTTGAAAGTAACAAAAACATATCCAATGTTGTTTTGTCAATCAGTCTTTCTTCACTGTCAGATTCTTCATCATCATGCTCAGTTCTCAGGGTCTGTTCCCCCTGAGTCTCAGCTTCCTTTTGTATGTCAGCTTCAACATTCTGTTCTCTGTTGACAACTTCAATTTCCTTTGTCATTTCCATTTCTTGTGCATGCGTAGCTGGTTCTTGAATTGGTAAAATCTCAGTTTCCAAAACTGGAATAGATTCGGTGAGAGTAACTTCAGTCCTCACTACTGGTGCTGACCCTTCAGCAACTTCAGTTCTCATTGTTTGTGTTGGTGACACTTCTACTAATTTTTCAGTAACTTGATCAGATTTGCCTTTTTATGAATCTTCCAGCTGTTTCCTTCTTTTCCTTAATTCTTCAACTTGTTCGAAGGCTTCATCTTCAGTTACAGTTTTCTTCATCTTTCAGCTTTTCTTCTTTTTAGGTTCACTTACAGAACCTTCAGCTTTTCTTTTTCCAGCTTTTTCTTCCTTAATAACAATCTTTCCATCAGCAACTGGTGTTTCTTTCCTCTTTGCGATTCCAAAATGATCGAGTATTCTTTGGACTGTTAATGCAAGAGTCTTTTTTGTGATAAAATTGACCTTTCTTGACATCAGTGTTCTTCTTTGGTGTGTCAATTGATTGTGCCACTAATTGGTCAAATAGATATCTTTGCCAATTAAAACTTTCTCCAAACCAAATCACATATAGCAAATCCAATTTTGCTCCAGATAGGTTGCTAAAGTTTCCTGCATTTCCAATTATGCAATTTGCTAACATGTTGGTGAGAAAATTGAATTCTGGTTTGAGTAGGCTTGTGCTCCCGGTCTGTGAAATGGTGGAGTCTGCATCAATTTCTATGTCTTTCCATAATTTCTCCTTCTGTTCTTTGGTCAACTTGATGGCTGCCGTACCTCCAGATTTATCGAATCCAAAAATCTCTGAAATTAGATCTTCAGTAACCTTGATCTGTTTACCATTGACAGTAGTGGTAAAAGTGTGTGTGCTCTCTCCTTCTATAGTTGTGCTTCCAAATTCATAGAAGTCTCCAATGCTTTCCAGACATACACTTTTCAGATCGATGTTGAATACAACATCCAATCCTTTGATCTTCTGAATTTTTGCTGCAATTACTTTAGCTAAGGTTTGATCAGTATACTTGGCAATGAATTGATCAAGTGAAATGATCATTCCCGGTTCAACAAGAGTAGAAGCCATCGTTTTCTGGATTTGATTGAGAATTTGAAGATTGGGGGTATAGAAAGTAGATTCAAAATTTGAGTGTAAAGAATTATAAAAGAAAATTCTGGGTTATTTATAAATTGTAGCAAGGTTAGTTAAGAATTGAGTGGGACTTAAAACGTCTTGTCATAAATGTTTTGAGATTGCGAAAAAGAAGACGAGTGGAAAAGATGTACGGTTGAGATTAGAAAAGGTCACGTCTTTTCCTGACGTCCGTAGCTAGAAAACAGTAAATAGAGTAGATGCGGTGTAATTCCAGCTGTATACGTTCAATCTTGTACTTGTACTGAATTCAAAAACTCAGTTGTGAACACAACTCAGTTTTGTGAATCAAACTTCTTCAGTTCTCAGTTAGCGATACTTCTCATGTAAAACAAAATGAGAAATTTTTGGTACCCATATCTGTTTGGGTCCTAACTGATTAGTTTTTGATGATATACTTTTATTTTTAACTCTATACCTCTCTTGATATCTTCACTGAGTAAAGTCAGTTTTCACAACCTTTTCCTGTTTTGTCCTTACAGTTTTTAGTTTGTGATACTGATGTGATGGTTCATTCCAGTCTTCATCAGTGGCAAATAGTCTTCATTTCCCCCTGAGTCTATTTTTCCATGAATGATCTTCATTTTTAGATGGATATGACTTGAAGATTTTTCTTACTGATCTCGGATCAGTTTTGCCTTCTTTAGCCTTCTGAGTCTTTCTGTAAAATCTGTTGGCTTGGTGCATTTTACAAACTGATTTATCAGTTCTATCAGTTTGTACATTTGGTTGTGCTGAGTTTTTATCAGTTCTAATAACTTTATCAATTTTCTGAGTTCCTGACTTTTGAGTAGTCACAAATTTTATTGCAACTGATCTTGGTCTGAACATAGAATTATACTGATTATCAAACCCTAAACCAGATCTATCTCCAAATGGTTTTCCAGCTTTGAACTGAACACTGAGAGTTGGATCAACTGATGATTCTGTAATGTTTATTACTTCTGTCAGTTCATCAGTTGGTCGAATTACCTTGGTTCCATTATTAGCCTTGATTAAATTGATCTCAGCATTCAATCTTGAAATTTCTGATTTCAATAACTTTTTCTCCTTTTTGACATTCTCATAATTCTTTTGAATTAACACTAATTCCTTTATGAGTATGTCCAAGGTTTCATTGAAATCTTCATTTCTCTGATTGTTCATGGCAGTGTGAGTGTTGGATGTAGATGCAATTACCTCATGATGTTTGATAGATAAATTTTCTGTCGAGGGATCGTCATCAGTTAGAACTTGATTTCCTTTAACATTTGCATTTGTCTGTGTTGTTCCTAGCAGTATGATTTTGCTCATCATTCTCACCTCCATAACTCATGGGTAGAACAACATCTTTGCCCTCAGTCAAATTTTCTTCTATATGATCAGCAACTCGTAGCAACACTTTTTCTGCTTCTTCTGAAAGATCACTTAGGGATGGAAATCCTCTAGATTCATCATCAACATTCGCATTAAACTCAATGTCTTCATCATAACTAAAATGAGGTTCCGGATTTGTATGTGAGCTCGTGGTACTGAATCTTTCAAATACTTGATCCTGAAAATCAAAAACAACATTCTGCAAATAGTCAGTCAGGGGGTTATTCAGCCAATTTCTAATTCTAGATGTATCCATTTTATTTTGATAAAATACAGTAAAGGGTTTTCAACAACTGGTTAGTAAAATATCAACAATTGCTCTAAGCAAACAACTGATATTTAAACTCAATTCTTGATCTCTTCATAATAGAAGCACTTCTCCGATACCAATTGTTGGTCCATTGGAAAGGCTAACACAAGTTTAGAGAGAGGGGGGTGAATAAACTTGTCCCTAAAACTGGATTTAAAACAAATTAAAGTTAAATTAAAACTTGTGTGGTGTTCAGTTAACTCAACTGTGTATAAGTCAATACTGACTTATATTTAGTCTAGTTAACTGGCAGTGGATTAGTTAAGCCTTTATCAAATATAAGTTAACAAACAGATTGTTGACTTGATTTCAGAACGAATACTAGATAAATATAATTGTAATGAAGCAAATGAATGCGTAAAGTAAATAAGACAAATATTATAGAGGTTCCAGGTGGTGTAATCCTATACGTCCTCTCTTCCCCTGTGATGCGGAGGAAAATTCCACTAGAACTTCTTTGAGATGGCCCGGTTACAAAAAGTTCTAAACTGATAGTCCTTGACTAATCCCTAGCTTCACTATCTAAAACTTGTAGAACAGGCAAACTTGCTGCTCTTCAATTGTTTGAAACACTGGTCCTTGGAGGGTTGAATTGCCTCTTCACCAGCTCATCACAACCACAGTCTTCCTGACTGCACTCAACTGTCCTTCACACCTTCTTGGTGTTTCACAGTCTAAACCATTGATAAAATCAAAGTTAAGACTTGAATCAATAACTATGATTCAATTGTGATTTGAGCTTTTCTTCTAGATGTATAAATTACGCTCGGCTCTGTATTTCTTCAAATGAATGATCTTGATTTTCCTTGAATGCTTAGAAACACTTGAAGAAATTTCTTGATCTTGCAATAAAGTATTTAGTAGGAATTCTTTTAGATTGGCTTTCCCCCTTAATTTTATCTTTCTTGACTAGATAGATTCTTTTTAATTCCTCCTGCTCTCTTCTTTGTTGTTGTAGAAGTAGTCTATTTAAAGGGGTTTATCTAACGTTCATATTCCTTTGAATTCAAATCCTTGTTACAGTTAGTGGTCCTGCTTTCTTGCTTGTACGATTATGTCAGAACGGATATATTATCCTCCAATCATAATTCTCAAATTGTAACGGTTGAGTCCTGTTTCAGTTTTAGTCAAACCTTAGTTGTAAAACTGATTTACTGAGAACATTATCAGTTCTCAGTTTCTAAGAGCATTAACTGAGTTTTTACTCTTCTTCAAAATCTGTACTCAAGTTTTCATCTGATTATAATTGACTTAATCAAAGTACACCAAGAAATTAGTCATCAAAGACATCATTGTCCTTATGTGTCTTAGCTCCTAATACAAGATCCATAAAGTCAGTTCAGGTCATCACAATCTTTCCTGAAGTCTAACTTTACAGTCTCGACGTAGTCTTCATAAACTGAGTTTGAAACCTCAGTTCTTCAGTCTTCTATAACTGAGTCTGTGACCCTCAGTTCTTCAGTCTTCTTAGATAAGCCAACTGAGTTTGTGTCCTTCAGCGAACTTATCTTCTTCAGTTTTACATTGGTGTGCTCCGATTTCCAATTTAACTGATTTCCAGTTTCCCGATAACTCAGTTTCTTGTTATCTCAGTTCACGACCTAGAAGTATTATAGTGCTTGTCTGATTTAACTTATACAAATATTAGACTCTATTAAATCCTATACATTGATATCTAGACATCGTTTTGCTTTGCATTATAACAGCTAGTTATGACACTTCATCAATGGGTTTAGAACCAATACTAAATAAGTGATGAATCATCATCAAAACATAAATTTTATTTCCAACAATTGCTATTGTAAAACTCCGGTTGCTAGACCGGCCCTTTTCCCCTCTCTCAAACTCTCTATAGGATGCACTCTATTTTACACAAGAACTATTAGTTCTTGGAATTGTGATGTACAAAATAGCTTGACACCCACCTCACTTTTATAATGGATGTGGCGCCCCAGATAGAGTAAAGGAGAAGAAAACATTTTCCCAATAAAATAAGGAAAATATAATTGATTGATTTATCTCATTTATTATAATATCTTATATCAAATAAATCTAGGATATTGTCAATATCTTATATTGAATATTCCCAAGATATTGTGAATATCTTATATTGACTATATTTATCTTATTACCATAAATCAATTTACACATGTGTATATATCACATATATATTACACATATAAATAAATATATATATATATATATATATATATATATATATATATATATATATATATATATATATATATATATATATATATATATAACTAATGAAATTGTGCACATGTACATCCAATGTACAGCACGCATGTTGATATATATATATATATATATATATATATAACTAATGAAATTGTGCACATGTACATCCAATGTACAGCACACGCATGTTGATATATATATATATATATATATATATATATATATATATATATATATATATATATTAATATCTTATATTAATATTTGGTAATACTATTAATTAAATTGCACAATCCAAGTGTATCTTATACACACACAAATTGCGCCACCTTTAGCCAACAAATTGGCATCCGGAATATTCTTTAATTAATATAATACTATTAATATCCTGTATTTAATTTATTCATAATAAATAAATACCACCATATTAATTACCACTATAACCTTTATAGTACGACATAAACTTTCCTTATTTGGTCATCAACTATAACCACAATTTAATCCGGCTAGATGTTCATATGTGTGTGACCCGATAGGCTTCCGAATATGGTGGCCGTAAGCACAAAGTGAAATTTACTAAAATGCCCTTCATACCTAACGATCACGGGATAACGTCTAGCAACACACCGTGACCCCCAATCATCGGAAGAGTCAAATGTAATGACTACTACCTTTCATGTGAAACAGTTACCGTGTAACTTACAATCCTATCGTTGTAATAATATCTATACGGTCGTTGGTCGAGTGTCAAAACATCAACGACCGTATCTTATAATCTGGATATAAAGCTCTCTCGAAGTAACACATTTACACCCACTTTGCAAAGATTCACGAGAGCTAAACATTCCTTATAAGAAGGCCATTTTGGATATTCGATCCCAATCATAGGATACGCGATTCCCGGATGACCAATCATGTATACTCTGCATGCTTTAATATCATACCCAATCACTACCGCATGATCTCCCCGTGGCTAGGGGAAACCTCAATAGTGTCAATTCATGACAATCCACACCGTGATGCCATGAAGACTTCGGTCCTAAGGATAATTACACAACCGGCACATAGTGTGACACTTATCCGTGTAAGTGGGTCAGTCTAATGTACACATTCTCTAATACACGTCCACGTACAGTCCAAGTGTCTCTACGATTCAATAGACACCCTTATGGTACTTGTGTTGTTTGGGATATGGTCCTTCTCCCAATCCCTGACCTGCTGCTTTCTGGTTGCTTTCTTTTTCTTCCAGTTGTGGGTTGTGATTTCTGGGAGGCCTTAACATAGGTAAACATTACCTTGGCCTTATGTAGGGGATGCAGGTAGATGGGTTTCACTTTCGATTGATCAAACAAATGTTGAAGAGGAATCCCATAAGATTTCCTTTCCCATAAATCACCTTTCTTTTGCTTGCCTTGATTTGCTTATAGACCTGCTAGAGTTATTTCCTTTGGGATTTGATCGTTTAACCTGTTGAAGATGAACTGTGACCAGTTGAACGGAAGACGTTGGTAGATAATAGCCATTATTTTGACTCTGAGCCCTGTCATGTTTACCATGGAGCCCTTCTTCCCTTCAATGTTCCTTGTGATTACAGGAGCAAACTCGGCAAAAGGACATTTGAGTGCCGATCTGGGAAAGTTGTATTTCTTGCTGCTCTTCCTTGGGTTTTTTGGCTATCTCAGTCTAGAACGCATTGATGTCGATTTGCATTTTCTTCACATCTACTGGACCACTGTTGGAGAGATTTAAGCATCGATGGAGGAGACCTGGGGTGATAACCAATTCTCGTCCAAACATTGTACTCACAATGCAATTTGGGTTGCTCTTCTTCGTGTTGGGCACGAATTTTGCATTTTTCCAAAATGAAATTAAGGTCTCATAGCATACTCCTGTGATTGGGGGATTCGAGAATGTCATCAACCCTATATTTGTGCAACCATCAACTAACATTTGAGCTTGTGAATCATTGTCACAGAAAGGTAGATAATGCTCAGGTTGGAAAAACGATCCAGTGATGATCGATTTTTCATAGTATTTTTCAGTTGGAGTGAGTGAAGAAAATGAATCCATTGTTTTGAGAGTTTGAAACAGGAAAAGCTTCGATTTTTTTGAGCATTTAAGGTTTTGAGAATGCAAGATAGCGTAAAGAATTCCGAAAAACCTCTAAGTGTTGGTTATATAGGAGAAGTTTGGTAGTGTGAATGCGGTTGAATATGGAAGGATTTGATGAAGTAATGGCGTAATTTTGTGTATATAAATCATGGTTTTTGAGTGTAGTGAGGGAGTGGATTGAGGTATGTAATGATAAATCCTGGGAATCGAGGCATTGCCGTCATTCATTTGATTCAAAAATAACCTCCACGATTGTAATATAAATTCCACGTGGGTAATCTTCCATAAAATAATCTTCCATAACTTCTCCGATTTTCCACATGTATTGAACTGATTTTGTTCAAACTTGACTTAGCTATTTTCTTCGAGGTATTTAGCAGTGAAGTAACTTGGCTGGTCATTAATCCGGTGTAGTGACTTCTTTACTGAGCTGCTGTATAAAACTGTTCCTAACAATCAGTGAAGTGACTTTCACTGGTTACCAGTGCTTTACCTGCCAAGTGAGCGCACCCATAGTGGCAAAGGTTCAGTCAGCTGGTGAAGTCACTCGACTGATTACTCCAGTAAGCTGCTCCTTAAGACTTAATCTATTTCAATCATACCCAACTCCGTTCTCAATTTACAAAATCTTTCATGACTGAGTGGTTTTGTGAATATATCAGCCAATTGATCTTCAGTTGATATGTATCTTAAGATAACATCTTCTTTTTCCACAAGGTCTTTGATAAAGTGATGTCTCACATCAATATACTTTGTTCTTGAGTGTAATACTGGATTCTCAGTAATGGATATTGCACTTGTATTATAACACATAATTGGAATTGTCTTCTCCTCTATTCCATGGTCTCTTAGCTATTGTCTGATCCATAATACTTGTGCACAACAACTGCCTGCAGCTATATATTATGCTTCTGCTATTGAAGTGGATATTAAGTTTTTCTTTTTTCTAAACCATGATACTAGCCTGGTGCCTAGCATCTGACAAGTTCAAGAAGTGATTTTTCTATCAATCTTACATCCAGCCTAATCTGAATCTGAGTAGGATATCAATTTGAATCCTCCATATTTTGGATACCAAATTCCTACATTGATTGTTTGCTTCAAATATTTGATGATTCTCTGAGCTTCTAGTAAGTGAGATTCCTTCGGTTGAGCTTGAAATCTTGCACATACTCCTACTGCAAATGCTATACCAGGTCTTCTTGCAGTCAGATAGAGTAGAGAACCAATAATTCCGCTATATAACTTTTGATCAACATCTTTTCCATTTTCATCTTTCCCAAGAATAACTCTTGCACACATTGGTGTGTCTGATGTGTCACTTGTATCCATACCATATTTTTGTATTAAGTCCTTTGTGTACTTGGCTTGATTTAAAAAGATGCCATCTTCCATTTGCTTCACTTGTAAACCAAGAAAATAATTGAGTTCACCCATCATGCTCATTTGAAATTTGCTCTTCATCAGATTTGTAAATTTCTCACATAGCTTTTCATCTACTGATCCAATTATGATGTCATCAAAATAGATCTGAACTAACAAAGTGCTTGTTCCTTCTTCTAGCTTGAACAGAGTCTTGTCAACAGTCCCTTTGTTGAATCCATTGTTGATTAAGAATTGTGACAGTGTCTCATACCAGGTCAAGGTGCCTGTTTGAGTCCATATAGTGCATTTTTGAGCTTGTATACTTTATCTTCCTTTCCTTTGAGTTGGAAACCAGGGGGTTGTTCCACATATACTTCTTATTCTAGAAGTCCATTCAAAAATGCACTTTTCACATCAATTTGATATAATTTGAAATGCTTGTGTGCTGCATAAGCTAAAAAGAGTCTGATTGCTTCCAATCTTGCAGCTGGTGCAAAGGTTTCATCATAGTCTATGCCTTCAGCTTGAGAATATCCCTTTGCAACTAGTCTTGCTTTGTTTCTACAACAGTTCCTTGTTCATCCATTTTTTTCTGGATACTTATTTTGTTCCAATGATGTTTGCCATGTCTAGTCTGTCAACAAGTTCCCAAACCTCATTTCTCTCAAATTCATTGAGCTCTTCTTGCATGGCTGTAATTCATTCAGCATCTTGAATTGCATCATCTATTGTTTTAGGTTCTACCTGTAATAGAAAACAAGTTATCATACTTTCCAGTTGTCTTCTGGTTCTAACTCCTGTATGAATATCTTCAATGACTTATTCTTCAGCATGATCTCTCAGCCAATTCAAATCAGTTTGAAGTTTCTCTTGATTTGGTTCTTCCACAGCTCCTACTTGTGCATCAACATCATGATTTTGTGTTGGTGCCTCTTGTGTTGTATTGACTGGTACATCATCTTGATTGCCAAAGGTGTGATCCAGAATGGTATCTGGTACTGTTGTATTTATTTAGATTTGTCCTTGTGCATCTTCTTCTTCAGAGTTGTGTAGGCTATCACCATTTATGTTTGGTTCATCAAAAACTACATTAATTGACTCTACAATCACCAAGGTTCTTTTGTTGAGTACTCTGAAGGCTTTGCTTGTTTCTGAGTATCCCATGAAGATTGCTTCATCAGCTTTTTCATCAAAAGTATGTAGTTGATTCCCATTCAAAACAAAACATTTAGATCCTAACATATGCAAATGTGAAATGTTAGGTTTTCTTCCATTCCAAATTTCATATGGTGTTTTTCCATGGTGTTTGTTGATGATAGATCTGTTTTGAGTATTGCATGTTGTATTTGCTGCTATAGCCCAAAATCTCTTTGGTAAGCTAGCTTCTTCTATCATGGTTCTAACTGCTTCTTTGAGTGTTCTGTTTCTTGTTTCTGCTACACCATATTGTTGTGGAGTCCCTGCTGCTGATAGTTGATGTAGTACACCATTTTCTTCACAATAAAATCTAATCACTTCATTTAGGAATTCTGTTCCTCTGTCTGATCTTATCTTGATGATCTTCAACTCCTTTTCATTTTGTATTCTTCTCAGCAAATCTGGTAGCTTCTTAAGTGTCTCTCTTTTCTTGTTCATGAATATGGTCCAGGTAAATTTGGAAAAGTCATCCACCACCACTAGAGTGTACTTCTTTCCAGTTACACTTACAGGTGTGACAGGTCCAAAAAGATCCATATGCAAAAGACGTAAGATCCTTGTTGTTGATTGATGGGGTTTTGACTTGAAAGAGCTTTTAATCTGCTTCCCTTTCTGACATGCATCACATAAACTTTCTTTCTTGAATGTGATGTCTGGAAGGCCTTCAACTTGTTTTTCCTTTGACAGTTTGTTGATGGTCTTAAAGTTGAGATGATTCAGTCTTCTATGCCAAATCCAGCTGGTTGATTGCTTATTCTTGACAAGTAGACATGTTTCTGCTTTTGTTGTCTTCCAATCCACCACATACATATTGTCTTATCTTTTTCCTGCAAGTACAACTGTGCTGGTTTGATTGTGAATCACTTTGCATCCTTCTTTGTTGAAATGCATATTGTAGCATTTGTCATAAAATTGACTAATGCTTAGAAGATTGAAGCTCAGTCCTTTAACATAAGCAACATTTTGAATCTTCAAGCTGTTTTTGAACATTGTGCCTTCCCCTTAATTTTTCCGGGGTTTTCTTTGCCTCTAAATGTAACTTTGGGTCCATCAAAAGCTTTAAAGTCAGTCAACCATCCTTTGTTCCCTGTCATATGTCTGAAACAACCACTGTCTATGTACCAGACATCCTACAAAACAAATTAAGTATGTTTAGGTACCCAACACCGTTTGGGTCCATATATATTAGCAGTCATGCCTCTCATTCCAAGTGTATATCAAAAGGATCTCCTTCTTGGAGAGTTGAAATCATCAACTTCATACATGTAAGGCATGGCAGAATAATTTCTTGTAGATTTATTGAAATTATTCTGATACAATTCTCTACATTTTGGTGCATTTGCATCCTTTTTCACTCTCCAATATGCAGGAGGAACCTATTTACATAGTGCTTCTTGTGTTCAGGAATGTGCCTAGGTTGGATTTTCTTAAACACATGTTGCATGGCATGAAATGGTTTCTTCTTGTATTTTGGGGGTGCAACATTCTAATCATCTTCTGAAGGGTAAAGTCTGCCCTTACCTTTCAGTATGCTTTTGCCTTTACTAGGCTGATGAGATGATTTACTCTGCTGTTTCACTACACTGGATTTTGATTTCACTGGTGTAGGATGAGTAGTTGAAACTATGGTTTGTCCTTTTCTGAATTTGGGTCCAGTTTTGGTCCTTGATTCAGAATTGTGTTGTCCATTGTTTCCTTTCTCATCTTGACTGTTGTAGCCAAGACCTGATCTGGATCCAAACCTTTTTGGGGGTTTTTAAGCTGGTGTATAAAGTTTTGTAGTGGGGCTCTTAACTGGTAGGGAGGTTTTCTCAGCTGGTCTATCAACATCAGGTGAGTGATCATGTGCTGCTTGTTG
Organism: Gentiana dahurica var. dahurica; assembly: GCA_024500145.1. Lineage (NCBI taxonomy): Eukaryota > Viridiplantae > Streptophyta > Magnoliopsida > Gentianales > Gentianaceae > Gentiana > Gentiana dahurica. The sequence continues at coordinate 61,748,143 of CM044898.1, read as the reverse complement.
ATCAGTTGAGTAAACTTCCATACTAGTTGATTCAGCTATCAGTCCATCCAGTTCTTTCTTTAATATTTTATTTTGCTCTCTTAGATTTTCACATTCTTGTTCCAGAATTTCATGATTTTTTTGAATTTCTTCAAATTTACTCATGAGATTTTGAATTAGGTTTGCCAAAAATCTAATAGGAGAGTAGAAGATTGTACAGTGTCAGATATGGATGCATTTGATGAGTATGAACTAGATATTACCTCTGTTTCATCAATTTCCTTAGCCATGAGACATATGTATGCCTTGTCATTGTCTAAGCTGTTGGATTCATCATCATTTGAATCATTATCAAATGATTCTTCATCCTTTTCACTACCAGTTTCAGCTTTAAGTGCCTTCTTGCTCTTTCTCTTATCTATTGTTTTGTATTTCTTCTTTTCCTCATCTATGTCTTTTTGTTTAGGATAATCTGCCATGAAGTGTCCTTTCTTCTTGCAATTGAAACATCTGTATTCATCATCCCTTTTCTTGATGTCTTTGCTTGAGCTTGACTTTTTGTTTGATGATGAATTTCCTTTGAATTGTTTCTTCTAACTAAACCTATCAAAATGTTTAATCAATAACGCAACTTGTTCTTTTAGTTCTTGTGTCTCTTTGCTGTTTGTGTCAGCCGCTTTGCTTTGCTGGGGTGCAACCAGTGAACTGGCCTTGTGTGCCTCTGCTGGTGCACTGTCTTCACTGTTTAACTCAAATTCATGAGCCTTTAATTGAGACATTAAGGTCAAAGTATCAGTATTAGCAAGATTTATTGTGCCTCTGAGTACTGATGTGATGAACTTCCATCTTTCAGGTAGACCTCTTAAGATTTTCAGAAAAACTTCTTTCTATGGATATGTATGTCCAAGTTGCTGCAGTTCACTGATAATACTTGAGAATAAGTTATCCATTTGATCAATGGATTCACCAGTCTTCATCTTGAAGTTTTCAAATTTCTGTTTTGCAACAGACAATTTGTTTTCTTTGACTGCTTCTGATCCTACATTGATAAGTGCTAATTTATCCCACATCTCCTTTGCTGTTTTGCAGTCTTTGATCCTCATTAACATGTTACTGTCTAGAGTCTTCAAAATCATGTCTTTTGCAACAAAGTCAAGATTTTTTCTTCTTCTATCATCTTTGGTCCAATCTTTCTTAAGTTTCTCTATTTCCTTTCCTTGATATGCTCCTGTGGCTATCACAGTAATGATCTTGATTGGGCCATCATTGATAACATCCAGCATCTTCTCATGAGTTGCTGCAAGATGAGATAGCATTCTTATTTTGTATTCATCAAAATTATTAACATTGAATATGGGCACTTTAGACATGAAATGTGAGGATCCATAATCACAGATAAACGATATATTTAGAAAGCACAAATTTGAAAACTACTTTGAAAATATGTGATCTCCCTATTACTAGAAATCAGATCTAATCAGGTTCTGATACTAGGAACTCTGCTCCGATACCAATTGTTGGTCCCAGATAAGGGTAAAACTATAGTCAGTGAGGGGGGTGAATGACTATAGTGAAGTTTCAAAAATGTTTCTTATGATTAAAAGCTTTTTGGCAGCGTATAAATCCCTTCTTAAAAATTGTTCCAAAGTAGGTTATGCAAGCAAAGATATATTATGCAATAAATAAAGTGTTGTAAAGTAAACTGCTGAAAGTAAATAGACACAAACGTTTATAGTGGTTCAGGGTGGTGTAATCCCTTAATCCACTCTTCTCCTGTGATGATTGGAGGAATTCATTATTGTCTTTCACCGATACAATAGTTAGATTGTCCTTGGCTACACAAGCTTCACAATCTCCAAGACTATCACTCCCTGACTACAAAAGCTTTAGTGACTCAGTCTTCAACACTACTCCTTGAGAACAAATCCTTCAGCAGCTATCACAAACACAACTCCTTCTCAGATGGCTCTGATTCAGTTGCTTGACTGGTGTGAATTGGATTCACAGATTATGTTGATCAATCTCAGTGCTTGATGTGGAATTTGAGCTCTGATTGCTGAGTTGATATCAAGATGTGTCCTTTAAGTTCAAAGAGAATGCTTTTCAAATTGATAGAGTTTCTGCTCATTTTTCAATATTGCAATCGTGGTATTGTTTGTCTGTCAATGCCTTCTATTTATAGCCTTGATAATCCTTGATTTGAATTTTTGTCCATTGGCTATATGATGTGGGGAATAATTCTGAATTAATCCTTGCTTCCCCCTTGATTATATCCTCTTTGATTTCAGTGATCCGGATTTTATTCAACCGTCTATCATTAAATCCGTCATTGATTGATTCTGCATTTAATGCTTGATCTCCTTGTTTTCCACGTTCTGAATAAGTATAGATGATATACCTTAATCAGCTGATCCTTCGCTTGGCTGTTACTTGACCGGTTAAGAGTTCTTGCTGACTTAGCTGGTTAGTTCTTCATTCACTACTTTTCATCTACTAAGCCGGTAGACAGTTGACTTAGCCGGTTCACTGTTTTCTTGATTTCTTTGATCTTTCAGGCATTTCTTTCACTTCACTGATCTTGATTTGTGTGAGATCAGTGTACACCATATTTAAACAATGAGTTTCATCACTTGTAGTATAACTTAGACTTATCCAAGGTCACCACAGACTTCCTTGGTTATAAGTCAATCCATATGACTTCATGCTTCTGCTGGTACTTGGATTTCTTCACTCTGCCGAGTTTCTGTTTTACTTAGCCATCCTACCAACTAGTACAATACTTGTGTTGGTCCCTTGGAAAGGCTAACACAAGTTTAGAGGGGGGTGAATAAACTTGTCACCAATAACTAATCCTGAGCTGGAAAAGTCCCAGGAACTGAGTTTCTCTGAAACTTAAACTGATCTTTAGTTCAGTTTTGTTCCTGTCTCTTAACTTGTGCGGAGTTTCGTTAGCTCAACTGAATATAAGTTAATACTGACTTCTATTTAGTCTTGTTAACTGGCAGCGGATAAAACTAGCCTTTAATGCAATAGATGTGAAAATAGAAAACTAGACCTTCTATGTATCAGTTCTGTGCTGACTCAGTGTCTGGTGTTTGCTGAGAGATAATGCAGTAAATAAAATAAACACAAATGCATCAAGTAAATCAACACATGATTTGTTTATGGAAGTTCCGGGTGGTGTAATCCCGTACGTCTCCCCTTCTCCTGTGGCGTAGGAGGTATCACTAGAATAATGAGATAACCGTTACAAAATCCTAGTACTATGACAGTCCTTCACGACACCCTAGTTTCACTGTCAACACAAAATGAAGAAAGGTGAGATTGCTTGTCACGGATTTTATTAGTACAAAATAAACAAGTAATAAAACCGGTTAACCTCAAGTGCAAGGATCGTAGTAATAGTGGTTAATGCCGGGTCGATCTTACGGGGAACTAGACTGTTGTGAATCCTAGTTTTTGTTTAAACTAACATATGTCACGAAGCTAAACTAAACGAAGAACTAAACTACCAAATATGCAGAAAATTAACTAGACAGAGGATTACTCCAATGCTAGGCAAGATACGGGTAACGAACTTATTAACTAAACTAAACTAAGTGCAAAAAGTAAACTAAACTATGCAACTCGAGTTTTAAGGGATTTAAATCAAGTATAACGAACGAACAAGCAATTGAACCACCTATCCTATCAACATTCAATTCCAATTCGGATTATTTCGTGATTTCTACTCAAGTCGTGATTCACCTACTCGAAGGCATAAACTCCTACTCCCGTAGACAAGTTCGTTTTCTAATCTTTTATCTTTCGATGTTAAAGATTACGTCTTTCTAACCTAGGCGTGAAATCTTTCGATTTCTAATCTAGAAAGTCAATCTAATAACTTTCGTTTTATTTAGATCAAAGATCCAATCTTTTATCATGGTGATCTAAGGTTGACATGACTCTCATCACATAACCAATCATCAAAGCAAGCATCTTTCGATTAAACACGCAATAAAACATACAAAACATGATAAAAGGAACGAACTTGAAATAGGACTCACAAAATAATCACGAACTAGAAATCAACTGTTGAGTTGGACGGCTTCACAACGCTTGTTCAAAGAGGTTTAGCCTCTTAGCATCTTCTTGAAGACTTGAATTGCTTGAATAAAATACATAAATTGAAAGATCTAATCTAGAGATTTAAAAGCATAAAATTTGAGTAAAAACTAAGTAAAAACGCAGCACAGCTGCCCCTAGGTTTTTAGGGTTCGAATAATGTGTCATTAGGGTAAAGATCACGCTGTTTTTATAGGAAAATCAAGTCAGTTGCTACAGTAACCGCTCCGGACGCTCGTTCATCATCATGGACGCCCGTCCATGAATATTATTTCAACTCGTAATTAATCCGGACGCCCGTCCAGGACCCAGCTCCAGTATTTTGCTCATAACTTCACTTCTAGGCCTCCAAATGAGGTGATTCAACATGCGTTGGAAAGCTATTTCAATCCTCTACAACTTTCAGCAAGACAACTTTCCATGAAAGTGCCTACAAGTGTGGACAAAATTCCCATGAAGTGCCTGGTTCCGGTTTCTTCAATGATTCTTCACTTAAACATCTTTCAACTCTTCCATCTTCATGTGATCATCGTTTAAGCTCCTTACTCATCATGCAAACGTACCTAGCAACATGATAGAAACATGCAAAATGTAACATCATACGGATAAACATAAAACACCGATAAAATCACGTAAATATCTCGATTTTGCATTTAAACACATTTAAAACTCGTTTACTCAATAATTCGATAAACCAACACTTTTCTATAAAAAGTACTAAAATACCAAGGATATTGTTACGGGAATAACGTCATATAAATCATAAATTTCACCCTTAACAACTCCCCCACACTTAAGCCTTGCTCGTCCCGAGCAAAACAAAGCAAAATCAAGCTCGAGATAGTATAGACATCTCAACAAATATAACATATATTCAATAACTTAGAAGTTCACCATTGTGTGTGTGCATAGCCATACAAAAATTCCACTAAATCCAAACTTGAGGAACTCAAAGTAAAACTAGCTAATACCCCCTCGTAGAATAGTAATAAATGACACTCATAAGATGTACCCTACAAACGTGACATATCCCGAAAAAGATGATCGAATGAATCTAGGGCCTTTCTGAAATACTCAGAGGATAATCCCTACATCATATCTTTCAGTTTATACTGGGATAAGATTAACGAAAACTAAGCCTTATATTCAATTCATAACACATTTCTCATAAGTTGATTTAATTATTCACTTTTATAAACACACATTAGGATAAGCTATTGCCCTCATAGTAGAATAGGACATTTCGAGATAATACCCTACCTTACTCCAATCATAAGGCAGCTTTTCTTAACTGTCGTGAGCTTTTGGTCATCATAGTAGAATAGGACATACGTGGTACACCCTACCTCACTCCCATCATCGACCAGCTTTCGACATACTCAATTCATTCAATATTAATTCAACTTTTTTCACTTTGACAATAGTTACGTTTTACTTATCACATTCAAACTTTCAGATATTCACAGTATAACATACTCGGAACTAAATACAAACTATCATAAATCTCAAGGTATATACGTAGCACTAAGTACATGACTTATAAGAAAATCAAAAATCACTAATCCAAAACGGGGTATAGCTTTATAAAATAGCTCATCGTCACTATGGCTCGTGAAAAATAAAATCTTGGTGAAACAACTAATTCACTAAAAATATGGTATATAGCATCAATGACTATAACAAACCGAACAAAAACGTGTATTGCCTACTCGGGACAAAACAAAAACAAAAATTTCGAAAATTTTACTCATTTTGCATAGAAACATCATGTATTAAGCAAATGGTAGATACAAATCGACTCATTCCCCTCCCCCACACTTAAACTACAACATGTCCTCATGTTGTGCAAAATAAAAGAAAAGAGAACTTAGCTGATTGTCTTCGAAAGGGAGCAACTCGAATGATGCGCATCACCCAGAATGCTCGAGGATATCAGTAGATTGTGGACCATCCACCGGAAAACCGATATCGTCTAAAACTCACAAAAGCTAATGCAAATACCCTGCACACTTGAAAAACAAAGAAATACCTCGGGGGAAACAAGGGATTATACCATATCATAGAGTAGAGATAAACAAAGAGAAATCGAGATTGAACAATATCCACAGCAGTCTCTCAATAAAAACAGCAAATTCCATTCAAAACACCAACTCAAACAGAAAAACTTCAATTACAAAAACTAAGAAACGATAAAATCCGAGCCTACGAGAAACCGACAGTAGCCCGAAAATAAAAACTAGAAAATAAACAAAAACAAAAGAAAAATAAAGGATATTTAGGATGCCTCCTAGTAGCGCTAATGATTAATGTCGTTAGCTCGACACAGTTGAAGCTCAGCCTGGATCAGGCCATTTGACTTTTCTACCAGCCACTACCTCGTTTAAGCTCCGGTCCATAGTGTGGCTGCAAAAACATCATTTAACACATGGGGTTAAATCCTTTATAGCTCGCCATATACGTGTAATCTTCCCCATGGTCGATTTCTTCTTCTTTTGATGGCGTTTCAACTTTTGCTCCCTTTCATACTCTTCCATGTCCCAACTACCAGCTAGAACTTCTTCTGATTTATCACAACCGTCATCCTCAGAAAACAAATCGGGCGAAAACTCGTCAAACTCGTCGACTTTAGGGGTGCTACACCCGAGGATATCGAGAAATCGAACAGTCAAAGGCTTTACCTTGGGTTCACCAATGTAATTCTTGCATCTTTGACCATTCACTCGGAACGGTTGATCACCATAACCGTGCAGTTCTAGAACGCCTCCAGGAATGATTTGGAGAATCTCAAATGGACCAGACCAACGTGTCCTTAACTTCCCAGGAAACAAATGTAACCTGGAATTGTATAGTAACACTTGCTCTCCAACTTGAAATTATCTCTTCTTGATCTTTGCGTCATGAAGGAGTTTCATCTTATCCTTACTAATCCTGGCACTTTCGTAAGCCTGAAGCCTAAACTCGTCCAACTCATGCAACTGCTGCAGTCGATGTTTTCCACTGGCTTGGGAATCGAAGTTAAGAAACTTTGTAGCCCAATAAGCTCTGTGCTCTAACTCAACTGGCAAGTGGCACGATTTACCATAAACCATCTGGTAGGGTGATGTACCCATGAGGGTCTTATAGGCAGTTCGATATGCCTATAGTACATCATCCAACTTTAGACTCCAGTCTTTTCTATGACTGTTCACTTTTTTCTCCAGGATCTTCTTCAAGCTCTGGTTGCTTCGCTCAACCTGACCACTAGTCATCGGATGATATGGTTTGCCAGTTTTGTGACGAACACCGTACTTCTCGAGGACTTTTTCCAAAGGTCGGTTGCAAAAGTGTGTCCCTTCATCACTAATTAAGGCACGTGGACATCCAAACCTCACAAAGATATTCTTCTTTAGAAAATTCATGACCATTTTATGATCATTGCGAGGAGTGAGTATTGCCTCCACCCATTTCGATACATAGTCTACGCAGACTAAGATGTATTTATTACCACAAGAAGATGGGAATGGACCCATAAAATCGATGCCCCATAAATCAAAGACTTCGCATTCTAAGATGGGTTTCAAAGGCATGTCAAACCGCCTTGTCAGAGTACCGGTTCTTTGGCACCTATCACAAGCTTTACAGAAAGCTTCCGTGTCCTTAAAGATCGTGGGCCAGTAGAAACCGGACTGGAAGATCTTCGCAACCGTTTTCCAAGGACCAAAGTGACCACCTGTGGTTCCACTATGGCATTGCTCGATTATATCGCGTTGCTCAGATTCAGGAACACACCTCCTTAGTAAACTATCTTTACAAATTTTGAAGAGGTAAGGTTCATCCCAAACGAAAGATTTCATATCAGAGAAGAACTTCTTCTTCTCTTGATAAGACATTTCAGGGTCAAGATAACGGGCATGAAGGTAGTTTACAATGGAAGAATACCATGGAACATCAGGAGCGCAACCAACGATAAGCATGATGTTTTCTAGAGGAAAGTAAAGATCTATATCATCAGGTTCTGTCTTTTCCTCAGTCAACAATCTTGAGACATGATCAGCCACTACGTTTTCACTGCCCTTTTTGTCTTTAATTTGGACATCAAACTCTTGTAGGGTCAGTATCCAACGTAGCAGACGCGGTTTAGCCTCTTTCTTGGTCATGAGATAGCGCAAGGCAGCGTGGTCAGTCCAAACAGTGACTACAACTCCCAACAAGTAACTACGGAATTTGTCCATGGCGAATACCACAGCCAACAATTCCTTTTCGGTGGTCGTGTAGTTAACTTGTGTGGGGCTCAGTGTGTGACTGGCATAATAGATAGGCTGGAATTTTCCTTCGATCCTTTGGCCTAAAACTGCACCAACTGCATAGTTGGATGCATCGCACATAAGCTCGAAGGGTAGGTTCCAGTCAGGCGATATAAGAACTGGAGCGGAGATTAATCGACTCTTAAGCTCCTCAAACGCTTGCTTGCAGCTATCATCAAAGGCGAATGTAACGTCTTCCTTAAGTAAGGTAGACAGGGGCTTGGCGATCTTTGAAAAGTCCTGAATGAATCTCCTATAGAAGCCGACATGTCCGAGAAAACCTCTGACTTCGCGAACACTCTTAGGATAACTCATCTTTTCGATAGCTTCCATCTTGGCCCTATCTACCTCAATACCTTTGGCGGACACTTTGTGGCCAAGAACTATTCCTTCATCTACCATAAAATGGCATTTCTCCCAATTTAGCACCAAGTTCTTTTCCACACACCTAGATAACACCTGATCAAGATTATCGAGGCAATCATCGAAGGATTGACCAAAGACCGAAAAGTCATCCATGAAAATCTCCATACACTTTTCAACTAGCCCGTCAAAGATAGCCATCATACACCTTTGAAAGGTGGCTGGGGAATTACAGAGACCAAATGGCATCCGCCTGTAAGCGAATGTACCATAAGGGCAGGTGAAAGTGGTCTTCTCTTGGTCAACAGGATCGATGGGTATCTGGAAGTATCCTGAATATCCATCCAGAAACAGTAGAATGCGTGCCCGCCAGACGCTCAAGCATCCGGTCAATGAAAGGAAGGGGGAAATGATCTTTCATTGTGACCTCATTGAGTTTTCTATAGTCAATACACACTCTATAGCCTGTAACGAGCCTCAATGCTATCTCTTCTCCCTTCTCATTCTTCTCAATAGTAATTCCACCCTTTTTGGGAACTACTTGAGTCGGGGAAACCCACTCGCTGTCAGCAATGGCGTAAATGATACCCATATCTAGAAGCTTAATGATCTCCTTCTTGACTACTTCTTGCATGTGAGGGTTAAGCCTCATTTGGGGCTGTCTTACACATTTAGCACCCTCACTAGTCTTGATCTTGTGCATGCAGATGTCAGGAGATATTCCTCGGATATCTCCCACCTGCCATCCAAAGGCTTTTTCGTTTTTGCGCAAGACGTTTAACAGTTTCAGCTCTTCTATTCGAGATAGCTTGGCAGATATGATCAAGGGAAGCTTGTCACCTTCACGTAGGAACACATACTTAAGATGTTTAGGCAACGGCTTCAGAACTAGATCTACGGGGGGATCCTCTAAACTCGATTTAAGCCCTCCACTTTTCAACTCAGCATCGCTGAGTTTACTTAGTGGCTCCACTGCCAAAGCTTCTTCTCTTAATAGCTCATCCTCAAAGTCAGCTGCTAATTGATCTAGATTAACCACACCATGACTATTCAAATTATCGATCAATCGCTCATATTCCACTTCCACAGCCTTGACTTGCTCATCCATACAGTCATTGAAGTCATTAAATGACTCCTCAATGGAAAAGCCGGTTGGAGAACCAGAGGGTACTTGAATGGATTTAGAGACACTATAGCTCACCTCTTGGTCACCAACTCGAATAGTTACTTGCCCACCATCACAATCGATGAGGGCTCTAGCTGTAGAAAGGAAGGGTCTTCCAAGAATCAGGGGAACATCCTCACCTTTCTCCATATCTAAGACGTACCAGTCAACTGGGAAGGTAAACCTATCAATTTGAACTAATACGTCCTTCAGGATCCCTGAAGCTTTCTTGGAAGATCTATCGGCGAACTGAAGGTTCATGGTGGTGGGTTCTAGAAGATCTTGTAAACCAAGCTGATTGCAAACAGACAACGGCATCAAGCTGATGGATGCACCCAGGTCACATAAAGAATTTGGGAAGAATAGGCCTCCCATCTGCAATGTGAGCACGAATTTGCCTGGGTCACCCCTCTTGATTGGTAAGTCATGATAATTGACCATTGAGCAGTCCTCACCAATTGCTCGATCCATGTCTGCTAACTTCTTTTTAGAAGAAACAACATCCTTGATAAACTTGGTATACTTAGGCATTTCAACCAAAACTTCTGAGAGTGGAAGATTAACCTGAGTATTTTTCAGCAAATTAAGCACCCTTCCGTACTTCTTATCTTCATGCAAGGGAATGTTGTTTTTTCTAGGTGGAAATGGAAGCTTTTTAAGGTCACTCTCAGAAAAGACTTTCTTTGAGGATGCACTTACAGCCTTGTCTTCCAGATCTTTCCACCTTACCACTTTTTCAGACTTCTTATTAGTCAGGGGATCAGCCACCTGACCCTCAACCGAATCTTCTTTCCTCAGGGGTTCAGCCACCTGAGGTGTTTCAACTCTTTCATTACTCGGGGGATCAGCCACCCGAGTACTCTATATTCTTTCACCACTCAGGGGATCAGCCACCTGAGTATGCTTTTGCAGGACAGAGGATAATGGGTGCTCAACTTCCCCTCCTGCACCATAATTGGCAGGAGGGGCTAGTGGTTTCCCTGGAAGCCAGGGGGACCACTCAGCTGAGTGCCACTTCTTAAACTCATTGCACTGGCCTCCTCTTTACCGTATTGCATTGTTGGCACGAGGTCAGTACATTGGCTGTTGCTTATATCGGCCTGAGCAACTTGACCGCCCCTTGGGTTTTTCTCAGTAAAACTAGGCAGATGCCCTGGGGGTCTTGACGCTAGCTGCTCAGCCAGTTGCCCTATTTTCCTCTCAAGGCTCTTGTTTGTATTCATTAGAAGTTTAATACTTTTACTCTGCTCCTCCAACTTAGCTTCGAGATTGTTGGACTGGGAGGGGCCTTGAGAGTTTTGGGAATTTTGAGAGTATGGCTGGCTAGGCCAATTCTGAAATTGAGAATTAGAATTGGAAGGCCAATTCTGATCGAACCTCTGCGTATGATTTGAAAATTTTGAGTTCTGGTTCTGATTGAATCCAGGGTTTCTGTTGAAGTTTGGATTCTGATTAAAGCTCGGATTGAAATTTGGATTTGAATTAAAGCTCGGATTCTGGCCGAAGCCCTGGTTTTGAGAATTATTCTGGCCAGAAAAAGCATTCACTTCTGCATTCTGTCCAATCATGGGACAGAAGCGAGCAGTGTGCCCCGGATCATCACATACTTGGCATGTGATTGGATTATACTGTCCATTGTTATGAACAGCATTCACTTGATGAGCAAAGGGGGACTGCAATTGACATTGGCCAGTCATATGGCCAGTCTGACAGCAAGCTTCACAGTACAGAACCTGAGGGTTCTGTGAAAGTGAAGGAGCCTGATAACTCGGATTTGGAGAGTTTTGAGAAGCTGTCATTGGAGAAGTTGCCATCTGCTTTTCCAGCATGGCGATTTGACTTTGAACATTCACCTCTTCGACCTTGGGAGGAGGAGGAGGTGCTTGAATGGCTTGATAAGAGGGGGCATAATTATACTTGGCAATGTCCTCGAACAATGCCCACCCCTCATCAGGTGTTTTTTTCAGAAATGCCCCACCCGAGGAACTATTGACCATGCCCTTAGTGAGCTCGGTCAATCCGCTAAAGAAAGTATGGACTTGCCTTTGCTTCGGCAAACCATGATGGGGACACTTACGCAGGAGAGACTTAAACCTTTTCCATGCATCGAAGAATGATTCGGTTTCCATCTGGCGGAATGTGAAAATTTCATTCAAGCAATGGGCGGTCTTAGCAGGTGGAAAGTATTGACTTAAGAACTCCTTCTCGAGTTCAGCCCATGTGGTGATGGATTCAGAAGGGAGAGAGTGATACCACTCTAGTGCCTCCCCTCGCAAGGAAAATGGAAACAGTTTAAGCTTGATGGCGTCCTCACTTACACCTTGGATACGGGTAGTACCGCATATGTGTAACAATGTGGGTAAGTGAGTGTGGAGGTTTTCAGATTGGAACCCATGGAAAATGGATGCATGCTGCATCATCTGTATAAGTCCGGGTTTAAGCTCGAAAGTTGGAGCAGTAATGGTAGGCATGATGATAGCCGGGTTGATTGTGACTGTACCAGGCATGGCATAGTCGGCCAACGTCCGTCTATCTTCTTCAGCCATTATTACTATTTTTTCGATTTCTCCTGCAAGATATTGCTCAAATTCTTGATCTAGAGCGTTTCCTTCGTCGAAACGAAGTCTCCACCTATTGGGTCGGACTATGGTCTGCTCGGGGTCAGGGGAATAGATTAGTGGTCCCTTATGACTACGAGTTTGCATAAACCGAGGCCCAAATCAAGATATTGAACCTAAAAACTGAAGAAATTAAAAACCTAACTAAGAGATTAAAAGCCTAAAACTAATATCAAGACCTAGGAAGAGGAAAGAGAAGAGAAGGAAAGAAGCAGACGGACGGGTGTCCAAAAATATGAACGAGCGTCTGCCTGAGTTTGAGACTGGACGGACGTTCAGAAAACCGAACGGTCGTCTGGTCTGCTGATTATCCTTGAACGGGCGTCCAGTAGTTTGAACGCTCATGCGGATGCGGGAAAAATCAGAAACGAGAGGAAAAAGATGCAGAAACAGAGAGGGGTTAAGAACAGAAACAGAAAAATAGAAGAAGAGAGATTAGAAGAGAAAGGCGACTAAACACAAACATAAAAACCTCAAATCCTAAAAATCTAAACCGTAAACCTAACTATCTAATGGTTACTAGAACTTAAAACCTACCTATTACAGGAAATAAAAACGAAAAAAAACTAGGCAAAAGAGGCAAAAAGGTCAGACGGGCGTCCGATATACTGGACGAGTGTCTACCTGGGAACTGAAGAACTGGACGGGCGTCCACTGGTTCAGACGCCCGTTTGGTTCTTGAACATAGAGCAGAAAAACAGAGACTTAAAAACGAAAACAGGGGAACCGATACAAAAAGACAGAAAAACAGATTAAAAGAAAGACTAATCCTAAGGGAAGTCAAAAAACCACTGAAGGAAAACCCTAATTTCTAAACTGTAACTAACTAAACGGATTGAAAACAAAAATAAAATGAATGTCACTAAAACAATAAAAATGAAAAACAAAAACTAGGCAACCGTCCGGTTCCCCGGCAACGGCGCCAAAAACTTGTCACGGATTTTATTAATACAAAATAAACAAGTAATAAAACCGGTTAACCTCAAGTGCAAGGATCGTAGTAATAGTGGTTAATGGCGGGTCGATCTGACGGGGAACTAGACTGTTGTGAATCCTAGTTTTTGTTTAAACTAACATATGTCACGAAGCAAAACTAAACGAAGAACTAAACTACCAAATATGCAGAAAATTAACTAGACAGAGGATTACTCCAATGCTAGGCAAGATACGGGTAACGAACTTATTAACTAAACTAAACTAAGTGCAAAAAGTAAACTAAACTATGCAACTCGAGTTTTAAGGGATTTAAATCAAGTATAACGAACGAACAAGCAATTGATCCACCTATCCTATCAACATTCAATTCCAATTCGGATTATTTCGTGATCTCTACTCAAGTCGTGATTCACCTACTCGAAGGCATAAACTCCTACTCCCGTAGACAAGTTCGTTTTCTAATCTTTTATCTTTCGATGTTAAAGATTACGTCTTTCTAACCTAGGCGTGAAATCTTTCGATTTCTAATGTAGAAAGTCAATCTAATAACTTTCGTTTTATTTAGATCAAAGATCCAATCTTTTATCATGGTGATCTAAGGTTGACATGACTCTCATCACATAACCAATCATCAAAGCAAGCATCTTTCGATTAAACACGCAATAAAACATACAAAACATGATAAAAGGAACGAATTTGAAATAGGACTCACAAAATAATCACGAACTAGAAATCAACTGTTGAGTTGGACGGCTTCACAACGCATGTTCAAAGAGGTTTAGCCTCTTTGCATCTTCTTGAAGGCTTGAATTGCTTGAATAAAATACATAAATTGAAAGATCTAATCTAGAGATTTAAAAGCATAAAATTTGAGTAAAAACGCAGCACAGCTGCCCCTAGGTTTTCAGGGTTCGAATAATGTGTCATTAGGATAAAGATCACGCTGTTTTTATAGGAAAATCAAGTCGGTTGCTACAGTAACCGCTCCGGACGCTCGTTCATCATCATGGACGCCCGTCCATGAATATTATTTCAACTCGTAATTAATCCGGACGCCCGTCCAGGACCCAGCTCCAGTATTTTGCTCATAACTTCACTTCTAGGGCTCCGAATGAGGTGATTCAACATGCGTTGGAAAGCTATTTCAATCCTATACAACTTTCATCAAGACAACTTTCCCTGAAAGTGCCTAAAAGTGTGGACAAAATTCCCATGAAGTGCCTGGTTCCGGTTTCTTCAATGATTCTTCACTTAAACATCTTTCAACTCTTCCATCTTCATGTGATCATCGTTTAAGCTCCTTACTCATCATGCAAACGTACCTAGCAACATGATAGAAAAATGCAAAATGTAACATCATACGGATAAACATAAAACACCGATAAAATCACGTAAATATCTCGATTTTGCATTTAAACACATTTAAAACTCGTTTACTCAATAATTCGATAAAACCAACACTTTTATATAAAAAGTACTAAAATACCAAGGATATTGTTACGGGAATAACGTCATATAAATCATAAATTTCACCCTTAACATTGCTCCCTTCACTCTGCACACTGATCCTTTGGAGGTGGAATTGCTCCTTCACCAGCTCACCACTAATACCAACACACAGTCCTCAGACTGCACCAACAGCTGTGACAACCAAGTTGCAACCATATGAAGAAAGGTAGAATTTCTCTCTTCAAACTATGCACAGCCAACCCTTTTTCACAAAGGTTAGGTTTAGAATTAATCAAGGATTAATTCAGTGAGCTGTCTGATTCTTCTGGATCTGACTTTGTAGCTCCAAGATGCCTTCTTTCCCCCTTGATGGGTTACTGGATCTTTCTTTGAAGTCTTCAAGGCAATTTCGTTGGCTTCCACTTTTTCTAGATATATATGATCTGATTTTATAGATCTGGATTTGGATCTTTGAATATATGCTTGTAAAACTCTTTTTGTGATCCTCCTCTGTTTTTCCTTTGAGTGATTCTCTTGTGTATTTATAGGGGTGATGTAACGTTCACTAGCTCTTGTAGCCGTTACACCTGTCGTTTAGGCAACGTTCACTTGTACGATCTTTTGTCGTATACTCAGTTTAAATTTAACAAGGCCTTAACTCAGTTTTCTACTCTTCTTCAAAATTGAGTACCTTGTATTCTTGACATTTGACTTTAATTAACTAATTCAGAGTACACCAATCAGTTTCTTCTTATCCGGGTAACTGATAATCTTTGTCCTTAAGATTATTCAGTTTTACATGATCTATAACTCAGTTTCAGGTCACCACAGACTTGCCTGAATCCTGACTTATAGTCACAACTTAATCAGCTTCTAACTGAGTTTGTCATCTCAGTTCTTCAGTCTTCAGTAACTGAGTCTGTGTCCCTCAGTTCTTCAGTCTTCTAGATAAGCCAACTGAGTCTGTGTCCCTCAGCGAACTTATCTTCTTCAATTTTATCATAACTGAGTTTGAACCCTCAGTTCTTCAAGTGCATATTCAGTTTTCTTGCTATAACTCAGTTTTCTTGTTGTGACTCAGCTGTTCACCTAGTTCCTATTCTATTACAAAGCTTGTCTGAAACAACCTATACAAGGTTCAGACTCTAGATAGAACTTATACATTTATCTCTAGACAATTTCTTGCTTCTTCTTTTATTATGCACTATAACAGTTAGTTACGACTTCATCATCATGTGGGTTATAAGTGATGAATCATCATCAAAACATAAATAATATTTCCAACAACTTGTCTGACTCAACTTATACAACATGTCAGACTCTATTTAAAGACTTATACAGAGAATTCTAACATAATAAAATGTTCCTAACACTCGTTAACACGGTTAAGGTGAAGCCTTCGCTCTTGTATGTTCCTTTGATGGCGGAAATAGGTCAAACAATTGTTCATGGCCACCGGAGAAGCGTTAAGTCGGAAAGGGACGGAGGGCTCCTCGGCCGTATAAGGTTCAAAGGCATTGGATCCCAAGCTTGATGAATCAGATGAAGACAAAATCAAACTTTAGGAGAATAGAAAAGAGAGGATTGATTGAAGGAATTTTTTCTGAAAAATGCAACTGAGGAAGAAGAAGACCTCCCTTTTTTATAGACTAAAAAAAGGAAAGGGCGGGAAGGCCAAAGGTCACACACATTCAAATCTGAATTTAAGTCTACATACTAACCGAGCGGATGCCTCGAAGGAGCAGTCATAAATGCATCGCTTGTGTAGAGAGTCACGAATGTGTTGATTGAATGAAGAATCATGAGGTTTCACGATCTCCAAGATCCCAAACAGTCTCAGTCGAGTTCGACCGATATTGGTGACCTCACTGAAAAAGGGGGCCGCTATCGGACACGATAAAGTTCAACTATATGCGCCCTCAACAATTTTAAATCCTAAGCTTGGCGCTCTCACTCGTGATTAACTCTCATAAGTTTTACATAAAAGCGCTCTCATCCCCCTCAAAGACAATGGGGCCACAGGGTAAAATCTTAAACTTGGAAGCAAAAATTGATGCAAGTACAAGATAGAAATGAAATGATTTCATCATGCAAAACGAGGCCGTCAGAGCCAAATCATTACAAAGAACAAACGGAAAATCAAAATCTAAGGTTAATCGCAGTCACCGTCTGTTTACGAGTCCGAAGCAATATGCTCGAGCTCGACGTTTGTACGTGGTGGCACCAACACGTCGTCATGAGACACGGGCATCCCGAAAACGCCGGTACACAAGCCGGAAATTAACCAAGGAAAAGGAATAAGGTGATAAAGATCTGTCGAGGCAGCAAACCTCAATGTCTCCCGATATATCAACAAGCCCCAGTCAATGTTGACATCCTCATCGGCCATACTGACTGCATAATTAAGCAGCAATTCGACCTCCGAGATCTCCTCAGAATTGTAAGAACGAAACACTCGAGATTTAATCAACCTTTTCCACTATCGGTTGACCTGAGACATCTCTGAAGCAAAGCCTTCTGGCATAGGGTCCCAATCGCCCTCTATCAAACACTAGAGGGCCGCAGCTCCATAAACATGCCTCTTCAACTCACTGCTAAGATTCCAAGCCGCTTTGTAATGCACATATGGAGGACAACATGCAGTCTAAAGAACTCATTGATGAATGCAGGAGTAAAGGTGACAGTAACACCCCGGAGAAGAACGATAGCAACAACATCGTCAACCAAAACAAGCATCGACAATACGGAATAAAACTCCCGCACCATGGTGGCATTTTATACTCCCCAAGGTGATTTAGTGAGACCATACCACCCTAAATTGACGATACGGGAACACTCGGCCAAGCTAATCTTACGGCAGTTCAAACCCCTCTCTACCAACAGAGGGAGATGGTTAAAATGTGAAAGGAATTGGGATACAGCTAATGCGGATGTTGTTTTAAAGAAAGGAGAATCATCGAAATCAACCATAATTATGATAGATCAAGGACTGAGAAATGATGTGTTTGAGAAGAGAGAAAAGCTCCCTCCTCTTATAGCATAAAGCAAATGATCCAACGGAGGGAATGGAACAAATCGAACAGCCAGGAGGAAGCCTGTTTGAATTTCAAATTTCCAATGGTCATTTAAGATAAAGCATTTATTGAAACCGCCACCATTATGAGCACGATCTCCGAAATGTCTGAAACCATCAGGGAATAGTAATTGACCAGAGATGGCAGCTTTATCTCAGAACGTGTCGAAAGAGTCGGACCCGCCTGCGGATATAGTCGGACCCACACAAAGCAGGGGCACACCAAAATTTTTAAAGAAAATGAACAAACCCTCACGAAGACCTTCAAGCCAGTGGCCTGGATAAGGTTTTTGTTTCAAATCAGTTCAACATGGCATGGCCTCGATCCTTCTTGAACAAAGGGGGCACATCGAATTTTCCGAACACAGTTATTATTGAGCTCAACAAGCCTCGATGACTATTTCAACCAAGTTTTCCCTCAATCTCACTTGAAACAAGGGGCTGTTAAGGGTGATTTTATACGTTTTGTAAGGATATATTTTGTAACAATTCTCTCCATATAGAAATCGAGCTTTATATTGAAATATTGAGCAAATGAGTTTTAGAAGTATTAAAGTGCAAAATCGAGCTAATTATGTGATTTTATTGGATAAATATCTTTAGATGTAAGATGTTACATTTTGCATGTTTTTATCGTGATGTAGGTACGCTTGCATGAGGTGAAAGGAGCTTAAAAGATGTTCAAGTGATGATTTGTATGGAATGAAAGAGATAGAAATGATGTTGGAATGAAGATCAAGATGAATTTGGAAGAAAAAGGGACTGAACGAGCGTCCAGGGTGGACTGGCGTCCAAAGAGGTGGACTGGAGTCCAGAAGAAAAAGTTGATTCAGAGAGTTTGGACGCTGAGTGGACAGGCGTCTGAAGCAAGTCCAAGGCACCTTGGACGGGCGTCCAGAAAGTCGGACGGGCGTCCAGAAAGTCGGACGGGCGTCCGCGGCCGACTTACAGCAAACCGACTTTATTCCCTATAAATACAACGCATTATCAAACCCTAGGACATAGACCATACACGTATAGTACTTGAGAAAACCCTAGTTTTTCATGCCAAGTGACCTCGGCCGGCTGAGCCTTGGTGCTTGGCAGGCCGAGGGTCGTTTCTTTTCCGTTTTATTTCTGTTTTGCTGCTGCGTTTTATGCTCAACGCTTGGGGCTGAACATGTTCAAACGATTTGAATCTTTTCCATCAGGTTTTTCTATTTCCAGTCTGAGTTTATGTTGTGATTTTAATTCAAAGTTGTTATCTTTTCTTTGATTATTTGTTATGCAATCGAAATCGAAAGATGAATTGTCATTGATGTTTACCGTATGACGAGAGTCAGTGTAAACCTTAGATCACCATAGGAAAGATGAGATTTTTAACCTAAAAATAACGAGAGTTTCTAGGTTGAATTTCTAGGTTGCTAGATTGAGAAATCTTACACCTTGGTTATGGAAGCGTTAATCTTTAAGATCGAGAGATGAAAGATTAATAGGCGAATTATCTACGAGAGTAGGAATTCATACCTTTGATAGGTGAACCACATCTTTATTAAAGCTTCACTAAACGATCTAGGGTAGAAATTGAGAGTTGCGAGATAGGTGGATCATTGCTTGTACCCCGTTAGAATTGATTGAAATTATCTTGTGGCTTGTTCTTCGTTGTGATCTTTGAATTTTATTTTCATTTTAATTTTTAGAATAGAATTAGTTATTTTAGGTTCGTAATCATATTTCTTGGCTTTGGATTGACAACCCTCTGTCCAGTTTATTTTATCGTTTTTAGTTTTGTTTTAGTAGTAACAAATTAGGAAAATTAATGAACTAGATACCTCGATTCCCTGAGATCGACTCCGGTATTAATCGCTATACTACGATCCCTACACTTGGGGAATACCGGATTTATAAATGAACTTACTTGTTGTTTTCATTAGATAAAATCCGTGACAAGTTTTTGGCGCCGTTGCCGGGGAATCGGTGCGGTTGTCTAGTTTCTATTAATTTTTCTGTTTTTGTTACGAATTTTTCGTAGATAGGTTTTTGTTTCTATCATTTCTAGTTTCTACATTGATTCGGGGTCATCTGAGGTTGAATTATCTGACTCCACGTTTTTAGCGATCGAACTTTTGGATAAAAGGGATCGTTTTAGCACTCGTTAGTATTTTGGCCGTAACTTTCGGCTCGAGTGTCCGTTTGGCGCGCAGGACCCCAATTCGGAAAGCTCGTTCCAACGCCGACGACGTGATGAAGGGCCTATGGCCGTTAAACACTGTTTTCGAGGTCAAAATCCACTGTTTTCCCTTCTATTTTGGGCTCATAAAATTTCAACACGTTTTTCTCTTTTTTTTTCGTTTTCTGTTTTTCTGTTTTAAATTTTTTGTAGGTAGATTTCTGTCTCTATTTCCGTTTCATTTTCTGTTTCTTCATCCTTTCCGAAGAAAAAAATTTTAAACGAAAAAAAACAAAGGGGTCACCCAATCTTCTACCGAGGATTGAGGACATGGATGAGCAAAGTCAGATCGCCATGCTGCAGCAACAGATGGCAGCTCTTCAAAGGTCGCTTAATCCTATGAATCAGACCCCGTCTTTTCCATAGAACTCATAAGTTCTGTTCTGTGGAAGATGTTGTCGACCTGGCCATGCTGTTGGCCAGTGTCAATTTCTTTCCCCTCCTGCGTATCGAGTCAATTCTGTCCAAAATCAGGGAAATTTCAATCTAGTCACATGTCAGAATTGTGACAACGTGGGACACACTGCTCGTTTCTGTCCCATGAATGGACAGAACGGTGAAGTAAATGCTTTCTGTGGCCAGCAATATCAGAGATTTAATAATCAGTTCTCTGGCCAAAGCAATTTTCAGAATCAGGGTTTCAATTCTCAGAATCCGAATTTCTATCAAAAACCGAACTTCAGTCAGAACCAAAATATCAATTTTTCCAATCAATATCAGTGGTTCAATCAGAACAGTCCCGATCCTATGTTTCAAAGTCAGTCTGGCCAATCTTTCCCCCAGAACTATCAAGGCCCCTCTCAATCGGACGATCTTGAAGTTAAATTGGAGGAGCAAAACAGGACACTCAAGAATCTTGAGAGACGGCTCAGGCAAATGGCTCAAGACCAAGGCATTGACCTAGCTCCCACACTTCCTTATGATAGAGAAGAGGACAATGCCATGAATTTAGGATCCGGCATTCAATTCAGTGGTCTCCCAAAAGTAGAAGTGTCAAGTTTAACGGATTCATCTGTCTTTGGATCCGATGCTCGTATACCCTCAACTGATGAAAATTCTTACGGACATGGATTTAATAACGATCAAGTGAGATGTTCGTATTGTGGTGGAAACCATTATGAGGCTCAGTGCAGTGGAGGTAATTCACCCCACCAATGGAATACTAATAGCAATTATGATGCAAGTTATGAGAATCCACTTCAATCTAACTATGCATCCACATACAATGGTGGAGAAGAGGCTAGTGCTATGAATGTAAGGTCCGACACTCAACTTAGTGGTTTCCCTGTTCTGGATGAGAGTACTCAGGTGGCTGATCCCCTGAGAAATAAAGAATTTAGTGGAAGTCGGGAGGCTGATCTCCTGACTGGTAAGGAAGGTGGAAACGAAGTAGATGATCATATGTCTAGAATGAAGGATGAAGAAGTGAAAGAACCTGAAGGGATAGACCTTTACCTTCCTCTCCAGAATGTTATGCATCTAGACAAGTGCACTCCTAAAAATCCTTGGTATGCTTCTATCGTCAACTTCTTACATTCCCAGTATCTAGATCCAGAATTGTCTTATCAGGAGAAGAAGAAATTTTTCTCGGATGTGAAAACATTCGTTTGGGATGAACCTTACCTCTTCAAGATTTGTAAAGATGGTTTGCTGAGAAGATGTGTTCCAGAATCCGAGCAACGTGATATTATTGAGCAATGCCACAGTGGACCCACTGGACGTCACTTTGGTCCGTGGAAAACCGTTGCTAAAATCTTTCAATCCGGCTTCTATTGGCCCACGATCTTTAAAGATACAGAAGCTTTCTGTAAAGCTTGTGATAGGTGTCAAAGAACCGGAACTTTGACAAGGCGTTTCGACATGCCATTGAAACCCATCCTAGAATGTGAAGTCTTTGATGTATGGGGTATCGATTTTATGGGACCATTCCCATCATCTTGTGGTAACAAATACATCTTAGTCTGCGTGGATTACGTGTCGAAATGGGTGGAGGCTCAAGCCACTTCTCACAATGATCATAAAACGGTCATGAAGTTCCTGAAGAAGAATATTTTCAAGAGATTCGGGTGTCCACGCGCCTTGATTAGTGATGAAGGGACACATTTTTGCAACCGACCCCTGGAGAAAGTTCTTGAGAAATATGTTGTCCGGCATAAAATCAGCACACCATACCATCCTATGACTAGTGGTCAGGTTGAAAGAAGCAACCAAAGTTTAAAGAAGATCCTGGATAAAACTGTTAACAGTCATAGAAAGGACTGGAGTCTCAAACTGGATGATGTACTATGGGCGTATCGAACTGCCTATAAGACCCCCATGGGTACATCACCCTATCAGATGGTGTATGGAAAACCATGCCACTTACCAATCGAGTTAGAGCATAGAGCGTATTGGGCCACGAAGTTTTTAAACTTCGATACCCAATCTTGTGGAAAACATCGATTGCAACAGTTGCATGAGTTAGATGAATTTAGATTTCAGGCCTACGAAAGCGCCATGATAAGTAAGGAAAAGACAAAACTTCTTCACGATGCCAAAATAAAGAAGCGAGAATTTCAAGTAGGGGAACAAGTTTTATTATACAATTCCAGGTTACATCTGTTCCCTGGTAAGCTGAGGACGGGATGGTCCGGTCCCTTTGAAATTCTCCAAATCATTCCTGGAGGTGTTTTAGAACTAAGAGGTCATGGTGACCAGCCGTTTAGAGTGAATGGTCAAAGGTGTAAGCATTATATTGGTCAACCCAAAGAGAAGCCTTTGATTGTTCACTTCCTCGACATCCTCGGGTGTGGTACTCCTGAAGTCAATGAGTTTGACGAGTTTTCGCCCGATATGTTTTCTGAGAATGACGGCAGTGATCCAGTAGAGGAAGTTCTAGCTGGTAGTTGGGATATGGAAGAGTTTAAACGGGAGGCACAGTTAAAGAGAAGATTGAAGAAGAAGAAGTCTGCAATGGGGAAAATTAAGAATGTTTGGAAAGCGGTAAAGAACCTGACCCCATGTGTGAGATGTTGTTTCTGTAGCCACACTAATGACCAGAGCTTACACGAAGTAGTGGCCGGAAGGAAGATTAAGTGGCCTGATCCAGGCTGAATAGTATGTGTGTCTAGCCAAAGACACTAAAGAAAGGTGCTTGTTGGGAGGCAACCCAATAATAAGAATAGTTTTTATTATTATTTTGGATTATTTTGATTTTGTTGAATAAGGGGGGCTAGTTTTTTCTTGTGTCGTCTAGGTTTTTGGAGTCGGTTTTTGTGGCCAGGTAACTTGCAGGAGCTGAATTTGAAAAATCAATGTGATTCCTTCCTTCCTGCCGATGTTACATTTGTGCACTACTTTTCACATAGATTCGGTTATTATCAATTTTTTTTGCATTGCTTATGCTTTGTTCCATGATATTGCCTTGTCTATCATCTTTTGTGCCCCTATCCCCGAGGTACGTTTTGTTTTGTTTTCCAAGTGTGCAGGATATTTTCGATAGCAATTGTGAGCTTTTAAACGATGTCAGTTTTCCGGTGGATGGTCCACAGTCTACTGATTTCTTCAAGCATTTCTGGATCTAGATCTAGACCACCTTCAGAATTGCCACCTTCGAACTGCAATCAGCTAAGTTTTTCTTATTCTGCACAACATGAGGACATGTTGTTATTTAAGTGTGGGTGAGTTGTTAAGGGTGATTTTATACGTTTTATAAGGATATATTTTGTAACAATTCTCTCTATATTCGTATGTTTCTCATAGAAATCGAGCTTTATATTGAAATATTGAGCAAATGAGTTTTAGAAGTATTAAAGTGCAAAATCGAGCTAATTATGTGATTTTATTGGATAAATATCTTTAGATGTAAGATGTTACATTTTGCATGTTTTTATCGTGATGTAGGTACGCTTGCATGAGGTGAAAGGAGCTTAAAAGATGTTCAAGTGATGATTTGTATGGAAGGAAAGAGATAGAAATGAAGTTGGAATGAAGATCAAGATGAATTTGGAAGAAAAAGGGACTGAACGAGCGTCCAGAATCCTGAACAAGCGTCCAGGGTGGACTGGGGTCCAAAGAGGTGGACTGGCGTCTAGAAGAAAAATTTGATTCAGAGAGTTTGGACGTGAGTGGACGGGCATCTGAAGCAAGTCCAAGGCACCTTGGACGGGCGTCCAGAAAGTCGGACGGGCGTCCGCGGCCGACTTACAGCAAACCGACTTTATTCCCTATAAATACAACGCATTATCAAACCCTAGGACATAGACCATACACGTATAGTACTTGAGAAAACCCTAGTTTTTCATGCCAAGTGACCTCGGCCGGCTGAGCCTTGGTGCTTGGCCGGCCGAGGGTCGTTTCTTTTCCCTTTTATTTCTGTTTTGCTGCTGCGTTTTATGCTCAACGCTTGGGGCTGAACATGTTCAAACGATTTGAATCTTTTCCATCAGGTTTTTCTATTTCCAATCTGAGTTTATGTTGTGATTTTATTTCAAAGTTGTTATCTTTTCTTTGATTATTTGTTATGCAATCGAAATCGAAAGATGAATTGTCATTGATGTTTACCGTATGACGAGATTCGGTGTAAACCTTAGATCGCCATAGGAAAGATGAGATTTTTAACCTAAAAATAACGAGAGTTGCTAGGTTGAATTTCTAGGTTGCTAGATTGAGAAATCTTACACCTTGGTTATGGAAGCGTTAATCTTTAAGATCGAGAGATGAAAGATTAATAGGCGAATTATCTACGAGAGTAGGAATTCATACCTTTGATAGGTGAACCACATCTTTATTAAAGCTTCACTAAACGATCTAGGGTAGAAATTGAGAGTTGCGAGATAGGTGGATCATTGCTTGTTCCCCGTTAGAATTAATTGAAATTATCTTGTGCCTTGTTCTTCGTTGTGATCTTTGAATTTTATTTTCGTTTTAATTTTTAGAATAGAATTAGTTATTTTAGGTTCGTAATCATATTTCCTGGCTTTGGATTGACAACCCTCTGTCCAGTTTATTTTATCGTTTTTAGTTTTGTTTTAGTAGTAACAAATTAGGAAAATTAATGAACTAGATACCTCGATTCCCTGAGATCGACTCCGGTATTAATCGCTATACTACGATCCCTACACTTGGGGAATACCGGATTTATAAATGAAATTACTTGTTGTTTTCATTAGATAAAATCCGTGACAGGGGCCGCACATGGAAATTTGAAATCCCGGTTAGAGGTTCAATAGTAACGAGTTCGATTTTGGTAGTTTAATTATTTTCATCTGTTGGTCCCTTGAAAATTCTTTGGTTAAGTTTAGAGAGGGGGGTGAATAAACTTAACACTTAAAACTTTTGGAGTTAACAAACTCAGCAAGTTCAGTAGCCTGCTGACTGCTCAGTAGTCTGCTGACCACTCCATAGTCTGCTGATAGCTCAGTAGTCTGCTAACTGCTGATTTTACTGAATTTGTTGCAGCGGAATATATTCAAATTAAGCATTATTACTTGTTGTTAAAATATGATACCAAGTATTAGATACTCAGTAGTGTGAGTGTGTGATTCAGTTGCTAGTTTCAATGGGTTGATGTGCTTAATATACTAAATGCAGAAAGTAAATACAGAAAGTAAGTAGGCAATTTTTATAGTGGTTCCAGGTGGTGTAATCCTATCAGTCCACTCTTCTCCTGTGATGTTGGAGGTAATTCACTAGAGATCTTTGAGGTTGCAGTTACAAAAATCCCTAAGTTGTCTGTCATTCACCAATAAGTATGGCTTCACAAACTGAACACTTGAAACAGGTAGGATTGCTACTCCAAAGTATTCCACTGGTCCTTGAAGGGTAGGATTGCCTCTTCACCAGCTCCACCAAAAACAACAGTTCTTGACACCTAAGTGCTTCTCTGTCTTCAGTAGGGATTCAGTCAGCAGCTTGATCAGGATGAAAGGATCAGCACTTGGAATCTTCAAGTGTGTATACTTGATGTAACTTGATAGCAGGTTACACTTGAAGAATTTTCTAGATCAGTAGCTTTAACCTCAGTAATGTCAGCAGGGTGATTTCTAGATAAGAATCTGATAGCTCAAGATTGATTGTTGTTTTTCTTCAATTTTCATATCTTGTTTCTGTATCAGGGGTCTTCTATTTATAGGTGAGAATCCTTGTGACTTATGTTTGAAATTCAAAACATAGCCGTTTCAAATTTTCCCCATCTTGACTTGCATTCTGTCCCTGTACATAGTACTGACACTGTCAGTTTACTTTTTGACAGTTTTCAGACTGTCCACTCTTTGACTTGTATCCATTGGATAAAGCTCTAACTCTTTCCAACGTCCCTTTAATCTTAGCCATTGATTTGTTGACAAAATCAAGACTTGTTTTCTGTCCTTATCCTTGTAATATTCCGATGTAACCTTTTATTAAATCGAAATATACATTCAGCAGGTTCCTATATATGTAAGTCTGCTGAAATACTCGTCAGTCAGCTGACTGAAGTTTGTTGTGTTTAAAACAGTTCAGCTGACGGCCTTTTATCTAACTTTTGATTGTGAAGTTAGATT
Source organism: Gentiana dahurica var. dahurica (assembly GCA_024500145.1). Lineage (NCBI taxonomy): Eukaryota > Viridiplantae > Streptophyta > Magnoliopsida > Gentianales > Gentianaceae > Gentiana > Gentiana dahurica. The sequence goes on along the minus strand of CM044898.1, from coordinate 61,721,443 downwards.
ACACCAATTTGAACATAACTAAGTTCCAATCACCACTTAACTTATGGAACATAGACCTTGTACACAAGGTATATGTAATCAGTTTAGGTCATCACAGACTTCCCTAAATTCTGATTCCATATCCTTGACTTTAAATACTAAGTTCGATCCCTTAGCCTTCAATAACTGAGTTTGAGCCCACAGCCTTTAGTCTTCAGCAGGTTCCTAGACTAGTCTACTGACTCTGGTACCTTACTGACCAAGACAAGTCTGCTGATGAAAGTCACCTGACCTTTTACAATGCTTGTTTGATCAAACCTATACAAGGATAAAACTCTAATAAACCTATACATTTAATCTAGATAAATTTTGCTTTTGCTCTATAACAGCTAGTCTGACACTCATCACTAAAACTTAAAATATGTCCAACATCATCGATCTCGAAGATAAGATCTCTCGATCTCACTAAAACAAGAGGGCCACAGGCCGAAATTTTAATTCAGATTTCAAAAAACCAATAGCGGTGGACTCAATTATGTGACATTCATTTTGGCGATCTAGACGCAAAGGGTCCACAATCTCGCCAAAATAAGGAGGCCGTACACATATGATATAAAAGCTTGAAAAATGGAACATTTCGAACAAAACGCAAGGTATATTAAAAGCCAAAACAACGGCCTTCATTTTGTCAAAAGTCATTACAAGACTTGGACAAATACAGATAAAGACAGTTCAAAGGCCAAAGCCAACAGAGAGTACAAAGTTACAGCAACGACAAATCACAAACACAAAAAAATAAATCAGATTCACTTGTTAGAGAGAGGAGTCTCCATATGGGCACCGGATAGGTTCAAATATTGATTGCCCTCTTGCTCAGGACTCTTCTCCCCGCCAGCATCACTAGTCGCGACAACCTCCGCAGCGGCTTCAGCTCTTTTCTTAGCAAGTTCAGCAACCTGAATATCTCAATCATGCATCATAGCACGAAGATTGCCTTCATTAACAGAGGGAGGAGTCCAAATCGGCTTGCCCTTCCTTAGATAGCTAGTTCGGAAATCCTCAAGCTGAGTGGCAGTATAAGGAAGATCAGAGTGAAATGTTCTCAGCTCGGGATCATCTTAATCTGTCGTCGGCCAATCTTGTAGGGTTTCAAAAGTAGCTGGATGAAGGGACAAGCTTTTTTTTCATCCTACCGCACCCTTAAGCCTGAAACCGATGGTTGTTGGGAAGGTTTTTATTACTCGTTGTGGATTCTAGTGGAGTATGTTAGGATTGAGTCAGAAATAGCAACAAAAGGAGTAAGAACCTAGTCAATTTAAGGTCAGAATTGAGCAGAGAGGTTGAGTAAAGTGTGCAGAGAAGGAGTACAGAGAAATCTGGGGAAAAGAAGCCCTAGTAAACCGAGGGCTACTCCCAGTTTACCGAGCTATGATTTTCAAATTTCTGAATGTGAGTTTAAAAAGCTGAATTTTTAGAGACAGGTGGAGGACACAGGATGCATCATAAACCACCAGTCAGCAGACTCCTATTATCCGCTTGTTGGTCAATGACCGCCTATATGTCACTTCTTAATTAGGTTAGAATCGTTTATAGTTAAAGTTGCATTGTCTCTATGGGATTGACCTTGGCTCGTATTTACTATATTACGATGTGCCTAGTATTCTTGCTAGTAATTTCAACGTTAGTAACTTACATGCGATCAAGCACTCGCCAAAAAGAAGAATACAAAGATGAGAAATGTATATTACCGCACTGGCTGTGGTTTCATATAAACCAAGCATTTCAGATAAGATCTGCACGCTGTTTAAAGGCCCCATAGAGGCTGTCAAAGCCACCACATCAACTTGAGCTATCCGATCGACGATGCCCTGACCAACCAACAACTGCAAGACATCAGACAGTTTTAGTTTGAGATTCCGTAGAGGAACCATGTCAGCAATTGAGGCGGATAACTCCCCAGCCGTCTTCAGAGTGAGGGGTTGTTTCAAGAAATCGTTATCTAGCCACAGAGCTGGTTTTTCTATAGGGCCAACTGGAATTTTCCTCCTGCTCAACTCTTTTGGCGTCGACTCGGTAAAGTCAATGGCGGCGGCGAGGGGCTCGATACCTTAAGAAACTTGAGCATTTTTGGTCATCTCCACAGGGTTAGAGGTAGCGATGCCAGAGCCCTGACCGCCATCTGCCCTGTGCCAAATATTCGAGGTCGGATCACCAGCCTTCCATGATTTATCGGCCTCGTCGACCAAGCCAGTGTTTTTCCTTTCTATGGGCCTTTTCCTCTTTGGATTTTTAGCCCCATCAGTAGGAACTTCGGCTCCAACCGCAAAAATATTCAAAGGCTCCTCGATAGATATGGCGTCCGTGGACAGAGTATTTTCCATGCTAATTGGAGGGGGAGGATCCATGGGTTGGCTGGCCGCTAATAAGGCATTGCGAGCTTTCCTCTCCTCCTTCAGCTGGGCCATGATAGCATTCATGTCTTCGTTAGCGAGTACCATAGTGCCTACAAGAAAAACAGTGAGAACCGCATGATAAAATACGCAATGGCTAACAGATATGAAAATCAAGAAAACAAAGCAAAATGAAAGATTAAATTATGGGTAGGCCGTGATGTAAGTCAACTAGATAATACTTTTACGATGTTTTGTCCTCATTTCTCATGCATTTATTGATGTTTTCGTATCAATTCGAGTCATTATTTTCTTAGTTTCATCCAAATGTGTAGATAGTAATTATTATATATATAAAATATCATATTTTGATAGGTTTTGTGCCGGTTATAGTAACCGGAGCGTCGTTTTGGGTTTACTCTTGGTATTCTAGTGATTTATTGCAGTATTACAGGTTGACCAATGGCCCTATTCATGACACGTTTTGAGCATAATCACGTCTTTTAAGGTCTAGAAGAGTGTTCCGGAAGCTTACGAGTCCAAACGAATCATTTGTCGTTAGCGTTTCTACAGTAGCCTATATTCCACGTACATTTTACCACGCTTAGAGGCATTTTCTGGAGAATACTGCTTCAGGAGATTTCTAGATAGAGAAACAATATTTCCAACGCATTTTGAATCACGTCAATCGGAGGTCTAAAACTCAAGTTATTGTCCTTTTACTGAGATGCGGTGAAGGGCCGGTGTGCACCGAGACTACTTCCGGTGCACGCCGGTAAGTTGCAGATTTCCACAGAGTGAACCCCGGTACGAGCCGTGAAGACATTGGTGAAATCAGAGAGTATCACGGCGCAAGCCGAGACTACCTACGGCATGAGCCGCAACTGCTCACGGTGTAGGCCGAGACATCATTTCTGAGATAGTTGGAGTATTTAATGCTAAAGTCAAACCCCAACCACTTTGTCAGAGCGGGCGCAAGCCGTTGAAAATAGAGAGTCTCACTGCTCGAGCCGTGAATGGCCCGGCTCAAGCCGTAATGAAAAACTCAGCAAATTAGTTATGCTTTTGAACTCATTTTCGAGACACATCAAAAAATACACCTAAGAAGAAGAAAATAACACTTCTCTCTCAAGCTTGAAGACAACAAAACCCTCAAGGCTCTTCTAGCCAAAATCCCTCTTATTTAGCTTCTAAATTTCATTGTAAACATTAAGAATCCTTATTTTGATGTTTAGAGCACTTTGGTGGAAGCAAGAACAAATCTTTTGTGTTTAAACTCCATTGAAATCCTTTGAAGGTTGAATGAAAGTTTCCATATTCAAGTTCATAGCTTGCGATTGGTATATTCTTATCCTTTACCTTGATTTAATTGCTCTTGTTGTTATGAATTCTAGCTTTGACATGTTGGTATCCATAACTATGAGTGGCTAGTTCTCTACTTGTCAAGGTGATGTAGTTGTGATAGTTAATCTCCTTTGGTTGCTTGGGAATGATTGTTTATGTTTTCTAGTTTCTCTTGTGTTGAAATTCTTCTTACTTGTATTGTTTTCCTTGTGTATGTTTGAATGATTAACTTACAAAGGCATCTACACATCTAGTATATACCGAATGGAGACACTAGGTGTGAGAAGAGGGTTAGAGGATCGGAAGGTAGAATCGACCTTAACGGAATTCGGTTCCTTATCCGGGGAGTTTTGCATTCAAATATTTATCTTGTCAATTCATTAGGTTTAAGTTACATAGACCAATGAGGAGACAAAGAGTGGTTCCATTCACTCGTATGAGAGGAAAACACTTGTTTAGAAATGCACCGTTCACACATTAGAACACCATTGAAAGGTGGTAGGTAGATCATTTCCAAGGAATTAAGGGGAGATAACTTGAACTATGAATCATCTTGGCTAGGTTCTTTTATAATTTGAACAATCTTTGTAGTTAAGTATTACTTTCTTAAGCAAACTTGCGACTCGGATCAAGATAATAATTACTAATTGGTGTTTGACCTCACATCCTTGTGGGATACGACCTTGACCACCGTACTAGACTACAATTGACCCGGTACACTACCAGTGAGATTAGAACCCTAGGAAAGTTGCATTAGGCCGCGACATCTCTATCCCTTTACATACATGACACTTAGAGGGATAGTATTTCTTGTGGTGACACACAGCATGTCAATCTTCATAATTCCCCAGCTTGGATATTTTCACTATTGGCTGAGCGTTTATCGGTCCGGGAATTCTGGCCACACAACAAAAAGCGGCTTTGATGTCAAGCAGACTCCTCTAGCTAAAAGTCCGCTTTTGGGTTTCGCTCTTCTCATCCCAACCAAGAAATTTATGAAGTTTGCTAAAAAGTTCCAGTTCGACAGGCTTAAGCTTCTTAGATACGACGATCGTGTTTAGCCTGTCCTTCAGACGCACTTCGAATTTTGGAAACAGCCAACCGGATACAGACTCAATCATCATGGCCCTCTTCCCCAGTCACGGACTTTATTCGAAGTCCAGTAAAATAACCGACACTTCTTCGACTTGGTCACCAAAAAATTGCTCGAATCCGCCTTATTCGTAGCCGCCTTGCTGAAAGAATAAAATTTCAAGAAAACTCTAATGGAGGGCTCATAACCTAGGATCTGTCAAAGAACCACGTAAGCCATCACTATCCTAACTGACCCCGATGTGAAATCTCAAGGGAGGGAGGCCAACCGCCACATCACATCGACGAAGAAAGGCTCAAAAGGTGGCTGAGGCCGGCAACAAAATGGTTATCAAAGAGAACCAGGCCATCTTTCTTCAATCTTCGACCGGCCCGATCGGCTACCTCCTTAAAGCCGGAAAAAGGTAGTTAAGCGATATGTTAAGTTCAGAAAAGAGCTTAGGATCACCAAGATGAGATCGAAACTCTACCCAGTCTGCCTCAATTTGCCTATCAAGGGCATCGATCTCTTTGTCCTCATTGGCCGCCTCCGAGTTGCTCAGTCTGGGCGTCTTGTTACTGTCTTTGGGCTCGATAACATCCTCACCAGCCTTTTTCTTCCTTTTTGATCCTTTGGATACAGGGACAGAAACATTCGAGGAAGAACCTTTAGCCCTAGCGGCCTCTTTCTTGAATATCTTTTTGGGTTTTATAGGAATCGCCGCAGGAAGAATGGAGTGGCCCGGAGGCACCTTAAACACAATAGCCTTTCGACGGCCACATCCACCCGGAGCTATGTGTGCAAGCACCATATCCTCCTCAGTACTCTCACCCCTATCACCCTCACCGAAGCTAGTACTTGCCTCTTCCATTCCCTTAGAGGCATAACCAAGGACATCATCGTCACCACTACTCTCGGATTTATCACCACGTTGAGACATCCTACAAAACACAAGGACAAGGCGGAAGTTTAGTCACCCATGACGATTAAGTTCAGGCCAAGATGAGAATCCCACCATCTTGACACCTCGTCTCCGCTTTCTCAACCGGGACTCACCGGAAAACGGCAGAAAGATTCAAAACAGAAAGACAAAACACAGACTCAAAGAAACCAAAGCAAAGAACTCCAATCTCATACCGAAATGAAAAACATCGCACTATGAGCTATTTAAAGAATGAGAAAACGAGAAAAAGAGAGCAATTTTACCTGGAACTAAGCAGAAGGTGCAAAAAAAATCAACAAAAATGGATCAGGCCCTTAAAGCTCCACCGGAAACCGCCGCGTCGGAGAAATCCTACTGGAAAACTGTCAATAGCCGATTGCCAAAGAGGAAGAAGATTCAAAAAGTGTTTAGGTTAGGAATCCATCCCCTTTATATAGGCACGGAGGCACAGATCCAACGGCCGCGATGACAATGATCTAACGGATAATATCAAGAGCGGGAACTCCAAGTTTCAAATTTTGAAACTGCCATCATTACGGCACGGTTAACGAAAGGTCCACAACCAATCAGAGCATATGGTGGATCACGTCAACCGCCACATCAATTATGGGGTGACGAAAACCGTCTGAAGCGGACACGTAGCCACCACATAGACCAAGGGGCCGAATCGAAGCCGTAACTTCAATCGGCCAAGCCAAGTCATACGAAGTTAAGGCTATCCGCCTAATTATAACTTCAAAATTGGATAAGGACCAAAGATCCTGAAACGCAAAGTCATATGAAGTTAAGGCTATCCACCCAATTATAACATCAAAATCGTCTAAGGACCAAGGATCCTGAAACGCCAAATCATATGAAGTTAAGGCTATCCGCCCAATTATAACTTCAAAATCGGCTAGGGACCAAAGATCCAGAAATGGCAAATCACATGAAGTTAAGGCTATCCACCCAATTATAACTTCAAATCGGCCAGGGACCAAAGATCCTGAACGCCAAATCATATGAAGTTAAGGCTATCCGCCCAAAACAACTTCAAACGACCAAAACTATCCGCCCATTAAAGCCGTCTCATGAAGCCAAGGCTCACCGCCCTAGAGTGGCTTTAAAGCTACCCGGTCCGCCAGCTCACCGAAGTTACTACGTAATGCAGCTAGAACATTATATCCAGGAACAATTACTCCCTACCTGACACCTCGAGATGTCACACGTACGGAGTACGGGGCCATTGATAGGCCGGCTCCACTATCGGCCCATAGACCTACATCCGAACCGACTGAGATTTGAGGATAGGGCTAAGGTGGCCGCTTGAGGATCTAAATATGGCTAAACCCGCCTCCGTGGAGAGCTTCATGTGCGAGCCCCACAACAAGGGCAAACAAGTCAGATGCTAAACCTAAACTATGCACAAGATTTCCGGATCCGCCAGAGATCCCATCAATACTCCTAAAGAAAGACCGACGCCACATCTAGATGGTTGAGGACATACAACATAGGCCCCTGGACCCGCGCCGCCATCGCTCGATTGTAGTCCGACGATCAACCGCCTATTTAGTTGTACTTGGTCCTTAATTGTAATTATATTGAACTTTAGTCGGTTCTCACCCTATAAATAGGGCTCCATGTGTAACTAAACAAACAAGCTCATAATATACAAAAGAAGGCAAAAACTCTGCCCAATTGTTGACTCTCTTTCTACTTGTTAAACTCCACCACATTCTCCACCACAAATATCACAGCTCCACCGGGAGCCACCACCATCACTCCACTATTTAGCTAGATATCCACCACTAATCCACCGCTGAACACCTCAGAATTTCGACATTATCACTTTGCAATGGCAATTAAATTTGAAAGACAGAAGTTGTATGTAGCTTATAGAGCCAAAAATCAAGAATCTATGGTTCTTTTGTCTCGAAAAAATGAACATGGGCAAAATCATATAGTCAGCATACCTAACTCTGCTGCAAATCCCAGACCTAATAATCCCAAGATGATGCAATGTAATTTTTGCAGATTTAATGGTCATACTGAGGAAACTTGTTACAAGAAATATGGCTATCCTCCTGGTTTCAAGTCAAAAAGGGCTAATTTGGTAGAGAAAGAACAATCAGCAGAAGAAGATCATGCCCAAAACAGGTCTGTTGGACCGGGGTTTACTGCACAGCAACTTGACAAGTTGATGGCTCTGCTGAGTTCTGACCCTGCTAGACATGCATGATTTCCTATTGGCCAACCTGCTGAGATTGTGACACACTACTCACTTGCTATAGGGACAGGTGATCTTAATTTAATAAGATCCATACAATGGATCTTGGACTCTGGTGCCACAGATCACATTTTAGGATCATTAGATCTATTAAGCAATCTCAAACCTTCATCAGGAATAAAAATAGGATTACCTAATGGAAATAATGTTTCTGTCACACACATAGGACAAGTAAGGGTCAACCCTCAGCTGGTCCTACATTATGTGTTTTGCATTCCTGGTTTTAAGTATAACCTTTATTCTTTACCTGCCTTTATTAATCATACAAAAGGTGCAGCTGTTTTTTCTGCTAACAAGTGTGTTTTGCAGGACAAGAACAATAAAGTGATTGGTTCAGCTGAGTTACACAGAGGGCTCTATGTCATAGATCAACCAAGAAGACTTTCTGTTGGCAATGCTGTAGAAAATCACACATTGTCTGATAGAGTAGATGATGCTCTTTTATGGCATTACAGACTAGGACACTTACCAGATAAAAGACTGCAAGTCATTAGTTCACAGTCTGTTGATGTCAAGTTTTGTGATCATGACCTATTGTTAGGTTTGTCCCATGGAATAACTAAAGAAAAAACCTTTTCCATTAAGTACAACTACTGTAAATTCTATTTTTGATCTTTTTCATATGGATATTTGGTGTCCTTTGAGACAGCATACTGTGAATGGACAACAATATTTTCTTACTGTTGTAGATGATTTTTCTAGATTTACTTGGGTTTTTCTTAAGAGACACAAATCTGAAACTTCTGACCTTGTCAAATTTGTTTCTACACAATTCCACAAAATTATCAAAGACATTAAAACTGATAATAGAGCTGAATTCCAGCTCACTGAATTTTATTCTCAGCAAGGCATCATACATCAGACATCATGTGTTAGCACCTCTGAACAGAATGGTATTGTTGAAAGAAAACATCAGCATCTGCTGAATGTTGCTAGGGGACGGAGGTTTCAGAGTAATTTACCCATTGAATATTGGGGTTTCTGCCTTTTACATGTTGTCAAATTAATTAATGCTACACCCACATCACTGCTGAAGGAAAGCACTCCACATGAGGTATTAGGAAAGACTAGATATCTTGCTGACATGCCAGTTCCTTTTACCAGTAATAGACAGCTTTGGTGATCCACTGAATGAGTCAGCAGACCACCCAGACATAGGGTTTGTTGCAGCGAAGACATCTAATAAAGAGCATGTACCAGTTATCAAGCACCTAAACCCACACAATTAAGATGGTCCAGAAAAACAAGAAAATCACCAACCTTTTATGAAGGAGGTGCTCATACTGTTCAGCAGACCCCACACCTGCAGAGTGAGGTCATGAGTCTAGAAAATCTCTCAGCAGATTATGCCAGATTCATTAAAGCTATTGATGTTATTAAAGAGCCTAAGACTTACGATCAAGCCATTAAGCATGGTGAATAGAAAGAAGCAATGCAAAGTGATATTGAAGCTCTACAAAAGACTCATACATGGGAAATAGTTGATCTGCCCCCAGACAAGAAACCTATTGAGTGCAAATGGGTATTCAAAATTAAATATAATCCTGATTGGTCAGTAGAGAGATACAAAGCGAGACTAATAGCAAAAGGCTGTACTCAAACATATGGCATTGATTATCAAGAAACCTTATCTCTTGTTGTCATGATTACTACAGTCAGAACTTTACTTGCAGCAGCAACAGCCAATAATTGGCATCTACATCAGATGGATGTTAACACTGACTTCTTACATAGAGACTTGCATGAAGAAGTATACATGAAATTGCCACCAGGTTGTGCAGCAACTAAACCAAATCAAATTTGTAGATTAACCAAATCACTATATGGCCTCAAACAAGCCAGTAGACAGTGGAACTGCAAGTTAAATGAGTTTTTTAGAAGCTCAAGGATTCATTCAGTCTAAGCATGACCACAGTTTATTCAAAAAAGGATCAGGACAGTCATTTATTGTTTTGCTGGTCTATATAGATGACATCATAACAGCAAGCCCCAGTGAACAATTAATTCAGTAGGTCAATGATGCCTTACATCATCAATTCACTATCAAGGATCTTGGAAAATTGAGATATTTCCTAGGCATTGAAGCTGCTAGAACTCCTACTGGTATATCAATTTCTCAAAGAAAATACACTCTTAATCTCCTAGAAGAATATGAATTTTTGGGAGCAAAACCTGCCAGGACACCTATGGAGTCTAGGCAAACTTTACAGCATGCGATTCACCACTTTTGGAAGACAACACTGCTTACAGGTCATTAGTAGGCAAACTTATCTATCATTCTATTACAAGACCAGATATTGCCTTTGTAGTTCAGCAGTTGAGTCAATTTCTGGACACTCCTACTGAAAATCATATGAAGGCAGCATATAAACTGCTGAGGTATTTGAAGACTAATCCTGGTCAAGGCATCTTATTCCTAGCAGACAACAACCTTGCACTTAAAGGTTTTACAGACTATGATTGGGCTGGTTGTCGTGAAACAAGAAGATCAGTATCAGGTTATATGATGTTTCTAGGAGATGCTCCAATCTCTTGGAGGCCAAGAAACAAACAACTATAGCTAGAAGCTCATAACCATGTCTTTCATGAAAGAATGGTAATTATTTCTTTCCAAAAGCGGTGAAACCAACGAAATAGTGGCGTTTTCATTTGGATGAAGATAAAACTAACTAAAGGACCTAATTTCTGGACCTCTAGCTTCATTGATTATAGCTACATGTGACCTTTGATTGCTAGCCATAGAAGCAGAAATAGTAACACAAAATACTCTCAAGATTTTGTGAAAACTAAACAAAAAAAATAAAGATTGCTGTCAAGAATCTTCAAGAAGAATACGCAAACGAAAGCAAATAGCGATCTGATACCATGAAAAAATCTAATCTCGATTGAAGATTAGAGTTCTAGAATGCAGAAATTTGAAAACATGGAAAGCGGGAAAATCGCATGAAAGAAGATGAAGATGTAACAAGTGAACTTACAGGGCTCTAATACACACTATATATAGTTAGTATACGAGCTTAATCATGAGCTGGAACGGTTACAACCACCTTCAACTGTTTACGGTTGAAGGTGTTCGACCTATTGTCCGAACGAGTATTTCAGCAGCAATAGCAGCTTCATTCACTTCAAAATATATGATTACAAAGCATTACATCTCTTCTATGAAGCACCGGCACTACAATATAGGCGCCGTGCGCCGTGTCCGACACATTTCTGACACGATACGTGACCGACACGCCTCCGACATGTGTCGGCTGATTGAAGTAATATTATAAAAAATTTAAATATTTGACACACCACCGACCCACCGTCGACACACCCCGACACGTTGCCGACACTCCCCGAAACTCCTGAACTCAATTTTTTCAATCTTCTTTTTATTTATCTATTTAAGTTTTCTTTAATGGAAACATTAACATGTATGATTTTCATCTTGATTATAATTTAACAAATAATATGTCGTTTTAAGTTTATATGTTTCTAGTTGATAAACAATCATTTTTACATTTTGTAATATTTTGAAGGTCAATCACAAATTAATTTTTTTTTTTTTTTGGCTCCGTGTAAAGGTCGAACATCTCTTTTAGATATTCAGAGATTTTATATATTACGTATCTTATTTTGTCTATTTTTTCAAATTCTTAGGTTTATAAATTGAATATTATTTACATCATATAATGTTTTTTTTTTCAAACATATAATGTTAATATATGTTTGGAATTGACCGTGTCAATGTGTTCGTGTCGTATCGTGCGGCATGTCTGTGTCTGTGCTACATACCATCTCTTACGAGGGTAATTCTTCCTTAATCACTTCATTTACACAAACATTGATGGTTCTGAATCACACAGTTTGAATTTTAGTTAAAACTATATGGACCATAATCATCCATATGTGTTACTCCTTAAATAGACTTGCGATAAAAAGTACTTCCTCTCTTACGGACTACGGATGAAATACAATCAATCAAGTTGGAGGGGAGTAGGAAGAGTAGGAGTGTTCTGAAGACTTTCCCACGTGTGATTGCACGTCAAAAGGGTCCCAAGTGTGAGTACAATGTATCAGGAATGGAATGATAGAGTAATAATAATACATCACAAACATCATATCATATCATATCCCACCCATGTTCTTATTTTTTGTCTTTTAGTTTTTTTCATTTGCATTATTATATATTCCACAAACTTTTGCTTAATTTGCACTGCCTACTCTACCAGCTGACCACATGCACGCTGCTGGGCGCTGGCTGCTGAAAAGCCTCACTGTTTTTGGCTATGCATGCAGTTGTAACAATTGATAATGATAGAGGTAAAGCATTTGGTGCCCCGAAAGAAAACGGGTCGGTGGTACGTGGAAGAAGTGATAATTTTCTTTTAAATATATGCAGTCTGTGTAATGCAGGAGGTGATAAACGGAGAAGGACCACCGAATCGGTGGCTTTATATAAAAAATATCTTATATAATCCACAGGGCCGGTCCTATAGTGAGGCCAGAAAGACCGCGGTCATAAGCCCAACGGTATCGTGATGGCCCAACGGTACATGTTTCGTTAAAAAAATAAAATTTTCGTATAGATTCAATCTGATCTAACCTAAAATAATATGTTAATTTTTTTTTTTTGATAAATGCCCAATTTTTTTTACTCCCTTCATGAACTGATGCATGTATTGGTTTAGGTTTCGGGGGCGTTGCCCCCGAAGCCCCACGAGTTGGCGCTGCCTCATCGACCCACCGCGACCTTATCGGGCAGGTCAAACCCCGTTTCGTTGCGATAACATTATTTTATTCGGCAACTCGTATGCAAGAGAATACAAAAAATAATTATAAAAAAAATATCTAACAAAATGTCACAATAAAAAAATTATTTAGCCCAAAAAATTACTTTGTAGGTATGTTTTGAGACTACAATAAATTGAATTTTGTATTTACGGATGTTAAAAACGCGATAAGTATGTTTTTTTAAAAAAATACAACTTCAACTAAAAGACCTAATTCGGAGACTTGACCTTTAGCCTAATACTCCCTCCGTTCCATAATATCTGATGCAGTTGCCAAAAAGATTCGTTCCAAAATAACTGAGGCAGTTCGAATTTCAATGTAATATTTAATGTATTTTTTCTACTTTACCCTTCATTAAATGCATATTTTTGATATTCCAAATGTCTTTTGTATTTAAAAGGTTTTTTTAGTTGAGGGCATTATAGTATATTTCATATAAAAGTCAATGCAATAAATGGTTTCTTTAATCTGTATGTATTTGACAACTGCATCAGTTATTTCGGAACGGAGGGAGTATATGCTAGGGCCGGCCGAGATAATCCAGTTCAATCAATCACGTTAAATCCACTTCACTAGCCCATCTCAGCCTACGCCGTTCTTATAACTTGAAACTTAAATTCCCACATGTAAAATGAAGATCCCAAGTACATTGACAAACTACTTCACTGTTTTGCACCGGCAAAATAACTACATACCCCCTCCGTTATTATAAATATATCGCAGACAGAGGTATCACATAAATTTAAAAATTAATTAATATGTCTAAAATATAGTATTGAAAATGTATTTTTTTTTATTGGAAAGACAAATACTTGTTAAAAAGGTTTTTAGTATTGAAAATGTATTTTTTTTTTATTGGAGATGTAAATACTTTATTGGTAAAGAAAGGAAAAAATAATAAATGACGCATTGGAAATATAAAATGAAAGATAAATAAAAAAGAAATAAATTCTGAAATGTGACAGATAAAAAAAACGGATGGAATATTATTTAATATGATTGACATGAGTTACTTGTGTGGAGATAATATGATTGACCCGGAACCGCCCAGGGCTCGGAGCATTTAATCAAAGCTTATTAATAATGCACGATATAGGACTTGGGGACCATAAATACACCCCATACGTTCACATTAGTACCATACAACATTATATATGCTCACATGGTTGCATATGAAAATGTTTAGGATAAGAAATCTAATTGTATTTTTTTTTTTTTTTGAGTTCTTGACGGTCCATTTTATAATCTTCTTGATAATTAAAAAGCGGTTTCTATGTTTGGAGTGAAATTTTTCTTGTATTTATTTATTTTTTAAAAAAACGGGTCTCAATGATTAATCAGCTTGAAACATGCGCGGTTCCGGAAATTTTTGAATACGGGAGATAAATTATACTTTTAGTAAATAGTATGGAGGGTACTGTTGTCTTTTGTCTGCATGGATAAATTCCACAAGTTTGCGAGATATTAAATTAAATAAGATAAATTTTAAAAAATCTAATTTTCTTATTTTACTATTAAAATGTTTTATTTCTCCTTATTCCGCACAGAAGTTTTTCCCATTGGGAATGGGAACTACATGGGATGCACCACTCCCCTATATAAGCAAGGGGTTAGCTAGCTATTTTGTATCATTACAATTCTAAGAGTTCATAATTCTTGTGAAAAATAGAGAGCTTATTCTAGAGAGTTTTAGAGAGAGAGAAAAAATGCCGGTCTAGCAACCGGATTTTTCTAGTAGCTATCCGAGGAGGATTCCGGTGATGTGCTCGTGTGGATATTGATAGAGGCCGGACACTTTAACGGCTTGCGCGCACTACTACTCTCCCTAGACGGTCAAAGCATCGATCTTATAGATCAAGCAAGGTAATCGCCGTCTACTACTTAACGTGTTTATTGTATTAAACGAAGTCGATCTTAGGATCGGAAATCAATTTTTAAATTCCGCTGTGTAAAACTAGTTGATTTCCTAAAAACATGAACCGCCTCAAAATCAGTTCCTGATCCTGGCACTGCATTTCCCGTCTCAGCAACAAACAAGTCTCTCAACTATTCTTCTGATTCATCCACTTCTTCTAATCTCTTCTCACACCATTCTCCTGTCAGTTCTCATGACAATTCCCTTATCTCCTCTCCTTCTCCTCGGCCTCCTCAATCCTCTCCATCTCTAAAACCCATCATTCCTTCTCCTACCTTACCTAGTCATCCTATGCAAACAAGTCTAAAAGTGGAATTTCTAAACCCAAATTTACCATACCATGATCACTACAACTTGTCATCCTCCTCGCCTTTCTGAGCTTACTATGTTTTCTGAGGCACTAAATCAAAATGAGTGGCGGCGGATGGTGTGATGTGTGAGATGTTTGATAGTGGTGGTGGTAATGGCGTTGGAGGGTGGCAGTGGTGGATAGCGGTGGGGTGGGCGAGTGGCAGGGAGGTAATGATAACAATAATTTTTTTTCACACTTCAATGGTATGGGTGTATACTATTATATAGTTACAATCTACAATCTTATACAATGAATACGTATATTCTATAGTAAGTACAAAATATTGTACAATAAATGGTATGTTGACTATTATATACTATTATCACTCCTCAAGTTGGACGAGATAAAAGGACTAACTTG
Source organism: Gentiana dahurica var. dahurica (assembly GCA_024500145.1). Classification (NCBI taxonomy): domain Eukaryota; kingdom Viridiplantae; phylum Streptophyta; class Magnoliopsida; order Gentianales; family Gentianaceae; genus Gentiana; species Gentiana dahurica. Next base: position 61,706,043 of record CM044898.1, on the reverse strand, counting down.
TCACGTTGAAGATGGTAGGAAGGCCGTGGTAGGGACATTGTTAGACAATCGGCATGTTTGTCATGTGGGAGCACATGAGTAATTCGAAGAGTGCAACGCTGTAGTTGTTTTCAGATATAGTGATAGTCGATGGTGACATGTTTCGTGCGGGAGTGAAAGATGGGGTTGAAGCCAAATTGGGTAGTGCCCAAGTTGTCACAATAGATGACAGGAGTCTGAGAGTTGGGATAACCAAGGTCTTGTAGAAGAAATGTGATCCAAGTAAGTTCAGCATCAGTAGAGGCAACCGATCGATATTCAGCTTCAGTTGATGACCGTGCTATGGTAGACTGTTTCTTTGAGCTCCAAGAAATGGCATTATGATCGCGTGCTACTCACTAGCAAGAGTACTAGGTCAATCGCAGCATAGCAAGGGCGAGTCAAGGTCGATCCCACAAAGACACGACAACATTGATTGCAAATGTATTAATCTAACTAAGAACACATATAACGGTCTATGACCAACATATAGACAGAAAATAAAGTTGTTGTTCCTCCTCCGAACCGATCTCCTGACTTGGTATAATTAATCATTATGTTTACTTTTTCTGTAATTCCCCAATTCTATCCGAAATTATGTTTTAATTCAGTTTTAGCTAAGGGTGCAATATCCTAACCTTGTTTACTTCCATTTGTTGTGACAGTAAACGTCTATGTGTAGTTAACCTCCCTACTTGGTTGTATTAACCCACACGCAATAAGTTCTAGAAGTGCCGGCTCAAGACCGAGAACCTCCCTAGGCATCTATCGACACTAACAGGAACGTTCGTTAAGATTGATCCAGACTATGTCTTAACTAACACTTCACTTTGCAAGTCCTTCATGTTAATTTATAAAATACAAGAAGTAGATTGGCCAGATCTAAGCTATCATGAATTAAACATGACGATCAACGTAGCTGAATTTCCAGATGTAGGGTGACCTAAGGGTGCCTCGCAATTGCGATATAGACTGTTGATGAGAGTAATTGACTATCATTTACTATGTGATTATACCCCATTTAGACCTTATTTTATATATTTTCGGAGACATTTGTTTGTCTTTTGATGCATTTTACACCTTGCTTATCATTTCGAGACCTAGGACGTAAAGTCCAGAAATCTCATTATTTATTGGTGTTTTGATGCATTATCTGTCACCTTAGTGTCCTGTAGGGGTTACGTGTGGTATTTGTTATGATTTTATACAGGTATTAGGTGTTCGAGATGACCGGAAGGCGAGATACGAGGGTTGGAACATGTGCCCGAGGCATAAACGTTCAAATGGATCAAAACTCGTTGGTACTACAACCATACCTTCCATTGATCTGCGTTTTGGATCCACCTTAGAGGTATTTTCCAGTGCTGGACATTTTCATGAAAGTTGTAGAAAATTGAATCAGCTTTCCAATGCATTTTGAAATACTTGATTTGGAGGTCTACACACAAAGTTACGGCCAATTTATTGAAGATGTGTCACTAGGCGTATGCCTGACAAACCCTAGGCGCACGCCTGAGGGTTAAAATGTCCAGAAAGTTTCAGTCCAAGTTTTCAGCATTCTAGGCGTACGCCTAGCAAAGCCTAGGCGCACGCCTAGCGTTCAGATCTCCCTAACACTATAAATACCCCCTATCTTCATCTATATACATATATATACACGTATAGATTGGTTTTCAGCCATTTTGCTGCGTTTTTCTTCATCTTCTTAGCTTAGATTAGATTGGTAGGTAGATTATCTTAGTTTAGTTGTAGATTTTTGTAATCCGGAGGATCTCGGAAATAGCTTGATGCGTTATTGACGGTATTTCGTTCAGAGATACGATTTTCTACGGCGTAATATATTCGGTATTTCGTTTCCTTTCTTGTTCTTGCTTTCGATCTTGATTTATGCTATGTTGATTTCCTTTATTTTTTTGTTAGAATGAGTAGCTAATTTCCCGATAGTCGAGTTATGTGGTAGTCTTCGAAATCGAACCTTAGCTTGTTGATTGAAGTGTTTTGATGTGTTGATTGTTAAATTCTCGGTGTTTTCATCGTTCTAGAATTTATTCTTATTGACTTTTGTTGACTTAATTACTCAATAATCGTATTTCATGTATGTTCTTTACATAAGTATTTTGCGAGAGGGTACGGGAATCGGGGTTTTAGGATCACCCTATAAAACCGACTGAGTTGTTCAGATTCGGTTTCTTGTGTGAGTTTTATATCATTGTTAATGAGCGTCTCATCGAGCGTAGACCGTGTTAGGTCAGTTAAATCCGGTCAACGGACTGTTGAACTTGACATAGGAGGGTAGATTATTGAAATAATATCTATTCTCGGAAATAAGAGACGACACCCTTCAACGATGCCAAGAACATTAGAGTAGATCGAAACACTTCCGGAAATGAGTTAGGCTAGAAAGTAGTTGGTTGGATCATAGCTTGGCTATCTCTTTTGTATAGTTTTAACTTTTTTCTTTCGTGTATATTTAGTTGTTAGAACCGGTGATCCGTCAAATCACCACATTCAATAGTTGTGTTGACCTGAACTAGGGACGAGACCGACTTTGGTACTCAACCAGATTCCATGTGGGATACGACCTTGACTCACCAATTCTAGGCTACAATTGACCCGGTACACTGCCGGTAAGATTGGACACTTAGAAAAGGCCGATCAACCGTCGCAATTGCGAGGACGGCGGTTCCTAATTCTGGAATTTCACAGTTCTGTTATGAATAATTTTGGTAAATTACGAGTGCGTTAAACATGTATATTAAATTAGGGTAAAAACCTTTTGCCCCCTTGTGGTTTGTTAAATGAAGCTTTTGCCCCCTCGTGGTTTAAAAATATATGGTCACCCCCTGGGGTTTTAAACAAACCATCAACTACAAATTCAGGCAAATATAAGAGAATATTCCGTCGGAATATTCCTTTTTTAAGTGTCATCCCCGTTTTACCCTCGGTCTTCTATTTTTATTTTTTTTATTAAATAACCGATCACGTATTATCTTTCCCCAAAAATTAAAATAGCAAGCAACGGGAGGAACGAGACGACGACAGACGACTAGGGTTCTCCATGGGCTGCGATTTCTGGCGAAATTGACCATTCAGACTGTGACTTGCTGCTTATTCCGGCAAGGTAAATGATTTGCTTTCTTTTTCCTGATTTGCCGCTTCGTTTTCACCCATTTATCACCGATTTGCTGCGATTATCAGGTTCCTAAGACCATTGTTTCTTTGTTCGTATTTGGTGCTAATCACTGTAGATGAAAGGTATTCAATGGAGGTCTTCTCCCTTTTGTCAATTAAACCAGTAGAATAGACTTTTGATTCTCCTTTGTTGTCTCACAAAAGAGCCATCATCATTTCATTAGGCAGAAAGTCGGTTCGTGGCCTATGCACCTTTATACATTTTGATTGGTATTGTATTTGTCCTCCTTAAACATACTCCTCAACATTGATGCATGTTATCATTGCATTTGCTAAGTTTCGCATACTTGTGATTGTCTGTCTAGCTAGGTTTCACATACTTTAGATGTAATAGGCCTATCCCCGACCCCTAGGGTCCACTGGGGTCTAGTCAAAGGGACAAGCCGGCGATCCACCGCCCAAGTACTAAAACTCCAAAAAGAAACAGAGGGAACTAATACTTTATTCAAACGTCACCAAAACAAAAGAAAACCACAATGTTTAATTTTTGTTACATTGAAACAACTCAAAATCAAAGCAAACTAATACCGAGACTTGACAACTAAGGTGTCATATCAACATCGAACTCTTCACCAACTCCCTCTCCCAGGACAGCCTCCAAGGTTACCCGCTTACCTCACTACTCTGGTGTCCTTCTTCCATACCTAAGAAAGAGATTTCACAAACGTGTGAGCTAAAAATAGCCAGTGAGTTCCGGTGTGTGCCCGTGAATCTTTATATACAAAAATAGTAGTTACAAAACCGTTAAAATGTTACAACAAAAGGCTCTTTCCTTACCTGCACTTAATAGTAGTTAGTACATGACAAAAATATGATATTTGCAATATATAAACGTTAAGTAATTTTCTTGAATTTAAGTCTATTAATTGCTTGACACCGACGTGGCTTAGTCGATGAGTCATTACCAACCAACTCCAGCATGTTTCTCTACCGCACTTCACAAGCAAGCAAGCTATTGCCTGACAATTCCGGCCGATTGTCAGGGAAAGGATTCAGACCTTCGCCTAGTGAACCTCCCAAAAGGCTCCAGCCAACCCCACTGCCCTCTGAACCATGACATAGCCGTCGGCCCTTGCTTTCCCGGCCATGCACATGGGACATTGGGGAATTTTGGTACCATTACTCTAGGACTGTCGATGAGCCAAAGTCAAGAGGCCCCGAGACCGGTGACTAGACGTTCTGCGGTGCAATAACCCTAACTCACCTAGTCGCTAAGAGTTTTACACTTTACACACAATTCTATTCTAGCAAGAACACAAATTGGTTATTATGATGACCTTTTCATTAATTTTCAGGTGACCGGTGTATGTCGGACCAAACTTTATAAGACTGTCATGACATTTATTATTCAAATGGAAGTTAGTATTTCATATCATAAAATAAAAAAACACTTACTGCAAAATTTTAAACGAGGTACCTATTAAAATTCACATCGTCCCTAGAATTTATTTTTGGGTTCCTCAAAGTAGTGAGGGAAATAATTAATACATTATATAATTGTCAAAGATGATCGATCAAAATAGCTAGTGTGATAAAATAAACCAGTTAATCGACTTATGTATCATAATATTAATAAACTATTAACAAATTGGAGCGAATTGTTACTTTCTGCATCAAATATATTAGTCTATTCAAAGAAAAACTTTAAGTTATGGATCCAACTAATATATATATCATTAGTCTATTCTACGGTTCATCCCATGTAATAGCTATATTATTTTTATAAAAATATAACAATTGAAATCTCAAAGTCCAGAAAATAAATGCATAACATGTTTCTTTAGAATCTTCTTAAAAAAACATAGTCATGTGAAGGATGTATCAAAATGTATTTAACAAATACAACAAAAATTTAAAGTAATAGCTAAAATTATTGACAACACTATAAATAGATTAAAGCCAATTATTAAACCGAAAAGGTAAAAGATTGGAGTGTCAGTGCCTTCGAAATTATGCCAAAAGGTTACGATATGCATATCAAACATGCATGTGAATTTGAATCTAAGAAAGAAAATAGATAATTTGATCAACACAATTAAAACAATATAGTCATCAATACAGTTGCACTCCATGCTTAGGACGTAAAAAAAAAAAACTAGTAGCGCAATGACACAGTTAAAAAAATAAAATGGAACTCACAGTGCTAAACTCTGATGTCAACCACCACTGTGATACTCCTTTCTTTTGACTTAATAATCTTAGACTCACACCCATCTTCTATTTATAGTGTTAAAATTCTTTACTAGTGATAAAAGATAAGATGGAATTTAAATTTTAAACTTTTAAAAGTTTGTTGCAACAACCTTTATTTTATCCTTAAATTAAACACATAATTTGTTACAATTTATCTTCAAAAATCCCAACCACATGCGGTTGGCTGTCATTTTTAACTTAATCATGAAGTTTGAAAGGAAAAAGGCATAGACGTATATATCTATTATATATATATGTATATATAGATATGTATACAACCTAATCATTATCTTTTTGAAAGGAAGAAAAGAGATAGATAGGTAATCATGATTTTGAAAAATATAGAAGGAGTAGACGTGTGTGTGTATATATATATATCTATTGTTTGTACGGTCATTTAAAAACGAAAATAATAATGAGGTTATAATATGTTTCTATTTATTTATTTTATAACGGCCACTGTATACCAATAATAGTATAAGGTATATCTCGATAACAGCCCAATATTTTTGGGATGTTACAACTCTCCCCTCCTAAGAAATGAATTTCGTCCTCGAAATTCATACTTTCGAAGAGACGTGTGTATTTCCATCACAACTCCTCTTCTAATTCCCATGTTGTTTCCTAGGTTCCTTCTTCTATAATCATGTCCCTAATAGATCATTATCCTAATACCGAGACTTGACAACTAAGGTGTCATATCAACATCGAACTCTTCACCAACTCCCTCTCCCAGGACAGCCTCCAAGGTTACCCCGCTTACCTCACTACTCTGGTGTCCTTCTTCCATACCTAAGAAAGAGATTTCACAAACGTGTGAGCTAAAAATAGCCAGTGAGTTCCGGTGTGTGCCCGTGAATCTTTATATACAAAAATAGTAGTTACAAAACCGTTAAAATGTTACAACAAAAGGCTCTTTCCTTACCTGCACTTAATAGTAGTTAGTACATGACAAAAATATGATATTTGCAAAATATAAACGTCAAGTAATTTTCTTGAATTTAAGTCTATTAATTGCTTGACACCGACGTGGCTTAGTCGATGAGTCATTACCAACCAACTCCAGCATGTTTCTCTACCGCACTTCACAAGCAAGCAAGCTATTGCACGACAATTCCGGCCGATTGTCGGGGAAAGGATTCAGACCTTCGCCTAGTGAACCTCCCAAAAGGCTCCAGCCAACCCCACCGCCCTCTGAACCATGACATAGCCGTCGGCCCTTGCTTTCCCGGCCATGCACATGGGACATTGGGGAATTTTGGTACCATTACTCTAGGACTGTCGATGAGCCAAAGTCAAGAGGCCCCGAGACCGGTGACTAGACGTTCTGCGGTGCAATAACCCTAACTCACCTAGTCGCTAAGAGTTTTACACTTTACACACAATTCTATTCTAGCAAGAACACAAATTGGTTATTATGATGACCTTTTCATTAATTTTCAGGTGACCGGTGTATGTCGGACCAAACTTTATAAGACTGTCATGACATTTATTATTCAAATGGAAGTTAGTATTTCATATCATAAAATAAAAACACACTTACTGCAAAATTTTAAACGAGGTACCTATTAAAATTCACATCGTCCCTAGAATTTATTTTTGGGTTCCTCAAAGTAGTGAGGGAAATAATTAATACATTATATAATTGTCAAAGATGATCGATCAAAATAGCTAGTGTGATAAAATAAACCAGTTAATCGACTTATGTATCATAATATTAATAAACTATTAACAAATTGGAACGAATTGTTACTTTCTGCATCAAATATATTAGTCTATTCAAAGAAAAACTTTAAGTTATGGATCCAACTAATATATATATCATTAGTCTATTCTACGGTTCATCCCATGTAATAGCTATATTATTTTTATAAAAATATAACAATTGAAATCTCAAAGTCCAGAAAATAAATGCATAACATGTTTCTTTAGAATCTTCTTAAAAAAAACATAGTCATGTGAAGGATGTATCAAAATGTATTTAACAAATACAACAAAAATTTAAAGTAATAGCTAAAAATTATTGACAACACTATAAATAGATTAAAGCCAATTATTAAACCGAAAAGGTAAAAGATTGGAGTGTCAGTGCCTTCGAAATTATGCCAAAAGGTTACGATATGCATATCAAACATGCATGTGAATTTGAATCTAAGAAAGAAAATAGATAATTTGATCAACACAATTAAAACAATATAGTCATCAATACAGTTGCACTCCATGCTTAGGACGTAAAAAAAAAAAAAAAACTAGTAGCGCAATGACACAGTTAAAAAAATAAAATGGAACTCACAGTGCTAAACTCTGATGTCAACCACCACTGTGATACTCCTTTCTTTTGACTTAATAATCTTAGACTCACACCCATCTTCTATTTATAGTGTTAAAATTCTTTACTAGTGATAAAAGATAAGATGGAATTTAAATTTTAAACTTTTAAAAGTTTGTTGCAACAACCTTTATCAGATATAATATATTTAGATTTTATCTCCTAATTTTGATATTAGTTTATCCTCAATTTTGATATTCAAACCTACAATTTATCCTTAAATTAAACACATAATTTGTTACAATTTATCTTCAAAAATCCCAACCACATGCGGTTGGCTGTCATTTTTAACTTAATCATGAAGTTTGAAAGGAAAAAGGCATAGACGTATATATCTATTATATATATATGTATATATAGATATGTATACAACCTAATCATTATCTTTTTGAAAGGAAGAAAAGAGATAGATAGGTAATCATGATTTTGAAAAATATAGAAGGAGTAGACGTGTGTGTGTATATATATATATCTATTGTTTGTACGGTCATTTAAAAACGAAAATAATAATGAGGTTATAATATGTTTCTATTTATTTATTTTATAACGGCCACTGTATACCAATAATAGTATAAGGTATATCTCGATAACAGCCCAATATTTTTGGGATGTTACATTAGACATAATAAGACAGTCAGCTTTCCTTGATCGAACAAAATTTATGAGGGTGTAGCTATACTTGTGCTAGACAAACCACTAGTCCCATGAGAATATATCACTTGTTATATCATCGATCTGCAATTCCAAGCAAAGAATATAGAAGCGTGCAGGATTTTCTGGCTTTGGCCATTTTAGTAGTACGTGCATACTCAAAGTAAGTAATACCAGCTTAAGATCATGAAAAAATAATTATATGGCACATTCTTTTACTAGTTAATAAAGATTATTCTTAGTTGTGCCATTCTGCTATCTTTCATTTGCACCACCAACTTGAGATCTTTAGATTTTTCAGCTAACAAGTCCCCAAATAGTCAACTTTATCAATTAGCAGAACTGCAACAATTTATGTTCTTAAACTGTATTACTTTATCATCAAATGATGCTTAAACTCTTCCATGATGAGTGTTAATGTTGCAATAATCTAATACATTTAATGTTCTGTCATTTCAGCAGTGAATGGACATTTAAAATCCCTATTATTTAATAGTGATGGTGTGGGGAGTGAGAGAGAATAATTCTATAAGTTACACCCCACATCTATCAGAAGCATTTCCTTTGTGTTTTCTCCCATTATAGGATCTAAACTCTTAAACTGAAGATGAATAATTACTGTAAGTTACTATAAGTCACAAACAAATTTAGCCAACTGGGGATTGAATTGCAGTAATGCTATGATGATCAGTTTATGTCTACAATTTTAAAATCGGGATCCTTAATTAGTTTTGTTTTTCGTTCAGGTTTATTGTCTTCTTGATTCCTTAGTAAATTAATGTTATCTTTTTCATTGACTTGTTATAGGACTTTCCATCAAGAAGGTCACCAAGACTGCAAGAAACACAACATACAAAACAAGTTGTACAAAAGTTGACAGTAATATCAAAGGCAAAAGGTAAGCAACTTGGAGATTCCACAAGAAAATTTTGTACCAAGACGGTCACCTAGAGGGTTAATTTCTGAAAGCACAAGTCAAGTACCTTTGAAGCCACACAAACCCGGAGTTGCTGTGAACTTGACTCAAAAATTTGGCATGCCTAAAGCAAATGAAGTCCGTGGTATGACAAAGCAACAATATGGAAAGAAGATGTAGATTTGTGGTTATGAAAGTGTAACAATTGTTTTGTAATCGTATGGATGTGTTGTTGTATCAACTTCATTTTGCTACCGGATGTTTCTTGCTACTATTAGAATATGTAAAAAATGTTTTGAATACGATTGTATGACATTGAAGTGCGCTTTGTGTTGATTTGTAATTGTAGAATGAAAGTTCAATTTGATGCATGTTTGAAGATCAAATTTGTGAATGATAGTAGTTGGTGTTGATGTTTATGTAATATAAATGCGACTGCTGTGGAAGCATCCTAAGCTTAAAAAAAGCCTTTATTTTCTATCTGTTGCTTAGCTTCATTTTTTTTTTCAAAAATTTGCTCCATTTGCCTAAATACTTGTCCATTTTTGTTCTCTTTTCTTCAAAATTCTAATCGTTTTCAATAATATTATGTTGGGTTGCCAGAGTTTTTGGGTTGTAGTTGCGGTTTTGGTGTGTTTGATGTTGTCGGTGGAGTGTTGTTTTGGTCAGGTTTATAAAAATATGTTATTGTTTTGTATATTGTCACACTCAAACAAGCTCCAACTAAAAGGAAAAGGGTACATAAAATGCTAATACCACAACCATTGTGACACAAAAAAAATAGCACTACAATGTCATTAGAAAATGTTAATTCAACTAAAAAACATTAGAAAATTTTAATTCCATGAATCATTACAGTATCTGCATTACAATTCTACTAAAAACATTTGGAAATGCTAATGTCACAACCATTGTGACACAACGAATGATACGACATGTTTTTTTTTTTATCCTTGATCATGATGTAGAACCTATTATTCATGAAGTAGACCACTATGATCAAGAGTAAAGAGTGTGTTGTGTCACAACCATTGTCAGTAGCATCACCCAAAAACAGTACAATAGATAAGTCGATGTATCAACTACCCAATCTTGGTATCAATTTTTTTCAAACAAAGTCGATGTATTTCTTCATCTCTACCACCATTTCCAATTGAGGAAACTTCATCATAGGCACCTCTATCAATCGGGTTGCACCATTCAAAAAAGTCACAAACAATGCACTTGAAATACAACATTCTCTTGTTTGGCTTACTCAATTCAACGATTTTCAAAATTGTGTTCTTTTCACACTTACACTTTCTATACTCATACAGAATGTCGCGAGTTCCTCCGGTTCGTCCACGCCTACTGTTGGTGGTGCCATTGCAGCTGAAATATAAAAATGAAATGATCAGACGCTTAATAACAATATAGCACCGTATATCTTCAATAACCAAATCATAATAAGGGGTAGAAAGAGTGCAGAACACTAGAAATAAACATATTCCTGCATTGCTTTTCTTGATTATCAAGATTATTTATATGAAATTGGTTTGATGGAATAAAAGGATTTTCATTTATTATCTACATTAGAATGAATGAAGCTGGATGTTTTTTTCATTTGTCTGACAAATTTGTTTGATGGCAGGTATGCTGATACGACATATATGCTCAATGAAGCATTGAATTGATTAATTCTGTTACAACATAATGATCTATGTTACAGTAAAAAGACATTACAATAGCTAGGAGTAATAAGTTTTTTGTGCAATGAAATGATCCATCTTACTAAAAAAGAAACATAACAAAGGTTGTGAATAATCGCAGAAAATCGGTGATAAATGGGTGAAAACGAAGCAGCAAATCGGGAAAAAGGAAGCAAATCAGTTACTTTCCGGAATAAGCAGCAAGACGCGGTCGGAATGGTCAATTTCGCCGAAAATCGCAGCAGCAGCAACAGTGGTCCTTCTCCTCGTCGTCCGTCTCCTCTTCGTGCTTCTTATTTTTTGGGAAAGGCTGACGGGTAATAATGATAAAAATTGCTGATGGGTTCTCTTTAAAAAAAGGAAAAAAAATAATAATAAAGAAAGTAAGGGTAAAATGGGGATGACACTTAAAAAATGAATATTCCGACGGAATATTCTCTTATATTTGTCTAAATTTGTAGTTGGTGGTTTGTTTAAAACCCCATAGGGGTGAACCATATATTTTTAAACCACTAGGGGGCAAAAGCTTCATTTAACAAACCACAGGGGGGCAAAATGTTTTTTACCCTATTAATTACATCGCGTTAAATAAAGCTAATCAACCATAATAAAACATATAAAGTAACGTTCAAATCTTCATACCTTTAATTAGGGAGGATCTAGCTGTTAGGAAATCACTAATTTAACGCAGCGCAATTTAAAATTTGATTTCCTTTTCTAGATCGTCTTCATTTAATGGAATAAACACGTTAAGTAGTTTGACGGAATATACCTTGGATGATCTATAAGATCTTTGCTTTGACCATCAACGGAGAGTAGTACAGTGCGCAAGCCGTCCACGCGTCCAGCCTCGATCGATAATGAACTCCTCGCTGGAATCCTCCTTGGATTGCTATCGGAAAAACTCCGGCTGCTAGACTGGCCTTTTTCCTCTCTCTCTAACTCTCTATTGGAAGCCCTCTATTTTATACAAGAACTATTAGTTCTTGGAATTGTGATGTACAAAAGAGTTTGACACCCACTTTCTATTTATAGGAAAAGTGGCGCACCAACTAGAGTAGAGGAGAAGAAAACATATTCCCAATAAAATAAGGAAAATCTCTTATATTGATTTATCTCTTTTATTATAATATATTATATTAAATAATATTTAAATATTGTCAATATCTTATATTGATTATATTTATTTTATTACCATAAATCTATTTTTCCAAAATCAATTAATATCCAATATTAATATTATGGTAATCTTATTAATTAAAGTCACAATCCAAGTGTATCTTATACACCTAGATGTGGCACCCCATATTGCCAATAATTGGCATCCGGAATATTCTTTAATTAATATAATTTATGTATAATTAATATCTTGTATTTTTATTTATTCATAATAAATAAATATCACCATATTAATTTACCACTATAATCTTTATTGTCTAGAGATAAACTTTCCTTATTTGGTTATCAACTATAACCGTATTTTAATCCGGCTCGATGTTCATATGTGTGTGACCCGATAGGCTTCCGAATATGTTGGCCGAAGACACAAGGTGCAAATTACAAAAATGCCCTTTCATGCCTAACGATCACGGGATAGCGTCTAGCAACATACCGTGACCCCCAAACATCGGAAGAGTCAAATGCAATGTCTACTACCTTTCATGTGAAGCAGTTACCGTGTAACTTACAATCCTCTCGCTGTAATAATATCCATACGATCGTATCTCGAGTGTCAATACATTAGCGATCGTATCTTGTAATCTGGATATCATGCTCTCTTGGAATAACAAGTTTACTCCCACTTTGCAGATATTCTCGAGAGCTAGACATTCCTTATAAGAAGGCCATTTTGGATATTGAATCTCAATCATAGGATACGCGATTCCCGGACGACCAAACATGTATACTCCGGATGCTTCTATATCACACCCGATCACTACAACATGATCGCCCCGTGGATAGAGGAAATCTGAATAGTGTCAAAGAATGGCAATCCACACCGTGATGCCATGAAGACTCCGGTCTAAAGGATAATTACACAACCGCCACATAGTGTGACACTTAGTGTAAGTGGGTCAGTCTAACATACGCATTCTCTAATACGCGTCCATGTACAGTCCAAGTGTCTCTACACTTCGATAGATAAGATCTATCCCTATCTTTAATAAGATAGAAGACATCTAATACGTGCTAGTCTAATCATACTATCAATGCCCATTTGACGGTACATACGACTAAAGACATTTAAGTATCAAACTTGTTAAAGTGATTAGAGATCTCATCAACCATAATCACTATCATGGTTTCTCTATCACAGTTTGACACTAGGGACGTTACTATATATATACAACCAATAACATGAAGATAAACAATATATAATAACAAAAGTGCTTTTATTAATCATAATAAAGCTATTACATGAATTAAAATAGACTGTAAATGACCCGAACCGGTCGGATCCGGTCCAACCCGGTTGGGTTTAAGACACCTATTCAACAATCTCCCACCTGGCCTAAAGCCAATCACCCATATGCCTAAGCCCTTGCATGTGAACATGTTTCTCATGCTTTGCTTGTGACAATGCCTTGGTTAACGGATCAGCTATATTATCATCCGTGTGGACTTTCTCTATCTTTACATCTTCTCTATTTACTATCTCTCTAATCATGTGATAGCACCGTTGAACGTGTTTGAACTTCTGATGAGACCTTGGTTCATTTGACTGAGATATCGCCTCATTGTTATCGCAGTACAGTGGCACTGGACCTTCAATGGAGGGAACCACACCAAGTTTAGTAATGAATTCCTAATCCAAATTGCTTTCTTTACCGCCTCCGAGGCTGCTATGTATTCGGATTCCGTTGTAGAGTCTGCAGTAGTCTCCTGGTTGGAACTCTTCCAGCTCACTGCTCCGCTATTAAGCGTGAAAACAAATCCATATTGTGAATTAAAGTCTTCCTTGTCAGTTTGAAAACTGGCATCTATGTAACCTCATAATACTAAATCATCATTCCTGAAAACCAGGAACATATCCCTAGTATATCTCATGTACTTGAGGATATTCTTGACTGCAACCCAGTGACCATCACCTGGGTTGGACTGGTACCTACTAGTCATACTAAGAGGGTACGAGACATCTGGTCTAGTGCACAACATGGCATACATGATGGACCCGATTGCCGAAGCATAAGGGACCTTACTCATTTGTGCCATTTCCTCCTCTGTCTTAGGACTCATTCCTTTCGACAGGTAGACCCCATGTGACATGGGAAGCAGTCCTCTCTTGGACTGATCCATACAGAATCTCTTCAGCATCTTGTCTATATAGGTGGATTGTGACAGACCAAGCAGCCTCTTAGATCTATCTATATAGATCTTGATTCCTAGAATATAGGCTGCTTCACCCAAGTCCTTCATTGAGAAGTTCTTGGATAACCAAGCTTTGACTGACTGTAACATAGGCACATCATTCCCTATGAGCAATATGGCGTCTACATAAAGCACTAAGAACACAATGGCACTCCCACTTACCGTCTTGTAAACACAGGGCTCATCTTCATTCTTGATGAAATCAAACTGTTTGATTATCTCATCAAAGCAAAGATTCTAACTCCGAGAAGCTTGCTTTAATCCATAAATAGATCTTTGCAGTTTACACACCATCCTGGCGTCATCTGTTGTGAAACCCTCAGGCTGTGTCATATACACTTCCTCAGACAGGTTCACGTTAAAGAAAGCTGTTTTCACATCCATCTGCCAGATTTCGTAATCATGGTATGCTGCAATAGTAAGCAAAATTCTAATGGATTTTAACATGGCAACAGGCGAAAAGGTTTCGTCATAGTCAACTCCTTGTATTTGCTTATAACCTTTTGCCACTAACCTAGCTTTGTAGGTAGTCAAGTTACCGTCCATGTCGGCTTTCTCTTAAAGACCCATTTGCACCCTATAGGAACTATTCCTTCAGGTGAATCAACTAAGATCCAAACTTGGTTGTCTTTCATGGATTCCATTTCAGAATTCATGGATTCCAACCATTTCTCTTTGTCATGCCTTAATAGCACCTCCTCATAAGTTCTAGGGATCTTCCATGAGATACACACCAGTGCACCTTTCAGGTTCACGGCGTTCCCTGGTTGATCTTCATGGTCCTCGTGTGTCCACGGTACAAGTTGACATCACATCTGTGTGTGGCG
This sequence comes from Gentiana dahurica var. dahurica, assembly GCA_024500145.1. Classification (NCBI taxonomy): domain Eukaryota; kingdom Viridiplantae; phylum Streptophyta; class Magnoliopsida; order Gentianales; family Gentianaceae; genus Gentiana; species Gentiana dahurica. The sequence goes on along the minus strand of CM044898.1, from coordinate 61,690,860 downwards.
TTTCCTCTACCTCCATCAACGGACTGTTATCTGTAAGTGGTTCTTGAATCTCTTCAAAATCAATCTTACTCCCACTGGCCCTATTCTGAATAAACTTTTTCTCTAGAAAATGGCCAGTCCTAGCAACAAACACCTTTTATTCCTCGGGTTGGTAAAATTGGTACCCTTTGGTTTCCCTAGGATAACCCACAAATAGACATTTGTTAGATCTAGGTTCCAATTTGTCAGGCATGGTCCGTTACATAAATGGGACATCCCCAAGGTTTCATGTAACCCAGTGTTGGTCTCTTCCCTTTGAAAACTTCATAGGGAGTGGACTCAACCGTCTTTGATGGAACTCGGTTCAGTGTAAAGGATGCGGTTTCTAAAGCATACCCCCAGAATGATTTTGGGAGAACGCGTAGCTCATCATGGATTGTACCATGTCTAACAAGGTACGGTTCCTCCTTTCAGACATGCCATTCATTTGAGGCGTTCCGGGAGGGGTCCATCGGGTAGAATCCCATTCTCCTTTAAGTAGTCTTAAAACTCTCCATCTAGGTACTCTCCACCTCGATCGGATCGAATTTTGATTTATTTAACTAGATGTTTCTCCACTTCACTTCTGAATTCCTTGAACTTTTCAAAGGCTTCGGACTTGTACTTCATTAAGTATATATAACCATATCGAGAATGGTCATCAGTGAAGTTGATAAAATAAGAGTATCCTCCTTTGGCTTGAATTGAAATTGGGCCGCATACATCAGTATTTATGAGCTCAAGAAACACTTTGGATCTTATCCATTTGCCACTAAAATGTGACTTTGTCATCTTGCCAAGCAAACAAGCTTCGCATGTATCAAATGATTCATAATCAAAGTGATCCAACATTCCATCTTTATGGAGTTTGGAAATGCGATTCTTATTTATATGGCCAAGTCTACAATGCCATAAGTAGGATTCATTCAAGTCATCCATTTTGGTTTTCTTGTTGTTTATATTGAGAACGTCAACATTCATATCTAATATGTAGAGACCATTGCTAAGCATGCCAGTGCCATAAAAAATTGCATCACGTGAAAAAGAACAACATTTATTCTTGAACGTAAAATAAAGTCCATCAACATCTAATGTAGAAATAGAAATAATGCTCTTCATCAGAGCAGGAACAAAATAACAGTTATTAAGCTCTAGTACTAGCCCACTGGGCAATGAAAGAAAATAAACTCCTACGGTTAGTGCAGCAACACTTGCTCCATTCCCAACGCGTAGGTCCACCTCTCCTTTCCTCAGTTCTCTAGTTCTTCTTAGTGCCTGCATATTCGTACAATATGAGAACCACAACCAGTATCTAATACTCAGTGGTTAGACTTAGAAGAAGTAATATTGATCTCAATCATAAACATACCTGAAGTCGAAGCATCAGAATGCTTCTTCTTGGTACTCAAGAAGCCTTTGCAGTTTCTCCTCCAATGTCAGGTCTCACCGTGATGGAAGTAAGCATCATTGGATTTGTCTTTAGCTATCTTAGGCGTTGGCTTAGGTGCGGCCTTCACCTTCTTGGACTTCTTCTGGGCTTTAGCTTTGCCCTTGCTTGAAGTGACTAGCAACACTTGCTTTCCTTTCCCCACAGTGCCCTCAGCAGTTTTCAACATGTTCAATAACTCCTTAAGGGAGCAATCTATCTTGTTCATGTGATAATTCATCATGAACTGCGAGTATGAATCAAGTAGAGATTGCAGAATCAAGTCAATACTCAACTCTCGTTCCAACTTGTGCCCCAGCTTCCCTCTCTCTATGTACCCGATCATTTTAAGCACGTGTGACCCCACAGTAGTCCCGGATGCCTTCTTACAGCCAAACAGGGCCTTCGAGACCTCGTACCTCTCAGTGCGAGACTGAGAAGCATAGAGTTCCTTCAGGTGAACCATGATTGAGTAGGCATCCATGGACTCATGCTGTTTCTACAGTTCTGGTGTCATAGAAGCAATGTCTAGAACAGTGCTTGTTATACTTCTCGACAGCATCTGCAGCCGAGCCCTCTACAGGCTTTTCTGGTAGGGCTTCGTCCAAGACATAACCAATCTTCTCGTGCCTCAAAACGATTTTGAGGTTTCTTTCCCAATCGAGAAAGTTGGTTTCGTCAAACTTATTGTCGATGATAAAACAAAGGTTCAATTTGTTTGAAATTTTCTACAACAATAAATAAAGATAGAATAAGTAAAAGTTCATTTATACAAAACCCAAGAATTGCACTTAAAATTTTAATTAGGTTTTGCTCCCACTAGCCAACTATTCCTAATTGGCTTTCAAGAATTTGATTAATTCTTTAGTGGCTGGGATCCAACTTAGTCGCCTTAATCCCCGACGGTAGTCGATCAATCTTGGCAATTTTGAAAGGTAGGTACTCCTACCAGTCGCATCATATGCGACTCCCAGTGGTTGACTAGTCAACTCTTTGATAGCCCGCATCTCTATGTGGTAGCAACCCCTTGTCTCTAAAGTCAGACGGCCCTGACGGTGGCCAATCACCGAAAGACTTTAGTCGAGTCGCAACCCAATATTCACGAGATCTCATGCGATCATATCTCAATAACGATGGTCAACTCCCGACAGTGATCGATCAGTTGGATCCGAACATAGGCTCTTCACCATCGCTATAATATTGGGAGAGATTTTTGGTTCTTTTTTTGTCGTGGGAATAATTTTATATTAATTCACTTAATTAATTTCGTTTAATTTATGGTCTCATCTACTATGTGCATATTAATACGATATCATATAAAGTAGAGCATACACAACATTCCGCACACAAAATAACCGGTATGATCATTGACTTTTCCTAGGTGCGTCTTTGAATAAAAACTGACGAAACCGCGGGTCACAAACTAAGGGTATCTGCAACCGCCAATAGGATCTTTATTGTTGTACGCCAATGGGTTCTTTACTTCTCTTTGGTCTTCTTTTTCTTGCTCCATTCTTGTTACATATTAATCTATCTAATAAATAAATACACCCGCCGCACACGGGGGGAGCTAACGGGAATGAGATACATGCAAAAAATAAACTAGGTCACGTTCTTCATAACGGCCTAGGACAATTTTCAAAAACCAACATAAAGAAAACATTCGCATATATCCTATTGGTCGAGTCCATGATCAATCGGGGTCCATATAATCATATTATATCTACACATCTAATCCATATAATTATATCTTATGAAAAAGATCAACTTATAATTTTAAACTACTTATGCGTCTTATTTTATCACATCAAAAATTAAATAACTTTTAATTAATTAAATGACTTAATCGAAAATAAAATTAACATTTAATTTTAAATCGATTCTAATTTCAATTTTATTAAATTTAAACTAGTCAAATTAAAATTAAAAATATAAGGTCACCTTTTTGTTTCCTTTCCTTTTGGTTCTTAACCAAAATGGATGCATTTGGTTTCCTAAATGTTTAGGGTCAAATTGTAGTGTTTTTATAGATATATTTTATATCAATTTCCCCCATAATCTTATGTTTATCATAGAAATCGAGCTTTATATTGAAATATTGAGCAAGTGAGGTTTTAAATGGTTTATTCGCAAAATTGGCTAAATTATGTGTTTTGATGATGGTTTTATGTTTAATTGAGCGATATTACATTTTGTGGTGTTTTAATGACTTGTAGATGCATATTTTTGATTCAAAAGATGATCAAGTCGGATTTAATTGATGAGAGAGAGATAAGGATGGAATTGGCTAGAAGAAAAGAGATAAAGTTGAAGATTTCGAATTTGGATTACATTGGACGAGCGTCCAAGTCCCATCCAGAGTGAACTGGCGTCCAAATAAGTGGGCTGGCGTCCAGGAGGAGTTTTTACATTCAGAGAGTTTGGACGTTGCATGGACGAGCGTCGGCCCTAGCGTCCAAAGCAGCTGGACGGGCGTCCAGGAAGGCCAGACGGGCGTCCGCCACCGCCTTTGCTGAAACCGACCAAAAAACCTATTTATAGTCGCGTTTTTCCAACCCTAAGCATCATATATTCGAACCCTAAACCCTAGGGGCGGCTCAGCTGCGTTTTTCTTAGTTTACATACAATTTTATCATCTTTTTATTCCATGTTTTCGAATCAAGCACTTTCTTGGTTCCTTATCATGTCTAGAGGCTAAATCCCTCTAGAACAAGCGTTGTGAAGCCGTTCTACCAACACTTCGATTTCGTTTCAGGATTATCTTGTGAGTATTTTATTCAAGTTGTATCTTTATTATCGTTTATCATTGTTTATTGCAATTTTATCGAAAGATGCTTGCATGTGTGATGTTTATATTGATGAAAATCTTGTTAAACCCTAGATCAATATAATAAAGATTAGATTTTTAACCTATAAAATAACGAGAGTTAATTAGGTTGAATCTCTAGGTTACTAGATTGAGAAATCTTACGCCTTCGCTTTGAAAATAATAATCTTTACTCGAGAGATAGAAGATTAAAAAACGAACTTTTCCAAGAGATTAGGAGTTCATGCCTTGGTTAGGTGAATCACAACTTGGTTAAAGATCACGAGATAATCTGAATTGAAATTGAATGTTGTAGGATAGGTGGATCAATTGCTTGTTCGTTCGTAACTTTATTGATTAATAACCCCTTGAATTCGAAGTGTTTAGCTTAGTTAGTCTTTTATTGCATATTAGGTTTAGTTTAGTTTAAATTAGTTCGCAATTATCCTTCCTGGCTTTGGACTGACAATCCTCTGTCCAGTTTATTTTATCGTTCTTAGTTTTGTTTTAGTAGTAGCAAAGTAGAAGAAGTAATAAACTAGATTAAACAACTTCGATTCCCTGAGATCGACTCCGGTATCAACCTCTTTACTACGATCCCTGCACTTGGGGAATACCGGATTTATAAATATTATTACTTGTTATTTTCATTAGATAAAATCCGAGACACTAAACCAAATTTGGTTTAGGCCTGACCGCTTTTCAAAATCAAAATTTTGAAAGTAACCTAGACCTAGGCCTTTTTCAAGGCCAATATTTTGGTTGATATGCCATGGTTTCCCAATGGCCCATACTATTTGAATCATTGGTTGGCCATATGACACAACTTAACAAAAGAGATATCAATGCACAATAAATATCACAAAACGAAAAAGGTCGATCTCCCCTTCTGGAAGAGAGCAGCCGACGACAACAACCCTAGAGCCGCCGCCGCCGTGGAGGAGGGGGCGCCGCCAGTCGGGCGAGCCCCCCAATAGATCTTTTTTTTTGTTTTTGTTTTAAACAGTTCATGATTATAGATCTTGCATCTATCGATTAATTACTACGCAATTAAATTATGCTTATTGCTTAAGCTCGAAGTTTGGCTCAGCTAACACCGATAGCAAAACCACTAGTTTAACGCAGCAGAATTTAAAATTTGATTTCCTTTTTCTAGATCGTCTTCATTTAATGCAATAAACACGTTAAGTAGTTTGACGGAATATACCTTGGATGATATAAGATCGTCTCTTTGACCGTCAACAGAGAGTAGTACAGTGCGCAAGCCGTCCATGCGTCCGGCCTCTATCGATAATCCACACGAACTCCTCGCCGGAATCCTCCTTGGATTGCTTTCAGAAAAACTTCGGCTGCTAGACCGGCATTTTTCCTCACTCTCTAACTCTCTATTGGAAGCCCTCTATTTTACACAAGAACTATTAGCTCTTGGAATTGTGATGTATAAAAGAGCTTGACACCCACTTCCTATTTATAGGGAAATAGGGAAAGTGGCGCCCCAAATAAAATAGAGGAGAAGAAAACATTTTCACAAGAAAATAAGGAAAATCTCTTGGATTGATTTATCTTTTTTATTATTATATATTATATTAAATAATATCTAAATATTGCCAATATCTTATATTGATTATATTTATCTTATTACCATAAATCTATTTTTCCAAAATCAATTAATATCCAATATTAATATTATGGTAATCTTATTAATTAAAGTGCACAATTCAAGTGTGTCTTATACCTAGATGTGGCGCCCCATATTGACAATAATTGGCATCCGGAATATTCTTTTAATTAATATAATTTATGTATAATTAATATCTTGTATTTTTATTTATTCATGAAAAATAAATATCACCATATTAATTTACCACTATAACATTTATAGTCTAGAGATAAACATTCATTATTTGGTTATCAACTATAGCCGCATTTTAATCCGGCTCGATGTTCATATGTGTGTGACCCGATAGGCTTCCGAATATGTTGGCCGTAGACACAAGGTGCAAATTACGAAAATGCCCTTTCATGCCTAACGATCACGGGATAGCGTCTAGCAACACACCGTGACCCCCAATCATCGGAAGAGTCAAATGCAATGACTACTACCTTTCATGAGAAGCAGTTAAAGTGTAACTTACAATCCTATCGCTGTAATAATATACATAGGATCGTATCTCGAGTGTCAATACATTAGCGCTCGTATCTTATAATCTGGATATCATGCTCTCTCGGAATAACAAGTTTACTCCCACTTTTCAAAGATTCTCGAGAGCTAGACATTCCTTATAAGAAGTCCATTTCGGATATTCAATCCCAATCATAGGATACGCGATTCCCGGACGACCAAATACGTATACCCGCATGCTTCAATATCACACCCGATCACTACCGCATGATCGCCCCGTGGATAGAGGAAATCTCAATAGTGTCAAAGCATGACAATACACACCGTGATGTCATGAAGACTCCGGTCTTAAGGATAATTACACAACCGCCACATAGTGTGACACTTAGTGTAAGTGGGTCAGTCTAACGTACGCATTCTCTAATACACGTCCACATACGGTCCAAGTGTCTCTACACTTCGATAGATAAGATCTATCCCTATCTTCAATAAGATAGAAGACATCCTATATGTGCTAGTCTAATCATACTATCAATGTCCAATTTGACAGTACATACGACTAGAGACATTTAAGTATCAAACTTGTTAAAGTGATTAGAGATCTCATCAACCATAATCACTATCATGGTTTCTCTATCACAGTTTGACACTAGAGACATTACTATATATACACACAACCAATAACATGAAGATAAACAATATATAATAACAAAAGTGCTTTTATTAATCATAATAAAGTTATTACATGATCTAAAATAGACTGTAAATAACCCGACCCGGTCGGATCCGGTCCAACCCGGTTGGGTTTAGCACACCTATTCAACACTAGCTTGATCAACTCAAGCTAGTTGATTGCTTGGAGAAGGAAACCAATGAAATAACTCAATAAAGAAAACCAAGCAACTCTTATTTCATAAACTCAATACTATTCAAAGGTATATGTTACAATGGGGCTTGTACAGGATTTATATAGGATCTGTAACCGACTTTAATCAACCTAAAACCCTAACCGACTTAGTTACAACACGCTCAGTTTTCTTGTTGCCCAAGGTCTCGCAAATGCGGGCCTAGCTTCAGCTCCCTTCATCTTAGTAGACTTCTTTGTGGACTTTCTTACTTTTGCCCAATGACTTTTTATTGCCCGGATTCACTCTCCGTTTCTTTAGAATATGGTATACCTGAAAAGCACAGAAAATGAGGCAGAACAGTACCAAATCCAAAGGATAAATATGTAAATGCAGAATTAACGACCGAGGAACATACATTAAGAAATTGACATGTATTTCACACAATAACCGGACTATCTCTCGTCAATTGAGCATGATTAGGGGTAAATAATAGTATAGTTTATAGTACCAAATATTGTGTTATCACATTACGGCCCAATTAAACCACATAGGCAGTCATGGAGGAGAAATCATTCTTGTTACCACCCCTAATCTGCATCCGATAAAACATGTAACGTGAGTGGAGAATGACGTAAAATCTGAATACCATAATCAAGAGTACCAGCTAAATAGTGAAGCATACGTTTGACATGTGTCCAGTGAAAATTAGTAGGACAGTGCATAAACTGAGGGAGTTTGTTAACAACAAAGGCAAGATCCGGACGGGTGAAAATCAAATACTGCAGACTGCCAAGTACCATGCGACATTAAGACGGATCAGTAAGGGGGTACCGGAGGTGGCAGTAAGGGTGGAAATATCAGTAGGTAAAAGAGTTGCAACCGCATTTTCCTAAAGCATGTTAAGTTTCCCAAGAAGTTCCCTGGCAAATCATTTTTGTGAAAGAATGCACCCATCAGGATTGTGAATAACTTCCACACCAAGAAATTAAGAAAGCACACCATGATCTTTTAGAGCAAACCGAGCACCCAATGCTTGAATGAAATTCTCTTGGGAGAAGTATGGTTACCTATGATAATCAAATCATCGACATAGACCAAACATAAATAGCAGCGCCAGAATGAAAAATAAATATTTATGTATTAGCCTGTGAATATTTGAAGTTACTGGAGAGAAGAAATCCCTTGAGTTTGTCGTACCAAGCATGGGGCTTGTTTAAGACCATAAACCGATTCACGGAGTTTACATACATAATCTGGAAAATATGTACTAGCAAAGCCAGGAGGCTGAGATAGATAGACGTCATCAGTGAGATGTCCTTGTAAGAAGGCATTATTAACGTCAAGTTGCCTGAGAGGCTGATGTAAGTCAATTTTATGATGCATTCACTATGATTTTAGCCTCATTTCCCATGATCTTAACAGTAATTTTGCATCTTTTGGGCATCGATTTGCATATTTTTCATAAGGATGCAATAAGTGGTAACTAGTATTAAAATAGAGTTGTTTTTATAGTATTTTTGGGTCATTAGGACCAATCTTTTGTAGGCGGGTTTACGCTTGATATTTCTGAAGAGTCATTGCAGGATCTTAGGTTGACCGAGCATCGGGAGAGATGATTTTGATGTTTGTAAGACGTGTTTTTACGGTGCGAAGCGTGTACCCGAAGCCTCAGAGTTCTTACGGGTCAATTTGTCTCGCGCATTTCTACTCTCACCTGAAGTAAATCAACTTTTGACCCAGCTTAGAGGCAGATTTCGGTTTAGACATCTTCACGAGAGTTTTATATCTCCGAACAAGATTTCCAACGCATCCTGAATCACTTAAATCGAAGGTCTACAAGCAACGTTATGGTCAATTTACTGAAGACAATCTAGTAACGAACCACCTGTCGAGCCGAACTTCAGGCAGCTCCGGCTCGTTACCCGTTTTTCACCATAAAAGCGTGAATTTTCAGCTGAAAACTCATATCCCTCTTCCCCCAAACCCTTAGAAGCACCTTACTGGAGAGGTCACTCTAACACAAAAACAATGTAATTAATGGATTGTAGTAGCTAGATAGTTTGAATCTCATTGTGTTCTTCTTCAAGCTTCTTCTTTTTTCATGTGTGTAAGATGATTGCTTGTACTTGGAGGAGATGGAGTCAATGAAGATGGATTTTCATAGGTAATCTTTTATTTAGCTTATTGTTTTTTAATTTCATCTTGATTTTTGTGTTAGTTTTAGTTAGATTTGTACCGAGAGTTTTCATCTTCTTGGAATGGTGTAAAAACCAATTTGGAGAAGATGAAGATGAAGTGTAGTATCTGACCCAAGAAATGTGAATTGTGATATTGTAGTTTTTTGTGATTTGTGGGAATGATTGTTTAGATTTCAAGCACTTTGTGGAATTATTGCTCATTGCTTGACCTTAATGCTTGTGTTGGATTAATCACCTAATACATGACTTAACACACTTTGTTGAGATCGAGAGAATATACTTAGTGTGGGAAAATGGTAATGAGACCACCTAGTAAAATCGAATAAAGATAGATTCGGTTCTTGAGTGGGGTTCACTAATTTTGATTAGGCAACCCAATGAATGTAAGGCATATTGACTCTTCTAGACCTAATTTAGTCAATTAGGTCATTGACAAGATATAGCGTGGTTGTATCACACGAGAGCCGGCGATCACAAAATCAGGGGTTCGCACCAATAATTTATCACAAAGTCACAAATGGATGGTGGGTAGGCCGAATCATTTCCTAACGAATCATAAGTGCTACTTTATCACTTTGACCATTATCTTGGCTAACCATAGATTTTATTTCTCTTCTTTTCTCTTTTTGTGGCATTTAGGTGGTGAGTTGTGGAGTGAAACCATGGCTCACCTTAGTTTTAAAACTCATCTTTTATGTTTTGCCTAAACCAAACGTGCTAGTGATTTTGGTACTTAACCGGCATCCTCGTGGGAAATGACATTGCTCACAACTCTAAACTATAATATACCCGGTACACTTCCGGTAATATTGGACACTTAGAAAATGTCGATCAAGTTTTTGGGCACCATTGCCAGGGATGTTTCGGTTGATATCATTATAATCATGAGTGAGTTTGGGATTATATGTTTTTGTTTCTTTTCTTTTGTTGGAAATATTTTTGTTATCATTATGACACTTACCATGTCTATGTGGTGTTTGTCAAAATGTTCTAACAAAAGTTTTTCACCTTTTTTCTTTTTTATTATTTGTTGGAAGTTGTTGTTATCAACTTCGATGTTTGCCTTGTCTATGAGGTACTCGTCATGGTTCGTTTAACATCAATTTTCACCTTTTAAAATAACTACCCTTAACTTTGTTTTGGGTAGAAAGTCGAGCTAAGGACTATAAACTTATAATGTTTAGGCATATTTTTCTTTTCAAGTGAATGAAAGTTTTTTTTAATTGCCATGTTCTTGAAGCTTTAGAGCAAATGATGTGCAATTTTTTTCTTTGATCTCACTAAAATAATCACGGAAAGGTTTTTTAGATTACTCTCACTTGCAAATTTTGTGGTCTTTCAACTTGCATTCTTTATGTATTAGTGCAGTGTTGATAGTCCTTGGGAGCTGTTAGGGAATCACTAGTTTAACGCAGCGGAATTTAAATTTGATTTCCTTTTCTAGATCGTTCTTCGTTTAATGCAATAAACACGTTAAGTAGTTTGACGGTTATACCTTGATGATCTATAAGATCGTCGCTTTGACCGTCAACGAAGAGTAGTACAGTGCGCAAGCCGTCCACGCGTCCGGCCTCTATCGCTAATCCACACGAACTCCTCACCGGAATCCTCCTTGGATTGCTATTGGAAAACTCCGGTTGCTAGACCGGCCTTTTTCCTCCCTCACAAACTCACTATAGGTTGCTCTCTATTTTACACAAGAATTATGAGCTCTTGCAATTGTGTTGTACAAAAGTGCTTGACACCCACCGTTGTTAGAGTAAATGATTTTAATAGTGTTATCAAAGTATTTTTCAACAATGATTTTAAAATGCATAAAGACAGAGGCAACATCAGATTTACGGGAGATAGGGTACAACCATACATAACGACTATAATGATCAACAAATAAAACATAATATTTAAAACCATCACTGAATAGAACTGGAGATGTCCAAACATCAGAAAAGATTATTTTTAAGGGGCGGGTGATACGAAAAGTAGAAGTGCCAAAGGCAAGTTTATGACTTTTATTTTCAAAGCAAGTTGAACAATGCAAAGTAAAAGACATTGTATAATATAAATCATAAGTGCGAAGAATAATATTTAAAATGGGGCCAGCAGGATGCCCCAAGCGGTGATGCCAAACATGGGAGGGAGCTTTATTTGTGGCCAATGCATGTAAGGGTTTGTTGGGCCATTCATAGTGTATATTTCTAACTGGGCCACGGAGCAGGATGCGTTGCGTATGGAGAACCTTCGCAAGAAATTCAGTGGGTAAAAATTCAACGGAAATATTATTAGTTTGACATAATTGAGAAATTGAGAGCAAGTTACGGGACATACTGAGAACACACAAAACATCATTTAAATTTAAAGACTTAGAAAATGAAAGAGGGATAGAAGTGGAACCAGTGTGGGTGATGTTGAGAGCCGAACCATCAACAACCATAATGTCCTCAGTCCCCAGGTAAGGAGAAGGTCGGTAGTTACATGGTGAGTTTTCCTCGCTATCCAACAGCCCCGGGGAGGAGGAATCAGCAGGGGTAATCTTAGATAGGTCGTCTGAGGTGCGTACGCCACTCGACTTACAGGAGAAAGAGAGGCTATATGAGCTTGAGGGCGATTGGGCCGAGCTGAAGCAATGGGAAGAGGTTGAACTTGAAATGCCGTGCAAAATTTAGCCAAATGGCCTTAGGTGGAACATAGTTGACAGCGGCCAAGGTACGGTCATCACGGTCGGGAATTTGAGCCAGAAGTAGGGGAGGGACGTGGGTGGAAATCGGTAGAAGACTGCTGCTGATTCACCGGCAGAAAGGGGAGCATGCTGAAGAGGTGAATGCTGAGAGTTTCCGGGTTGTTGTCCCCTCCATGGTTGACCGGAGGGACAGGGAAGGAAGGAAGCCATGCATCAGCCGGACTGCAGGATGGGTCGAAGCTGGTCCGAAGTTGTTGACCGGTGATGGGGTATTCAACTTCACTTGAAAATTCAAGAGCTTGTCATGGAGTTCTTCAAAGGTAATTATCGTGTCTCGGGCTTGAATAGCCCTTGTCAATTCTACGTATTTTGGCCCCAAATTTTCCAAAATCAAATCGATTAGGTCCTCATGATCCATTGGAGCCCCAAGGAGAGCAAGCTCATCAGCTTTCCCTTTCACCGCATATAAAAGTCGAGTCCCACGCTTGAGTAATTTTAAAGTTTTCTTTACATGTTTAATGTGGCCACGACTCGGTTTCACGTAGGTGTCATGGAGAATCATCTTGGCGTCCTTGGTGGTGTCGATTTTGGAGATGATTGTGGCCACAGACGGGGAGAGTGATAAGATGAGCAAGTTCAGAATTAGCTTATCTTGTCGTTTCCATAGGGAGTGAGCCGGGTTGGGTTTGAATGTGCCGTCAACGGTATGGGTTTTGGCCGAAGCAGTGATCGTTCCATCAACGTATCCGAAGAGGTCATAACCGATCGACGAGCAGCCAGCAGGGACTCGATTTGCATAGAGGTCATAACCGACTAGCAGGGACTCGATTTGCATTCGCCAAATAGTTTAATTTGAAGATGTGAGTTTTAATGGAGTTTGAGTGGCGGAATTGAATACAATAACAAAATTGTTGGTGTTGTCGGCCATTGTTGGATTGAAAGAGATGCCGGAGAAGAACAGAGAGTAGGACGGACGGAGGAAGCGTATATTCTACAATAAATGGCACGTTGACTATTATATACTATTACATAATAGGCAGGGCCGGCCCTGGGCCCGGGCGGGATGGGCGACCGACCCGGGCCCACGATACAAGTGGGGCCTATAGCTACATGTTTACAATTTTATCGTTTATATAAAGAGGCTAAAAATAATTATTTTGATATAAATGCATGTTGACGTAATGGATGAAGGGTGTGTAGTCTAACTTAATGATCCAGGTTTGAGCTCTCTCAGCTACAATTTATTTCTTTTTTTTTCCTTTCTGTTTTTTTGTTCTATAAATTATTATATATAAAATTATAAATGTTGTAACTGGAACGGTAAACCGTAAACCCTATTAGCACTCAAGTTTCTTCACGTCTCATTCATGTTCCACTTCCACCAATCTTTTTCTTTTAAAAAAAAATTAAGATCTTCATAATTTTTTCTTGCAATTAATTTTCTAAAACAAAATATCCAAAATTTAATTCATCTCTCCTTCGTCTACTGCTCGCGGCCTCTATGGTAGGGTAAGATTGTTTTTGTTAATTAGTATTTGATAAACTGTTGATTTCCCGGTGAATGATTTTATTGATTTATTGGTTTGGTACATTGTTCTAGTTTTTTTATTTATAATTTATATTGTTTGTTCAATTGTGTTTGAGTGACAGGTTTAATCGGGAGGTTTATGATGTTTTTGAGGGGGTAGCCAACTTTTTTTCTTAGAAACTAGTACTCTATACAGGTGCTTTCGTTAATTTCCTTGTACAATTGTGTATTGTTGAATATTTATTTTTATGATGGTGCATAAAAAACATTTATCAGGAAGTGAAAAAAGGTAAAAAGAAAAAAACGAGATGAACAGTTTCGAGAGTCTCAAAGAGGAGCTCTTGATAAATTTGTTGGAATTGGGTAATAAAAAGGGGCTCTTGTTTTAGTCTTGTCCCGGGCCTACTAAATGTCAGGAACGGCCCTGATAATAGGTAATGGATAACGGTGGTTGGCTTTTTATCACTATGTTATGTTTTATATTTTATTCTTTGCCACCATTAATTGGGTCGGTTTCATCCATTTTCGGATGAAATTGAAATAATCGAAAATCGTTTCATTCTTGTATACTAAAACACGTCAAATGATTCCATTCGATCAATTCAACTATCATCACCGTCTGATATTGACGACTAGGTTTACATATGTAAAATTTTACCTTATAGTAAATCTTTTGAATTACTAAAGAATTGAATATGATTACGCTGGGTTGGCGAAAATGCCCCACACAAAACCAATGATGAGTAATGCGGATCACGCATTGTGTGGGCAGAGCCTCAAACCTCTTCTACCCTTTTTCTCACTCTCCATTTTTTTTTTCTCCTTTCTTTTCACTCTTTCAAATATCTCCTTCTCCTTCTTCTTCTTCTGTATAAAGTCACACCAGATAGACGCACAGATATATCATCCGCGCGCGAGAGAAATTCTTGTATGCTAATTAATTCCGTTAGCTATATAACGAGATTTTAATCCAGAATGAAAAGCACCTTTCTTTCTTTGCAATTGGCTGAGATCTGAAGCGGAATTGATGACTACAACAAGTCTTGTCATACTTTTCCACAGCTTTCTTGAACTACCGATTCTCCACCCGGACCAAAAAACCGAATTCCAGTTGCTGCAGTAGTTCAAGAAAGCTGTGGGAAAACATGGCGATTTAAGACTTCATATATAATTGACGTCGTCGGAGCCGGCGGGGAAAACATATTTTCTTCTCCAATTTTAAGCAGCAGAAGTTCATCAGCCAAGGTAATTTTGCACAATTATGCATAATTTTGGTCTGTTTGTTTTGATTCGTAATCCTCTCTGCATTCAGATATATATGGTGATTCAGTTGGTGGTGTGGTGTGAGTTAAAATTGATGCGTTTTTTGTGTTTTTATTAGGTAATATTATAATCAAAGTGGTGGAAAAATTATAGTAAAAGTACTGTACTACCCTGACCGCGTACTGAAAATTTTAGGCGGTATCTTTATGAGGTCGGATCCTCTGCCGTAGGTCATTCACGGCAGACGTTGCTGTGACGCTAAAACGACGTCGTTTGGCAGGGAGGCAACGTCGTTTTGGTCCTAACTTAAAATTAGGGCAAGGACGGATACACTTGGGCGGCGTCGTGTGGAGGCAAACGACGCCGTTTCACTTCACGACAGACACGGCAGAGGCGGATTCACGGCAGACGATCCCAATTCGTATCTTTACACCATGAACACCAATTCTTTCAACAATTACTTTATTAAATTTATAGTTTATTAAATAAACGTTGCGTTATGGCCGATGAGGCCTAGCTCAAGTGGCTAGAGTTGAGCTCGTGAGACCTTCTGGTCTCAGGTTTGAATCATTCTGAAGGCAAATTAGTCATCTGTTTAGGAAAGTTATGCCTACATTATATGGTATGTTAGTACACTCTTATGTAGTTGTAAATAGTTGTATAGTCCTATCTTTCAATTTTAATAATAAAAAAAAGGGCCAAAGACCCAAAAGTATACAAAACGGACTTATTGGACTTATAAGGACAAAAAGGAATCTGTTGGACTTATAAGGACATAAATTAGATAGATAGACCCAAATACCTTCCTTTTTTTTTTTTTTTTTTTTGGTGGCACTGTTCATGTGTTTTTTTTTTTTTTTCGGGTTTTTTTCGGGACTGTTCAGTTTTTTTTTTTTTTTTTAACGATGTATTGACAATCGCGATACAATGACCACCGCCGATACATTGACCACCGCGACGCATTAACCACCCCGATGCAATGACCACCTCGATGCAATGACCATCCTAATGCATTGACCACCGCGACGCCCGATGTGATGACCATCGCGATGAAGAGACACCGCGATGAAGTGACACCACGATGTAGAGACACGGCGATGAAGCGACACCGTGATGCAGAGACACCGCAATGAAGTGACACCGCGATGCAGTGACCACCCCCGATGTAGAGACACTGTGATGCAGAGACGCCGCATTGCAGAGACACCTCGATGAAGTGATACAGCGACGTAGTGACCACCCGCGATGCAGAGACGCCTCAATGAAGTGACACCACGATGCATTGGCCATGCCAGATCCATTGATCACCTCGATACAGTGACCACCTCCGATGCAGAGACACCACGATGCAGTGACCAACCCAGATGCAGAGACACCGTGATGCAGTGACCACCCCTGATGCAGAGACATCACGATGTTATAACATTTGACGATGTAGAGACATCGCGAATAAGAGACACCGCGATGCAAAGACACCGCGATGAAGTGACACCATATTACAGAGACACCACGATGAAGTGACACCGCAATGCAGAGACGCCGCATTGCAAAGACATCGCGATGTCATAACATTTGACGATGCAGAGATGCAGAGACACCGCGACGAAGTGACAACGCGATGCAAAGACACCGCGATGAAGTGACACCGCATTACAGAGACACCGCGATGAAGTGACACTGCGATAAGAGACACCGCAATGCAGAGACACCGCGATGCAGAGACACCGCGATGAAGTGATACCGCGATGCAGAGACACCCCCGATGCAGAGACACCGCGATGTAGAGACACAGCGATGAAGTGACACCGCGATGCAGAGAAACCGAGATGAAGTGACACCGCGATGCAGTGACCACCCCCGATGCAGAGACACCCCAGATGCAGAGACACCGCGATGAAGTGACACCGCATTGCAGAGACAACGTGATGCAGAGACACCACGATGCAGAGACACCGCGATGCAGAGACACGGCAATGCAGAGACACGGCTTATTGTATCAATTTATTCAGTGACGTCTTATTGTATCGATTTGTGTAGTGGCATCAATGTCACTTCATTAATTGTCTAATGTATGCAGTGACATCTGCAGTGACATCAATATCGCTTCATTAATTGTGTAATGTATGCAGTGACATCTGCAGTGACATCTATGTCACTTCATATTAGATAAACTTAAATATGAGAAGAGCTTTGAGAACCTGCAATTTCCACCTCATTTCTCCAACATTATCCATACACCAAAAAAAATCCCATCTTTTTTCATTTCTCAACACATTTCCCACAAGCCCAGTTTACTAATTTCTTGTAATATCACATTCCAAAAAACACAAGCTAAGCAAAACACAAGCTAAGCATTCAACAATGGCAGCAATGAGCTCAAGTGTTTTCACATGCCACCCAGCAAAATCAGGACGGATGATGTTATCTTCCTCTGATTTCACTTCCAAATATGATTTCATTCCAACGGAATGAAAATGGATGATTTTCATACCATCCAAAATTCAATGGAATAGTCGGAATGGAATGAAAAAATAAATCCTACAATGAGTTCCATTGCCACCGTATACTCTTCCATCAATTATTCAAGGATAGCATAGGATCAAACTAATAACCCCACTTCACAGATAACCTGCAAAATGAGACTATTTACCTATAAGGAAATGGTAGCAACATAAGAAAGATGATAAAGTATAAACTGAAAGTTCAAAATGGAAATTATTAATTAAAACATGTCATGTCATGGAAAGTAGAAAGAAGATCGAGATGCATGAAACGCCAGTACTCATCAAATTCAGGAGGCGACTTTTGTATATAGTAACCAAATCTAATACATAGTACAATCATCCTAAAACTTTGCCAGAATTAAAGACAAACAAGGACAAAGACCCATACCAAAAACCAGACAACTAATCACTTCACAAAGCTTAAAAATGCAGACCAAAATACAATCTTTTGTTCTTACAAATAGCATCAATTGCGCTGAATTTATTCTGTTTTTTTCGACCATTTTGGTCCCCAAATGGGGCAAAAATCGAGGAAAAAAACTGGAGCAGGTTCGGGTACAAAACTGAAGAATTTGGGTGAAATTGTTCCAATTTCTGGGTCGGATTTGATTAAGGAAAGGGTCGATTAAAGGAATTGGAGATGCTGAACAATGAGACCTCCATGAATGGTGCAATTTCGGGTTCGACTGAATCTCCTTCTTCAGGTGCTGAATCTCTGCGTCTTGCCCCTTTTGGTAATGCTTCTCCAACTAATTGTATTAAAATATTGAATAAAAGCTCTGTGGTGCCGGTTTCTGTTCCACCGGAAACTCCATGTCCGATGAGCTTCAAGAATAAATTAGATTATGGGTATTTTGGTACATGTAGATATATTATGTCCTTATAAGTCCAACAGATTCCTTTATGTCCTTATGGGGCTAATAAGTATAAAAAACTATACTTTTAAGTAATTAACCCTAAAAAAAATACACATTGCGTTACATGTAAAGAAAATTTAATAGAATCTGTATTTTACGGAAAAAAAACCTATCATTTTACTTAGATATAAATGTTGAAATCTTAATTTTTTATTAAGGAATTACAATATTTACTACAATATTTATTGCAAGTGCTTCAACGGTGGATCTAGAATATGAATCTAAGTAGGCCACCTATGGTGTACAATTGGTAATGTTTTTATTAACAAAACTATATTGTTTAATATAAGAAATATATTCTTAGATCTAGTATACAATAGTATTTTTTTTTATCAGCAAAACTACATAAACTTAATATAAATTTTTTTTGGGATCTTATTGCCATTGAGTATATGGTTTACATATGGAATCGGATCGTATGCTGACAGGTGTTTAATTAAAACTAAAATGACCTTTTTCGACATGTTTAAATTTCGTTATGTTTCAAATCAAAACGACATCGTCTTCGTGTACAACATTTACAACATCCTCATAGGGATATAACTCATTGGTTAAAAAGTAGGATGCTTTAATGACGAACTTGTCTTGGAGCTGGGATGTGAGAGCTCAATTTTTGTTATCGATTTCTCTCAATTAAAAAAAAGATGTACATGCAACCTTTGTAAACTGGACGACTAAGACATTACCTTTGATTTACATATTCAACGAATCTGTAGGGACGGAACGGTGGTAAACCCATTGGGCCTAATCCTTTTTTTTAGGTCTTTAATTAATGACATCATATTAAACCTACTTGAGACGACACAACAATATTCAAAAAATGGCATGTATTAGGTACCCTTAAAACAATTATAGATTTAATGTAGTGACTTTAAAAACCCTTTTTTCTAACAAAGAGTATCCGGTTTTACATCAATTAATACATAGTTACACATAAATATACAACCAAAAAAAAAAAAAACACTCAATATCTTCACACCACACATTATATGTTAATTGGTTTTCCCCATGTATAGCAGAGAAGATTCAGTGTCTTTCCCTTTTTATCCTCAATAATAATCACTCATTTCTCCGCTGGTTTACCTTTTGTTCTTTAGTCATCTCATGTCATCAGAGCAGCTCGTGCGTTTCTGTGTAAATGGGTTAAACTTTGTCACCTTGTGAAAAAAACTTCAGTTTCTTTCTTTTTTACTCTCTCTTTTCTCTCCCCTTTCTTTCTGCACAAATATGTCAGTACACCTGCCCTGCATACACACACTTTTTGGAATTTTTATCTTCTTTTTCTTTCAAGAACTTATAGTACTATAAAATTAAAATTATTTACCGTCTTTTGTTAACTGCCAATATGTGCACATACTAATTTGTTAAAATTATGGTTCATAACCCAGTAATAAATGAAATCGATTGTTGTGATGGTAGTCTTGCATGAAGAACATAGCTCAGTACGTAGTAAAATAGCAGAGTGTTGTTGTGGTAGAAGTCTTGTCTTTGAACTGAGTGTGAAAATTCGATACGTTGTATTGAGTTTTCTCACTAAAAAGAAGAGGTACATGTTAGCCTTTGTAAACTAGACTAATTATATAGAACTCTCGATTTACGTTATTTACGAAGATTTAGTGCCGAGACAAAGGAATCCTTTGGGTTGGAGCTAACCTTCTTTAAATTATCTTCAAAGTTGAGCTAATTATTTCTCAACAAGATGTCAAAAAAAAAAAAAAAATCAGTAAACGAGACAACACAAAGACGCTACCA
Source organism: Gentiana dahurica var. dahurica (assembly GCA_024500145.1). Classification (NCBI taxonomy): domain Eukaryota; kingdom Viridiplantae; phylum Streptophyta; class Magnoliopsida; order Gentianales; family Gentianaceae; genus Gentiana; species Gentiana dahurica. The sequence continues at coordinate 61,670,801 of CM044898.1, read as the reverse complement.
ATATGGATCATCCGGGGCTTCAATCCAAATAGCATTAGGAATATTGCATTCAAATAAGCAATGCCAAATCGGCTCTCGGGCATTATTTTACATATTTTTCATAACCGATAAGACAAACCCTACGGCGCAAGCCCCAATTCAAAGTCATGTGTTCAACAAGTCTTCCGTGGTGATGAAAAAATTTTCCGCTTCAAAACGATTGAAAGAGTTTTGAATGACATCCTCCATAGGATGAGCCCAATCGAAAGATTGAAAAGGGGCGAGGGAATCCACTAAAGATTGTGAATATATATATAAAGTGATGTAACTCTTAGTAAGAAGAAGAAGAAACAAAACTATTATAACATGATAGGGAATCCAGATGCAAAAATAGATAATTAACAAATGCCACTACAATAAAAACATTATTTTGCTACACTATTGTTTGTCACACAACAACAAAAAGTGTTGCTATATACTTACTTTTAGCCATAGAAACGTGGAAAAATAATCTAACCAAGTATATATTAGCCACATTTTTTTTGTGACAAAAGCTTGTGTAGCACTACAGTGTTTTTTTTGTAGTGTGCGGACTAATAGTTATAATCAACAAAAATAACAGAAACAAGAAGAACACAAGATTTAATGTGGTATCCGGCGTTGTGCCGACTACTCCACGAACAGAAAAGAGATATTTTAATATGCAATAAATTTCACACGGATTACACACTTTACAATGATTATTACAGTTGATATTTATAAGCACAGATCCCTAAAACCCTAACCGCCAAAAGATCTTTGTCGGATTGCCATAAATGCCCCAGATGTTGGTTCCCTCTACTGACCCAACTCAGCTGACCACTGCCCAAATGTAGAACTCAGCTGCATCCAAAACCTCAGCAGACCTCAGCAGGTTGCTGACCCCAGAAAATACTAAGTAGACTTTCTCAGACATGAATACACTTGCTCAGCTGACCATCACTCAGCTGACTTCACAGTTTAGTTCTACAAGATTAGAGATCAAGTCACTTTGCTGTCAAAAACCCTAGGAAATGCGACTAGGTTTCAGATAAATGTCATATAATGTCAATAATCCTCTTACAAAGCCACTTTACCAGTTTAAATACCCTAGCCCTTAAAACAAAACCAAAGACAACACTACCCTTCTCAAACAATACAATAGTAATAATAACTTAATGACAAAAATAACCCTCAATAATGACTAAGCTGCATCATCTCCATCCTCCCCCAGAATAACGAACTCATCCTTGAGTGATCTTTGAAGCGTAGCTGCACCATCTGGTGGCTGATAAGGGGTCATATCCCCAACATTCAGTGTTCTGGAGATTTTCCATGCTGCTAGAATATCAACCTCATAAGCGTTGTCATTAATCCGTTTCACTATTGGGTAGGTTCAATCTTATTGGGCTTCAACTTATTGTATGTGCCAACTGTTGAAATGGTGTACTAAACCCAATCGGGTTGGACCGGATCCGACCGGGTCGGGTCATTTACAGTCTATTTTAGTTCATGTAATAAATTTATTATGATTAATAAAAGCACTTTTGTTATTATATATTTTGTTTATCTTCATGTTATTGAATATATATATAGTTACGTCCTTAGTATTAAACTGTGTTAGAGAAACCGTGATACGGATTATGGTTCATGAGATCTGTTTTCACTTTAATAAGTTTGATACTTAAATGTCTCTAGACATATGTACTGTCAAACGGGACATTGATGGTATGATTAGACTAAGACGTATTGGATGTCTTATATCTTATTGAAGATAGGGATAGATCTCGTCTATCTAAGTGCAGAGACACTTGGACTGGACGTGTATTAGAGAATGCGTACGTTAGAGTGACACACTTACATTAAGTTCGCAGTATGTGGCAGTTGTGTAATTATCCTGAGACCGGAGTTTTTATGGCATCACGGTGTGGATTGTCTTGCTTTGACACTATTGAGGTTTCCCCTAGCCATGGGGCGATCATACGGTAGTGCTTCGGTGTGATACTGAAGCATGCGTAGGATTCATGTTGCTTATCCGGGAATCGCGTATCCTATGTTTGGGAGTGAATATCCGAAATGACCTTCTTATAAGGATTGTTTAGCTCTCATGAATCTTTGCAAAGTGGGAATAAATAAGTTATTCCGAGAGTACTTGATATCCAGATTATAAGATACGATCGTTGATGTACTAACACTCGAGATACGTTCGTATGGATATCATTACAGCGATAGGATTCTATTTACACGGTAACTATTTCACATGAAAGGTAGTAGTCATTGCTTTTGACTCTTTCGATGATTGGGGGTAACGGTGTGTTGCTAGACGCTATTCCATGATCATTAGGTATGGAGGGCATTTTCGTAATTTGCACTTTATGTCTCGGCCACCATATTCGGAAGCCTATTGGGTCACACACATAAGAACATCTAGCCGGATTAAAATGCTGTTATAGTAGTAACCAAATAAGGAAAGTTTATCTCGACTATAAAGTGTTATAGTGATTAAATTAATATGACGGTATTTATTTGTTATGAATAAATTAAATACAAGATATTAATTATATTGATTAATTAAAGAATGTTTTGGAAGCCATTTAATGGCTATATGTGGCGCCACTTTCTAGTGTATAAGATACACTTGGATTGTGCAATTAAATTAAGGAGGAGTGGTTTAAAAGGACAAAAAAGATGGGGAAAATAGGAATCAGGACAATGAAAATATAAATTGGGTGATAAGGACAAATCCACTGTTCATAACCCAAAATCCACTGTTTGCTGCAGTGGAACTGGCCTCAAATCTAATGTTTCACAATCACAGTGGAATAAGGACATGCCCGGAAAAAAAATTCATTGTCCTCATTGCATATTTTTAGGTTCAAATTGTCCTTTTTAACAATAAACCCTTTAATTAATGATATTATCATATATTAATATTGGATATTAATTGATTTTGGAAAAATAGATTTATGTTAATAAGATAAAGATATTAAATGTTAGAAATTGGCAATATCTTAGATTTATTTAATATAAGATATTAAATTAAAAGAGATAAATCAATCAATGTGATTTTCCTTATTTTATTAGGAAAATGTTTTGTTTCTCATCAATATACTAGAAGCTTCTCCTAATCAGATTAGGAGGCATTGGGGCGCCACCTACCCCTATATAAGCAAAGGGTTGGCTAGCTCTTTTGTACATCACAATTCCAAGAATTCATAATTCTTGTGAAAAATAGAGAGCTTCTTCTAGAGAGTTTTAGAGAGAGAGAAAAGTCCGTCTAGCAACCGGATTTTTCTAGTAGCAATCCAAGGAGGATTCCGGCGAGGAGTTCGTGTGGATATCGATAGAGGCCGGACACGTGGACGGCTTACGCGCACTACTACTCTCCATTGACGGTCAAAGCGTCGATCTATTAGAACAAGCAAGGTAATCACCGTCAACTACTTAACGTGTTTATTGTATTAAACGAAGTCGATCTTGGGATCGGAAATCAAAAATTTAAATTTCGCTGCGTTAAACTAGTTGATTTCCTAACACCAACTGGAAATCGTTCCTTCTGCATATGAACCATCACAAAATCACCAATGTTAAAATGCCGAACTCTCATGTGGATATCAATGTGTTTCTTGTAGGATGCATTTGTTTGCTCCAGCATGTTCTTCACCACCATATGCACCCAATGTTCTATCTACCACCTCTGGTTGCCCATCAATTTGAGGACAATAGGCAGTGCTCAAATTCAACTTTGTGTGTAACCTCTTTCAGAATTATTTCCAAAAATGAGACACAAACTTTACATCCTTGTCAGATGTAATTGAATTGGGAAGACCATGAAAGCATACAACTTTATTGAAGAACAAACTGGCACCATAGATGGCATCAATTGACTTCTTCCAGGCAACAAAATAAGACATTTTTTAGTACCTGTCCACCACAACAAACACAAAATCGGATCCTCTCACTGTTTTGGGTAATCCCAAGACAAAATCCATGGTTAAATCCTCTCAGATTGAATCTGGAACCGGTAAATAGATGTGTAAACATCTGTTATTCCTTCCCCTTTGCTATATTGACATAGCCCAAATCTAGACACATATATGACGGTGACTCTCCTCAACTGAGGCCAAAAGAATCTCTCTTCTAACAAGGCTAGACTCTTATCTCTACAAGTGTGTGTTGTTAACCCTTCTTCATGAAACTCTTTGAGCAAATAATCCCTTAAGGAAGTCTTAAGAACACATAACATAAGGCCTTTGAACAAGTACCCTTGCTATAGAGTGTAATCTGCCTTGAAAATACCCTGTTTACTCTGTTTCCAGATCTTATTAAAATCTGAGTCTTCTTCATATTCATAGCTAAGGACTCAAAACTTACCAACTCATTCTACAACAAGGTCAGCATGCATGTTTTCCTACTAAGGGAACCAACAACATTGTTTGTACTCCATGATTTGTGCTTCACTGCAAGAGAGAACTTTTGAATATAAAGAAACCATCTAGTGTGCATTCTGTTAATGTGCTTTTGGAAGTTGATGAACTACAGTGTTATGTGATCACTATTCAAGATGAATTCCTCCCAGATAAGGTAGTGCTCCCATTGTTGAAGAGCATTAACAATGGCATGAAACTCTTGCTCGTTTGTAGTCCACTTGGTTCTAGCCTCAAAGATTTTTTCACTGAAAAAAACAATAGGTCTGTCCTATTGGCTTAACACTGCTCCTATGCCTTTCAAGGATGCATCAGTATCAACACAAAACACCTTGTCAAAATTAAGTAGGGCGTGTACAAAGGAATTTGTTAGGTGTTCTTATATGGCAGCAAAACTGGAATCTTGTAATTGAGTCCAGTTGAATCTTCCCTTCTTTAGGCAATCCGTAAGTGGTGCCACCACCATACTGAAACACTTAGGCTCTGTTTGGATTGAAGGAAACGTGTAGAAAAGAAAAGAGAGGATAGTAATAGAAAAGAAAGGAAAGGAGAATAAGAGATTGTGAAGTCAGTTTAGGGTGTTTGGATTGAACTTTACAATAATAAAAGGAGAAGGAGATACCGTAAGGTATATTTTACTAAAATATAATGGTTTCCTTCCGTTTCCGACCTATGTTGAGGGGAAAGCAGACTGCTAAAATTCTACTGGGTCTTCTCCTTTGGTTTCCCCTCCTCTCCCTCCATTTCCTTCACCTTAAATCTTACCAAACACTCCAAATTGAATCCCTATAAATCCTCTCTTTTCCTTTCCTCCATTTTCTCTCAATCCAAACAGGGCCTTAATGAATCTCCTATAGAATGAGGCCAATCCTATAAAACTCTTTAACTCAATCATTGTTGATGGCGTATGCCAATCCTTCACAGCAGCAATCTTCAGGGTCGGTCTGAATGCCTTCATCACTTATCACAAATCCAAGTACATGAGTTTAATAGTTCCAAAATGCACTTTTTCAGATTGATGTACAACTATTGTTCCTCAATACTGTAAATACCTCTTTCAGAAGTTTAAAAAGTTCCTTCATGTTCTGGTTGAAGAAAAGTATTTTTTTTATCAAAGTATACAACGACAATCTAGTTGATCAAATGTTTGAGCACCTCGTTCATCAACCTCATAAACATGCTTGATGGATTACAAAGACCGAATGGCATAACCATCCACTCATACAATCCTTATTTCATTTTGAACCCAGTTTTCCATTCATCTTCAGGGCGGATCCTAATCTGATGGTAGCCGCTTGTAAGATCTATTTCTATGGAAATATTGGCTCCAATTAAATGGTCCATCATGTCCTCCATTCTTGGTATTGGGAACTTGTATTTAAACGTATTGTACAGAGCCCTGCTTTCAGTGCACATCTGCCATTTTCATTCTTTCTTGGGCATCGAAATGGTAGGAACAACACAAGGACAGACGGATCAGTTTATTAGCCAAGAGTCTTCTACCAAACCCTGAAGAATATAATTCTCCTTAGATCTTAGCTTGTAATGTGGTAATTTTGGTATTAAGGCACCAAGAATGAATCAATATTGTGCTGGATATCCGTCATGGGAGGTAGGCACACTGGAAGCTCTATAGGATACAAGTCTTTGAACTCTTTTAAAAGTGTCGACACGTCAACATTCATGTTAGATCTGTGCTGAACCGATTATTGCTCCTTAATCATAAGGCAAACAACTTAGAACCCTCATCTACCTCTTTTCTGAACTTTTTGCCATCAGTGATCAACAAGGGTGGTCTGTCATCCTCATTCTATTTGGTTCTTTTCACAGACCCTGGTAGAAGGACTATTTTCTTTCATTTCCAGCTAAAAGCATACAGATTGTCCTTTCTCCTATATTTCACATCCTTATCATACTGCCATGGTCTTCCAAGAAAGACATGACAAGAATCCATGTCTACTACATCACAAACCACTTGCCAATGAAGAAAGGGACCACACAGGTCTCACTCACCTAGTTCTCTGGTCCTCTTTTGATCCAGTCAACCCTATAGGGATGTCGGTGCTTTTCAGTCCTTAACCCAGGGCTTTCACAACATTCTTTGCAATTAAATTATCGCTGGCTCCACTGTCGATAATGTCATCACACACTTTCTTGTTTATAGTACACCTCGTCCTCAAAAGAGAATTCCACTGAGTAGCAGTTGTTTCAACCAGAAGTACCCTCTCTACTATGCACAATAGTGGGGATCCATCATCCCCTGCAACATCCTATGTTTCTTCCCCTTCAGATTCAGTGATAAAAATGGCTTCCTCCCTTTCATTGCTCACTAAAGTAACTTGTTTCCTCTGAGGACACACATAGGATTTGTGCCCATTTTGTCCACACTTGTCCACACCTATAACACTTGAGTTCGATTGGTCTCAAATAATGAGCAGTGGTATTAGATTCCAGTGCCTTTTGGGGTTTTCCTTTGACTACTTCTATCCTTCAACTTTCTTTGTCTGAACCGGGATAGAACTTACGGGGTTAGGGCCTCCCGTAAACAGTTTTTTACAGGAGTATGGTTTGGAATTCTTCCTTTGAATTTGTTGTTCTGCAATTTGGGCTAATGTTACTTCCTCACTTAAACTCCAAATTGGTGTCAATTCAATTTTCTCTTGAATCTCATCTCCTAACCCACCAACAAACCTAGCAATCTGAACCTTTTCCCCCTCCGGAATATATAATCACTTTGGACTTCAGCCGGTAACAAGCGTTTGTGTAATCACTCACAGACCTCCCATTCTGCTTACAATTAAGGAATTGCAACATTAATTTCTTGGCGTAACTCGAAGGCAACAACCTGGTAGTTAGTAAGGCCATCATCTTGGGCCAAGAATCAATCTCGTGCTTCCTATTGATGATCATGTCATTCTGTAGCTGTTTCCACCAGGCATGTGCGCCACCTTTCAGTTTGTAGGACACCAACTTACACATCATCTGATCCGGTGGGTTCATCCCTTCGAAATAATCTTCCATAGAGTCTAGCCAATCGAGGAAAACTTCGATATGCAAACTGCCATAAAACCAGGCTTCATCTTTAATCTGTACCCACTTCGACCCTAGTCCTCGTAATTCTATTCACAGCTAGTGGCGGTTTGGTCTATCCTTGTTCCATTCCGGTATGTCTAGATCGGTGTCGGAATCCTCCAAAATCACAGGTGAAGTTCGGTGGAGGCGGTTTCGGCCCTCAGAACGCCGGTTTGGTTCCTTGTGATCCCTTTTGTGCACATATGGCCCCAATGACCCTGTTTGGTTTTGGGCTGGGTTGGGTTGGATCTAACTCGATACTTTATTCACTCCACTATCTCATTTATCAATATTTTATTATAATTTATTTCATTAATCATTTCACTATCAATAAATAAAATAATATTAATCAATTTATTTTCTTCACCCCTTTCACTATTTAACTATTACTTTATCAATATAATACTTCATTAAAATTTGTCTCATCAATCATTTCTTCATCTACACATTCAATACAAGATTTTAACTTTATAATGATTATATTTCACTTTATTTTATTTTAATTAAAATTTCTCTCCCAATTTTTTTTTATTTACACAAATTTCTATACCACATTTCAAATTTATAATCATTATTTCATTTTATTTTATTTCAATTTCTCTCTCCTGAATCTATTTAACCCCAACCTAACCAGAAACCAAACAGAGCCCATGTGTTCTCCACCGGTGTGCGAGTCAAATCTCGCTCGGTCCGATGAAGACCCTTCCTCAGATCATCATGACTTCGCTTGAACTCCTGAACGGCTTGATGGACTGACAAAGCGATTTTGTCAATCTTTCGGTCAAGCTCCTCGATCGCCTCCCAAAGGGCCTTCAAGTCCAGATCTCTGTCACGAACTTGGCTTGTTTCATCAGCGCCAACCATCTATCACAAAGGGGAAAACCCTAAGTTTGGCTTTGATACCAGATGATGTAACTCTCAAAAAGAAGAAACAAAACCTAGCAAATACGGTTATGTTTCAGATAAATATAATCCTCTTACAAAGTCGGTTTTCCAGTTTAAATACCCCAGCCCTTAAAACAAACAAAAGACAAAACCACCATTCTCAAACAATACAAGAGTAATATCTGAAAGTTTTGAGAGTAGGTGTGTGTTATTTTTCATTGAAAATGCATATTCATACCCAACAGTTTTTGCAACTTGTGCAGTACCAAAATCATAAAGATGGCCATTAAAAGACCCTAAATTGAGAAAAAAAAAGAAATGCATATTAACATTGTGGTCCTTTGGTATATTCAGTTGCTAGCTAGCATGCTGGGAACTTGAATACAAATTAAAGCACAATAAATATCACACAAATACAAATTCAAAAATGAACATCAATAAAAAGAACCCCCACAAACCCAAATTGACAACTACACATCAATCAACTATATATTTCCTATTTAACTTCTTTTCTACACATTCATCCCCTCCTCAAACAAAAAACTCCACTATGGATTGTTGTTCACACATGTTAAATTATATACATTATATGAGATTGTTTGATATGGCATTTATCTTATCTTATGTTGCATTTCAATTCTATTTTTTAAAAGTCGATTATAGACAATATAATGTACTAGTATAAAACTTGTGCGATGCATGGTGAACGTTATATTTAAAAAGTCGATCCGAGTAAAATCCGAACATTGATGCACCACTCCGTATGACGTGGGTATAACGCAAGAAGATGAGTGTATTGGAAGGAGACGTCTATGTCAAACATTTTAATAAAGTATTAATCTGTTGAATTAAATAGAATACAACATCCTCATACAAAAGTCAAATAATTAAGGGAACTTCATTTTATAAACTACATAGGCACAAATAAGAATGTTTATTACAATCGATGGTTGAACTGTATAAATACATACTAAACAAAATCTATAATATAATGCGATGGAATAGTATTTTTTACAATCGACGGTGCAATGCACGGGTGAATATAAACACTGAAAATAAATAGTAAATAAAAAAGATAATCGCCTCTGAATTTCAAGTCAGTTTATTTTTTTAATACAGGTGTAGGTAATGCATGGAAAAATATGTGATACATTAAAGTATTGAGTAATGATGGTGCCACAACATTGTGCATAACAGACTTTGAAACCATTGATTATGATGACAAACCTATTCAATCATATGAGTCCCATAAAAATCAATGACTTTGAGACCATTGATTATGAAGTGGAACCTATGGGATCGTTAGGGAGTGCGTTTCCCATTAGCAAAATTTCAACAGAACAAAATGTCCTAACTTATATTCACGTAAGCTACCTGAAAATGATTTAAAAAGGTAGATTAGTCAGAAAAATAAAAAACGTATATGTGAATGATATGAAAAATCAATCAATAATAGTAATGACACTGGTTGAAGGTGGATGCAATAAAATGACCCCATGAAGTCAGCTGACCCACCTAGCCTAAACCCATCTTTTTTCCTTCGCATTATCCGCATAAAAAAAAACTTATATTTCGCACACACAAAAATGATCACATTAACACCAAAAAAAACTTATATTTCATTCACATCAAACACTTGACATAACTTCCAAAAAAAAAAAAAAAATCACTTGACGTAACTGCCTTCTCCATAATCGTTTTGGCAACTGTCACTTTCTTTGGACCTATTTTTGTATAATACTTTATATATAAAAGATTATAGTCTTTATATATAATATTATTATCAAATACTTAATTTTATTAAGGTGTGCCCTTAAACTTTTCTTCGGCCCTTCGGCCTTTTACCCAAACCATAAAACCAAGCCCATCTCCTTTTATTTTCTCCAGTTTTTTTTTAAATATTTTTATCTTGGCCATTTAGCCGAACACCCCAAGCCTTTATATGAATATGACATTAATATTCAAAACCTACTCCACTATTGTACTACATGAATTCTGCACTTCACTTTATTGACTATTGGTGTATCCTCCACCCGTCCTTATCATATCCTCCCCTCCTTGGCTCCATTATCATTTCTGGAAAGAGTCCCTGTCATTTATTGTTGTATTTCTCCAAATTGTCTCTTTTCTCTGATAATCTGAAAAGCTTCCCTACTATGTGAACCAAAATCGTCTTATTTCTTCTTTCTGAATAGAAAGGAAGAACCTTCGGTTCTATGCTCTTCTCTCACACCTGAATTAGCTCTCAGTCAAAGCTCCCTTTCTGTATACTCTGCAACTTGATTGTCAGAACCTCTCTTTCCAGCTGACTGATATCGTTCTATGCCTAATATTTGATTTAGTTCTAAATCCGGACTGCATGTTCTTTTTGAAGGCTGGAATTTCGATTTACTCATTAAATCGAATTTTTACATAACCGAAATGTGTACTTGCTAAATCTGAAAAATCTATGTTAAAGATGTGATCTTTAATTGATTAAAATGGTTAATCAGTTAATGCATGCTTAATGGTCTAATCTGTAAATCGGAAGGTCTCTGTGACATGCCTTGTTTAGATCTGAAATCAATACAGTCGATTAAGACTTAATCTGAATAATTTTGTGACTAATCGAAATCTTGATGTACTTGTTAATCTGAGTTGCCTAAGAAAATAAAATGTTTTGTTTTGGTTAGCTAATGGGTTTTGGTATTTCACGTGTTTTAAGTTTATTTTTTTTATAATTGGAAAGATAACATGCTTTTAATCTGAATGATTTTGTGAATAATCGAAATCTTGATGTATTTGTTAATCTGAGTTGCCTAACAAAATAATATATTGGTTGATATTCTTGTCAAGTGAATGTTTAGTGTCAATATTGTTGTAAAATGTTTAGTCCCGATGTTCTTGATAATCTGTATGTCTACTAGACAAATATTTGCTTTGTAAAATAAGAAATGCAAGTTGATCCCTATAGACGTGCTCTTGAATACTCCAAGTTAATTTGTTATATATATATATATATATATATATATATATATATATATATATATATATATATATATCTTATAAATATTTATATATATATATTTTTAATACCTGTTATGACAATTATATATCTGTACACCTGATTTTTATGTATCTGTTGTGCTGAAAATATTGTGTTTTGGTTAGATAATGGGTTTTTGTATTTCACGTGATTTAATTAATTTTTTATTTATTTTTTAATTGGAAAGATAACATGCTTTATTGGCCTGGTTGGGGCCTGGGGGGTTAAACCCAAGTGATTTGGATTATAGACCAAAGCATACCAAAGCATTCAGAATTGAAGAAGGGGCCGGTATAAATTAACCTATACTCAATAAAGGTGATTGCTCTTTTTAAACCCAGGTTGTGCTTTATTTTGTCTCTTAATTCTTTTTAAAGGGTTTGTCACATTTCAATTAATTTTTCAGCCATATCCACAGTTGAGCCTTTTTAGTATTTACATGAAATTTAATCTTAAAAATATATGTGTATATATATCCCGACAGGTGTGTATGTTTGTTAAACTGTTATGAGATTAGTATGAGGGAGAGTAAATGGCAACATAACATGGTGGTAAGGGAGAGTAAGATGCATTATTGTGAAAAGAATGCGTAGGAAGTAGTTAGACCTGGAATGAGTCGGTGTCGGTTGGAGTGCAAAAAATACCAAAAACAGAGCAGGAAGATGTTTCTGCAACAGAAGGAAAAGTTATGTGTCGTGAATGTACCAATTGTAATGGATGACCAACTTGTGTTTATTTGTAGGCTGTACCTGTTGTTGCAGGAGGTCTTCAATATTGAGCAACTGCTGCAGTTGGGAGTGAAAGTTGCTGCTAATGTTGGAAGAAACAGTAAAATATTGGAATGATCATCCCATGTATTGTAAATGAGAAGAAAATGATTGCAAGTGATGAAGAACTCACCAGTGGCTGTATTGTGGAAGTAATTAAAGTGATATTTGTAACGCCCCCAGACCTGGCGCCTGGTAACGCTACATGAGCCATAAATTGTCCGGTCAACTGCTTAGACCGTCGTCCTCGCTTGGTCTAAAAGGGCTAACCCGAGTTGACACGATATTTTATGTCTCACACTTATATGGAGGTGAGCTTTCTGCTAATTTCCCGATGTGGGATTTTACATTCTCACACCCTTAGAAGGGACTGACGTCCTTGCCAGGACGGCCAAGGGTTAGGTTAATTATTGGGATTTTCCTATTTAAGGAAAATAAACCCAATCAATTTTCAAACCTTTTAATCAGATTATTCTTCCCCAAATTCTAGTTCCTGCGTGTAAGCTCCTGGAGAAAGAGGCTGAGAGACTTTCATTGATTTCTGAGTCGTTTCTTAACGGTTTTCAGTTTCGAGAGAAGCGTCGGAATCGTCGTGAGAAGAGCGTCGTTTCAGCATCAGAAAGTTGAGCTTTTCTCGAGGTTTGTTGCAGAAAAGGATCAGTTTTTGCTGCTGTTTTTCTGAGTCTTTGGATTTGGAATTAGCTTGCAAAAGGTAAGAGGTGATGGATGCAGGTTCTTAGATCTAAACGAGTTAGATCTACGCGCAGCGGATGGATCACGATTTATACATCACAATACATAATTAAAGGACTTAAACTACTACAAGGGGGTTAAGTTTATCTTACCAATAGTAGGAAGAAAAGCTTTAATCTTAGGATGAGAAGCCTTGATCTTCCAATGTATTCTCCAAACGGTGGTTGGTGGACACCGATTCTTGGAATTGGAACCTCCTTGATATGTAACCGAGAAAAACCCTAAGTTTTTCTCCAACCGGGTGGAGCTAAGGATCGAACTCCTTAGCCTTATTTATCTATGAATTTCGTGGCTTTCACTATCCTTAGGGCTCGGGGAGAACTCTCTTTTTATAGGCAAAATCCAAGAGAGAAAACCTATACCCAATCGGTTTAACAAAATAAAAGAGATAATTCTAAATATTATTATCCAATAAAAATAAGAGATAATTATAATCTTATAATAAGAAAATATAATTATCCTTATAGTTAAGAGATAAAATAATAAATAAATTATTTTCTTTTATTTATCCAATTAATTATTTAACAAATAAATAACTAATTACACAATATGTCATTATCCAAGAAAACTAATTTCTTGGAAAATCCAAGACATATTGGCGCCACACTAAGCCCACCAGGCCCACAGAAAATGTCTTTTCTGTGTATTATATTATTTAGCCCAACTAAATAATATCCATGCATATCAATTAATTAGCCCAGCCAATTAATTATCACTGAGGCCCAAATAACAAGATTATTAGTCCGAATTACAGAAGCCACATCGGGGACCATGGACCTATAACCAGTAGCTCAATAATTAATTATTCATCGAGCAGAATAAGTACATTAATTATTAATTCCGGGATTACGCCACCATAAACCCGAAACTGAACTCTACCGATTATAGATGTATACTTATACTCAACCCATAGAGTGAATAAGCGTCCATTGATATAATCACTACATACGGATTAACCCTCCATAGACTGTCCATTCTGAGTGGGAAGTCTCCGTGAACCCGACTCAGAATATCTTATCCTTATTTACCATTAACCCCCTAGTGATCAATTAGTTCACATATCTGACTAGTAGCTAATTAGTCTAACATGAAATGGGCCCATCGATCATTTTCTTAGGGCTAACAAATAAGGGGACTATCTCTCTACTTCCCGCAGGAAGGAATGGATTCCATGTCTGTGAAAATCAGAACTACTCACTCATCTGGAGATAGTGCCAATGAGAAGTGGTTTGGAACACATATTTTAGTGAACCGTAACTAACACATCAAACACTACCCCGGGACAAGCAGCACCCTGTGATCACCTCAGGATTAAGGTTGATCCATATATGATCATCTAATGATTTAATAAGATTCCTCGATTACGGAATTATACCGAGAAATACAGATTAAATCGGTCCAGTCCTATATGAATGCCATCATATATAAATGCCCTACGTAGGTACCCTTTACCGACAGTCCGGATAAGACTATCACACCCTAAGGTGTTCTGGGCGCATTATTGGTGTTTTAATCAAGAGACCCTAAACTCTGATTAAGTTCACCACGGACTAACAGTTTAAGCATATCTCCACTAACTCAATCCTCACGTGTAATCCATACACTGAGTTAAGTGGTTACATACAGATATACTTAGGGTTTGCAGCAGTGTATTATTTTACAAGCACAAAGCAAGTAACTAAGGTGAGATAAATTCTGTCATCCATTATTAAAAACAATTACACAAATTGTCTTTCGGGCGCTACACCTAACAATCTCCCACTTGCACGAAATGACAAGCAACGATTGTTTTTAGAGCACACCCTTTCTCATCTTATTCACAACAAGAGGCTCTTCCTACAAATTAATTATGGTTTAGAAAAGTTAGGTCGTGTTTTTGATTCGTCTCGTAAAGGGGTGTTCAACCGTATTTAAACATGTTTTTGTTGGTGTATTTACGTTAGTTGTTGCTCTCATTGTTTGCTGTTCTTTCCTGTTGCCGTAAATGTTATAGGAAGGAAAAAAGAAAAGGGATATAAAATTTGGTACAGCTGATGCGAGTCACTTTCGTTTGCTATACATATTATTTTAATATTATTTGTCTTGTGTAATTGTTGGGTCGAATGGTGAGGAAAAAAAAAGAGAAAAGAAAAGTAAAAACTCAGATGCTGCCTTTGCTTTTGATAGGTTAAGAAAAATATTAGGTAGTACATTATATTTCCAGGAAACTTTCGTAGGATTAGAGAAAATAAAAAATAAAATAAATAAATGAACTATGCAGATGGGTTTCGAAAGAAAGAAAAAAAAAAAAAAAGAAGAAGATAATTTAATAAATATATAAGGTATAGTTGTTTGGCATCATTGTGTTGTGTTATTTTTTGTTCTGAAAAAAAATATAAACTATGATTTAGTAGACAATGAATTTTGTAGCTAATGTTATTGTGATGTTTAGCTTGAATTGTTGTTAATGATTTTAAATAAGATTAAATGAAAATGAACAAGCCCCGATTGAGTTCTGATGCGCTTGGTTCCGGCACCGGACGTACTCTTAAAGGGAGTTGAAGTTCGGGACCGTCGGAAAGGCATGAAAGGGCTTGTGCTTTGGTGATCTACAGTTCATCAATGTCTGTGTAATTGCTAGGCCTTGTCCGTGTCTAGAGGTTTAGGAAAGAGGGTTGAGTTTGTGAGGGAGCTTACTTGAAAACAACTAGGTGGCTAGTTAACAACTAATGACGATTACATACTTATATAGCTAAAAGATTAAACATCATGTCATTCTTGGTAAGGCACAAGTTTATATCGCAATGTGTAGGCTTTTGGATAAAACGAGTAAACTTGCTGGCCTTTCTAGAGGCACCAGGAGTAGAGGGTACTCGTTGTGGATAACTTTGCTGGCCATTAGAGGGCACCAGCAGTAAAGGGACTTCACAAGTAGATAACTCTGCTGGCCCAAGGGCACCAGGAGTAGAGGGACTTTACAGTTGAATAACTCCGTAGGTTCACAAGACCCCAAGTACGGAGGGACTTCGCCGAACGCGTATACTATCGGGACTAGCCCGTGGCTGTTGGTGAGATCCACCAATAGGTTGCACCCAAATGTCTCGTGGTGGGCAGCACCATGTGTAGTGCCCTTGAATGCGGATGTAACAAAGATAAGCTAGGTTAGAAACATTTAGTCATGACATGTTGATGGACATGGAATGAACCCTAGATTGAGTCGGTCTTATAAAGATAATTAAAATAATAAACTTGTTAAAGAGTCTTAATTAAATTGTAACTTCTACTTCTTACTATGTACAATGTACTTACCTCAAATGCATGTTTATTTATGTGTTTGGGGGAGAGAAGACGAACAGGTAATCCCACAGTTCGAGGAGGACTTTGATGACGACGTTTAAGGACGCCGAAGTTGAAGACTTTATTTATTTATATTTATATTCACTAGACTTGTTGTCGTTGGGGAATTTCTTGTAATTTTCTTTAGTACTTGCTTTCATAGGATTTCGTACGTTGTTACGTTTCGTTTGGTTTTCCAATGTAATAAATGTTACATTCCATCTTTAGTTCGTTGATTTCTATTCTTAGTAGCCTTTATGGTGTTTGCCGAGTCTTTTTAGCTTCCGTTTGCTTTTGTTTGATACGACGTAGTAAAGGCTTACGTGCAATATTAGATTTATTTAATATTATGCGTGCCGAGCGTTTCGTTTCCGGATAAGGACTCGGTATTTGGGAGCGGGACGTTACAATATTTGTGAGGTGTAATGTGTATTACTAAGTGTTTAAAAGGGGTTATGGCATAAGTTGTGAGAGTTGTGCGTGGAAGAGTGGGGTAGTGGGAGACGGGCGGTTGTTTTGGGACAGGCGGTTGTTTTGGGTTTTTATTTTTATTTATTTATTGTTTTATAAATAAAATTTCCAGACGTGGCTTAGAAGTTGTGTGAATGTTTAGTTTTTTTTATTTTTTATTTTTATTTTTATAATATACTCCCAAACGTGGGTGAGAAATTGTGTGAATGTTTTGTTTGTTTTTTCTTATATCTTTTTTAATATAATCCAGACGTGTGACTTTGCTTTTCTTTTATTAATTTCCGAGTTTGGGTCGGGTCAATTAGCCAAAACGGGCTAATTGACAGTTATTTATTCTAAAATATAATATAAGATGATGCCACAGAAGATGTTGCGTTGTGTCGGTATAAAATTGAGTGTAGTGTTTTTATCCTATTATATGATATTCTAGTTGGTAGGTAATTTTGATTCCCCTCAATAATTTTTAGCTAGGTGCATATCACGGGTACGAATACACGGATATGGATACGTGGGTGTGAGATTTTTGCAAAATATATGATACGGGTACAAAGGGTAAATGCGTAAATATAAAACATATAGGGACCAAACTGTACACATAAGGACCAAATAATAAATATTAAAACACATAAATCAAAACAATTTTTGCCGGTTCCCCTCATTTTTAGTAGTTTTCCATCAATTAGACAACTTTTAATTCATTTTATGACGATATTTACTATATTACCAACATATATGGTTGTTTATTTCATATACCCTAGCAATGGTTGTCCGTATCTGAATAATGTATTCTTCTTTTAACAATTGCAAATGTAACCCAATCGTGTATCGATCTTAAGCATGCATCCGAAGCATGTATATATATGTCGGATACGGGACACGTTACCAGGACAAAATTATTCGTCCATGATAAATAGGTGTTCACCAGGAGAGGCTTACCATCAGATGAGTGCTGGAAAGGTTATGATGATGTCGGAAATAGTTTGTTGATAAATACGGACCCTAATTTCCCTAGTGACAATAGATTCAAGAATACGCCCTATGAAAAAAAGAGGAGATTTTGATGTTTATGTTTAGACTGAGCCTGAGATATTGAATTCCAAGTTGCCTACATATCCTGTGTATGAATCATGAAACAAGTCTCTCATTGTTCCTTGGTATCGTTTATATAGAGGACGTCTCGTACATGGCATGCATGTACCTTATCCTTCAAGGACTCTATTTCGCAACCGCTAAGGATTTGCTTAGCGTGTCAATCCCTTCATTTTATGAGATAATCACGGTAGTTTAAATAGCAGGATCAGAGTCTTAATTACTAAATGATCTTTTCATGTTTATCTTGTAAATATACGCACGTGCGTAAATAAAAGATATGGAATGCTCTGGCCGACCTGCGTTGAGCCTCCTAGGCCGTCTCGGCCCAAACTGCATTTACCTTTGGAGCCGACCTACGGTGGTCTTTCGGAAGGACATGTCAAACCTCCCACCTGGGGCGTAGGTTTGCACACAAGTTCGGCATAAGGCACTTGATCCTTGATGCTATTACTTATCTGTATTCATTTATAATTAGTCATTCTATGAATGATACGTGGCAAGGACTAGTAAGACCCTCATCAGGTTACCTTAATTATCCTCAAGCAAAGTATATATGAGGGCAAAATCATATATAGAAAGTAACATGATGAATAATTTCATCTTCTTACAAATAATTCATTGCATAAAACACTATGTTTTATGTAACAGAATCCAAGAAATTTCACTCCCTGTTGCCCTGCAAGTAACACAGTACTTAATTTAAAGGAGCAAGGGTCCAAAAACACACATATTAGACTTAATTAGGCAAATAGGACACTAAGAAATCTTATTTGGTTATAAGGATACAAAATGAGTACATAGACCAAACAACCCTTAATTTTGGTTTTTTTTAGACGATTTTTACTTTTTTATTTTTTTCTGGACAATTTTTTTTCCTGGACGTTTAAAAAGGTGTTTTTTTTTTCGGATGACCACCGCGATGCAGTGACACCTCTGATGTAGAGACGCATCGATGAAGTGACACCGTGATGTATTGACCACCCCCGATGCATTGATCACCGTGATGCAGTGGCCACCTCCGATGCAGAGACACCGCGATGCAGTGACCACCCCCGATGCAGTGACCACCCGCGATGTAGAGACGCCGCAATGCAGAGACACCTCGATGATGTGACACCGCGATGCACTGACACCGCGATTCATTCACCTCCGCGATGTAGTGACCACCCCAATGCCTTGACCACCGCGATACAGTGACCATCCCGATACAGTGACCATCTCCGATGGAGTGACCATCGCGATGTATTGACCACCGCGATGCATTGACCACCCCCGATCCATGACCACCGCGATGCATTGACCACCCCCGATCCATGACCACCGTGTGTAGTGGCTGCCCCCGATGCAGTGACCACCCCCAATACAGAGACACCGTGATGCAGTGACCACCCCCAATGCAGAGACCATCGTGATGCAGTGACCTCCACGATGCATTGACCACCTTGATCTATTGACCACCGTGATGCAGTTGCCACCCATGCAGAGACACCACGATGCAGTGACCGCCCCCGATGCAGAGACACTGCGATGCAAAGACACCGCGATGAAGTGACACCGCGATGCATTGACCACCCCCGATGCATCTCGGTGTCTCTTTCGCGTCCAATAAAAAAAACCACTTTTTAAGCGTCCAGAAAAGAAAAACAAAAAAAACAAAACCTTTTCAGCTTCTAGGAAAAAAAATTAAGGATTTTTTTGTCTAGTTACTACTTTTATGTCCTTATAAACAAATAAAATTCCTTAATGTCCTAAGTGTATTAAGTACTCAAACTAATTCTTATAAACAAATACTCATAATTTAAATATAGTAATTAATCAACAGTGTTAATTTGAAGAAATAAAAGTATACCTTAAATGTACCGTTAACAAAATGCAAAGAAAACGATCTCGATCAAAGCATGGCAAGGCGTAGCATTGTTTTTTAAGGCGAATCGAACCGATGACCTCCCTGCGTACGTTGTTTGTTTTGTGTTTTTATTAGTATTTGTTATGCTTTGTGACACCCCGTGATATCCTAATTAAACTCTGTTACAATTGTTTTGAGATTGATATTTCGCTGTGGTTGTAGGAATATATAGCAGGATTTACAGTTGGAAGCAGTAAAATTTCCAAGAAATATTGAAACCTTTGAATCTGATTACCAAGAACATATTACCACTATTTCCAAGAACCCTTATTTTTTGGCAATATATTCACCACTTATATAATCTAATCATCTGTTAGATACCCTAAAAAGCTACTCTTCCATCCCAAAATACCAGATTTTTTAAATTTTGACACAATTTAAGAAGGTTGTTGAGTTTCATTAGTTTTAAAGTCAAATATTTAAAATACCCTTAATCTAGCATTAATAATAAATTAGAGTAAAAAAATGTAATAAATGGTTTATTAGTATGGTTAAAAACATTAAATTACAAAAAAAAGAGCCAAAAGGTCCTACTCCCTCCTTAGGTGTCTATTTAACCATTCCTAGCTAACCAAGAACATGGGCAGACCCAAAGCCCGTAGGGTGGGCAAATGTCTCCACTAAAGATCGGATAAACTCAATTTTTTGTATTGACACGATGTAATTTCGCCAAAAAAATATACAATTTCTACCATCGGTGGACATCATTTTACTCTTTTATACCATTTTCATTAAAAAATGGAGGAGTGGTTTAAAAGGATAAAAAATAGAGAAAAAATGAGAATCAGGACAGTGAAAATATAAATTGGACGATAAGAACAAATCCAATGTTCATAACCTCAAATTCACTGTTTGGTACAGTAGAACTGACCTCAAATCCAATGTTTCACTATCACAGTGGAATAAAGACATATTATTTTTACCTGAAAAAATTCCACTATTCTCTTTGCATATTTCTATGTTCAAATTGTCTGTTTTAACAATAAACCCTTAAAAATTTAGATCTACCAAAGAAGAGTTGTTAAAATTACACAAATTAAGGAATTGATATAATGCTTATAGATTCAAAAATATTGATCCCAGGCATGTAACACAATTATATCATTTCAATATTAAAAAAATTTCTAAAATTCACCAGGCATTTGCCCCAGCCTAGTGCTAGCTCACCTGAGTAGATCCGCATATAGATTCAAACATATTGATCCTCTCTTTATCATCCCACGGTTTTATCGAACCGCAAACGAACCGATGCATCATGATCATTCATTCAACCTGATTCAAAGCATCTGTGATTGATCTAACGGATCGATGCAGTTCAAGAAAGCCGTGGAATAATACATAGAGAACCATTTTCTGTAAACACGTCTCTGAAGGAAGGAAAAAAAGAAAAGCCATGAATTGAAAGATATACATAGAATCCTTTAAACCTCATGACCCATTTTCTCAAGACCATCTTAATAGGGTTTTACTTTTGGCAGCTAAAACAGAGAGAGAAAATACTTTGTGAAGAAGAAGAAGAAAGAAAAAGAAAGAAGAAGGTAAGAGAGAGATGTGAGAAGTGCAGGTTTAATGAAGATGAAGAGAATTTATTTATAGGAAGAAATGGATGTATTTTATCACCAATCCCGAGAAGAATATTGGCCTTAAACAAACTGAAACCCCACTTTTCTTGTACTATTATTACTTTACTTACCACTAGTACTATTAATACTCCAATTAATTCTATTTATACTATTCTACCAGACGGAATTGTAATACTCTTGGGGAAATTTTTAGGTAGTGTGTACCTACGTAGGTATATACTACGTGGCACAATCAGAGCCATATGATCAGAATTACACACCACACAAACAATTCTGCAATCTGATCCTGTGTACCTACGTAGGTACACACTACCTAAAAATTTCCCATACTCTTGAGTACCATAATATCACAACAACATGACATAACTTTTATGTCACTAATTATGTCATGACCTATTTCGGTGAATACGCAAAACATTATTAATCGTGTAAAATTGTGTTTTGTTATTTTATTGTGATAAGTTATAGCAACACTGACATTACTATCTATACCGCATTATCAATTGTGTAAAAATAGACCGCTACTTACAATCTGCTTCATCCTTATTTAAATTATATATTTTAGGGTTTTCACTCAGATTGATAAAGTGATTGAATGCCATTAATTTTCGGTTATATTGTTAAATAAATACTCTTTTTGAATACTACTAATCCAATATTGTTTTTTTCTATAATTAAGAGATGATGAATTTGAACCCTGAGATCTTAGCATTTACCGATATGGCGTGCCTCGTCGGCATTAATGCAATGGTTGTATAGTACATGAACGTAGTTTTTTGCTTAAAGCCTCCGGTATCCGAAACTCATTGGTCCGATTAATCCGGAGTTTGATCCGGGTCGTGCCTGCAGAGTCTGTCTCTTACTCAGGGGTAAGGCCTGGCCAAATACACGAACGTAGTTGAATTAATATATGTTTAGAGGTAAGACAAGGAAAATAATAATAAATAGTCTCTTGATATTGTAAAATGACTTCCAATAAGGGCTAGAATAACTAACAATAATCGCGAAAGAAGTATTTTTAAAGTCTCATTTCTTAATTAATGGTATAAGAATATACAATAATTATTTATAGTAATATTATGTATTTTGTTAATAATAATTAATTTGTATGTAAATTTATTATATTTGTTATAAGAAAAAGAATTTGGTTTTATTTGTTTCACGCGTTGTTGTTTTTTTTTAATCCCCTGTGTTACAAATTTTATCACGGTCATTTGCTATCAAACTCAAATGAATATGATGTTGACACATGCATACTATTTTCTTTGTTTTGACAAGTGTTAATGTAGTTTGATGATCAACGACCATCATACAATTTCCACAGATGCATTATTATATGTGTAAAACCTTATTTTCGGATACCGAGTTCTTATCTGGAAAAAGAACGTCTGGCACATGACTTTTAAACAAAACCCTAAAACTTACATAAGTCTAATGTAATATTAAAGTATTTAAAAACAAGGCATGGAAGAAAAGAAACCTGTTGAGATTCGGGGAACAAATCCTCAAGGTATTCCATAAAACAACCAACCAGACTATCACTATTGTCATAACTAGAATCATGACTAACCGAAACCACTTAGTAAATATGGAACATCTCAACATAACGAAAAAGAAAATTAATATAACTAACTTGGCATACACACCTTGTTTCAAAGGAAACAAACTAAAACAACCAGTTAACCGAAGTTAAACTCCATGAACTTCATCCCAAGTTTGCTCCTCAAAATATTCATCATACTCTTGGGTACCTGCAAATCTTCTTATTCTGAAAAAATGAATGAGCATTCTAGACTGCCTAGTAAGGAGTAGAAGATAAAAAAATAAAAAAGATTTGTGTTTGTTAAATGCCGAGACACGGGACATGAATCTATTTCACCAGTTTACAGAACATGTTCAAAGGCATGTATAGACATGAAACATAAGGGAAAACTTCTTGAAAACCATAAGTTGAACCATGCATATATAACATACTAGTCATAAACCCGTGCATTGCACGGAGACGTATGACAATGTGATTACCTGCAGATAAAGGGGTGGGTAGTCCTACGTCATACCTCATTGCACCCTACCTCTCTTCCCACCCTGCCTTACTCACCGCTATCATACCATACCCACCGCCCTATCCTACCCTACTCAATATCACCATATCTTACCATCGACATCCTACCTACTTACCAATTACCTACTCTACTCCACTTTCATCCACCCCAACCCTACCCTACCTTACTCATCATACCACTCTACCTTCCCACCACCCCATCATTCTCTATCCTACCCAACCCACCACCCCACGGTACCCTACCACCACCCAACCCTACCTTATCCACCATTCTACTTTACCCTATCTTACCCACCACACCACCATACCTTACCTTTCTCATTACCCCAACCTATCATACCCTACTCAACCCTCCCTAACCTCCCCAACCCTACCTTACCCACCACTTCACCCTACCCTACCCAACATCATACCCTGCCCTACCCACCGCTATCATACCCTAAACCACCCTATCCTACCCTACCCGATATCACATATCTTACCATCGACATCCTACCTACCTTACCCATTACCTACTCTACTCCACTTTCATCCACCTTACCCTACCCTACATTACCCATCATACCACCCTACCTTCCCCCACCCCACCGTTCTCTACCCTACCCAACTCACCACCCCACCATACCCTGCCCACCACCCAACCCCACCCTATCCATCATTCCACTCTACCCTATCTTATCCACCACACCACCTTACCATACCTTACCCACTACCCCAACCTATCCTACCCTACTCAACCCTCCCCAACCCTACCTTACCCACCATT
This sequence comes from Gentiana dahurica var. dahurica, assembly GCA_024500145.1. Classification (NCBI taxonomy): domain Eukaryota; kingdom Viridiplantae; phylum Streptophyta; class Magnoliopsida; order Gentianales; family Gentianaceae; genus Gentiana; species Gentiana dahurica. The sequence continues at coordinate 61,646,680 of CM044898.1, read as the reverse complement.
TCACCCTACCCTACCCACCACCCAACCCTACCCTATCCACCATTCCACTATACCCTATCTTACCAATCACACCACCATACCTTACCTTACCCACTACCCCAACCTATCCTACCCTTCCCAACCCTACCTTACCCACCACTGCACCCTACCCTACCCACCATCCTACCCTACACCCTACCCTACCCTACCCTATCCACCACTGCACCCTACCCTACCCACCATCCAACCCTATCCACCATTCCACTATACCCTATCTTACCCATCAAACCACCATACCTTACCTTACCCACTACCCCAACTTATCCTATCCTATTCAACCCTCCCTAACCCTACCTTACTCACCACTGCACTCTACCCTACCCACCATCCTACCCTACCCTACCACCCTACCTTACCTTACCCACTACCCCAACCTACCTTACCCTACTCTTCCCTACTGTACCTTACCTACCCTACCTTACCCACCACTTCACCTTACCATACCTTGCCCACCACCCCTTACCTACCCTACCTACCACCACCCCTACCAACCCCTACCCTACCCTACCTTACCTGATTTTTAATTTGCTGGCAGATTTTATTACGTGTGGGGCGAATTTTTTTTATTTAAATTGGTGAGAGATTTTCGATTTTGCGATAAAATCATTGATTTTGTATATTTTAATTTTTTTTCCCGGATTTTTCTTTATTTGCTGGCAGATTTTCCGGATTTAATGCTTAGGACCGGGAGAGATTTTCGATTTTGCAATAAATTCACTGATTTTGTATTTTTTGATTTTTTTTCCAGATTTATTTGTTGGTTTTATTTAATAGTCGGTTTTTTTTTCTAATACGCTGGCTTCCATTTTTGGTTCACTATTAAATTAATCTCAGTATAAACTCTATTAATATGCTATTATTGCGAAATCAAACACTATTAATGTGATATCATTGTGTAAATATTTTAGAGGATTGCACATAAATTCTATTCATTTGAAATTTTTAATCATAATTTTTTAAGAGTGGTTTTTTTTTTCTAAAGAGTCGGTTTTTTAAATTTGCATTTTACTATTTTCCTTAAGAGGCGGTTTTTTAAAGTTACGTTTGACATTTTTTTTAAAGAGTCAATTTTAAATTGATTTGAATATAAATGCTATTAATGCCTGGTTCTTTTAATTTGCTGGCAGATTTTATTACGTGTGGGCGAATTTTTTATTTAAATTGGGGAGAGATTTTCGATTTTGCAATAAATTCATTGATTTTTTATTTTTTTCCACGGGTTTTTTTTATTTGTGGGAAGATTTTCCGGATTTAATGCTTGGGACCGGGAAAGATTTTTAATTTTGCAATAAATTCACTGATTTTGTAAATTTAATTTTTTTTTAATATTTTTTTCCAGATTTATTTTCCGGTTTTATTTAAGAGTCGGTTTTTATTTTTTCTAATACTCAAACTATTAAATTGATTTTAGTATAAACGCTGTTAATATGCTATTATTGTGAAATCGCACGCTATTAATGTGCTATCATTGTGTAAATATTTTAGATGATTACACATAAATTCTATTAATTCTGTGTTTTTATTAAATTAAATCAAGGGGATATTTTTTAAATATTTCATTTTTTAGAAGATCTTGTTTGATTTTGTTTATAAATTTGTTTAATTTCGTATTTTTTTATAATTTAATTTAATCAAGGCTTTTTTTTTAAAAAATCTCTAGGACTTTTTTAAGATTTCATTTTTTAGATTTTATTTAACTTCCTTTTACATTTACCTCGTATTTTTAATTAAGGAGTTTTTAAATTATTTTATGGTTATATTTTTTTGTATTTAATTAAATCAACGGTTTTTCTTTTTAGATTTTGTTTTGTACGAAGGTTTTTTTTTTTAAAGATTTCATTTTTAAGGAGATTTTATTTGATTTTGTTTATAAATTTTTTAAATTTCGCTTTTTTATATTTTAATTAAATCAAGGAAATATTTTTTTGGAAAAGCTCAAGGATTTTTTTTCGAAATCTTGTTTTTAGGATTTAATTAATTTCTTATTTCTATTTAAGAAATTTGTTAATTATTTTATGGCTATATTTTAATTATTCTAAAATATTGAATGTGAAAGAAATCAAAAAGGAGGAGAAGCATAAACATTTTTTAAACATTAGACCATGAAATTGAAGTGCTATTTAAAAATAAAATAAAATAAAGTAACTTGTATTGATCTATGATATCAATGAAAATTTTTATGACAGAAAAAACATGAAAAAAATCCAACCTTTTCGTTTTAAGGTTTAGCAAAATGGATTGTTTCGATTCAGTCAGAAAAGTGTCCTTCAAGAAGTTGAACAACCTAAAGAAACATATTCATCATGAAAAAAAGGATTTAATAAGAAGAAGAGTAGTGATGGCAATTTTAACTCAAAACATTAGACAATGAAATTGAAGTGTTATTTAAAAATAAAATAAAATAAAGTAACATGTATTGATCTAAGATATCAATGAAAAATTCTATGACCGAAAAAACATGAAAAAAAACCAACCTTTTCGTCTTAAGGTTTAGCAAAGTGGATTGTTTCGATTCAGTCGGAAATATGTTCTTCAAGATGTTGAAAAACTCAAGAAACATATTCATCAGGAAAAGGTAATTGAATAAGAAGAAAAGTAGTGATGACAATTTTAACTCGATTGGGAGAAATGAGAATGAAATGAGGTTTACTGGGAGTAGGGGGTACGGAGAGTGGGGGGTAGATAATGGGATAGAAGTGATTGTGGAGTAAATTTATTGAGATTTTGGAGATTAGTTTAAAAAAAAAGATTTTGGAGATTAATTGATTGATTCTGGGTTTTTATTATTATTTTAAACGTGTTTATATGGGGAATGGTCCGGGTCAATTTTCGGGTTTGGGTCAAAATTACGGGTAATTGGGTTAAAAACACTCGTCTATATATTATATATAGATATGCCTTTTTAACTACATTAGTTCATCTGCGCGTACTTGTTTGGTTTTATTAACTACTTACCTAACATATTCACGTTCGTTTCATTATTCATGTTCATGATTTACAATACCAGATAATTATGGGTACAATTTATGACCAAGCATGAATGCATGGTACAACCTGGGTAATATGACTAGTGAACTTCCCACATGACATGCCTTTTTAATGGGACACGTGACATGCTAAATCACGGTATTCATATAATACATTGAGCTACAATAGATGTAATGAAAACTAGCCAAACATCCAGTACGATGCTTTAGATCGTAGATTCTTATAATACATTGCGGTTAAAGAATTATACCTTACCAAGAGTATCTGAAAATCAGATACATCATGTAGTAGCACATAAAGCACATAAATCCATGTTAATTAAGCCATATTCTAACATACGTGATCATACAAAGACCATATAAACACCAAACTACCACTCTAAATGCATAAAAATTGTTTACAAAATTACCAGAAAACAGTATAACACTTGAAAATATTGTATAGGTTGTTAGATGTAGTGCCCAAAAGACAATTTTGTAATTATTTTAAATTAATAAATGACAGATTTTATTATTCATCTTATTTGCTTTGTGCGTATATAGTATACACTGCTGCAAACCTAAGTATATCTGTATGTAACCACTTAACTCAGTGTATGGATTACACGTGAGGATTGAGTTAGTGGAGATATACTTAAACTGTTAGTCCGTGGTGAACTTAATCAGAGTTTAGGGTCTCTTGATTAAAATACCAATAATGCAGAACACCTTAGGGTGCGATAGTCTTATCCGGACTGTCGGTAGAGGGTACCTACGTGGGACATTTATATATGATGGCATTCATATAGGACTGGACCGATTTAATCTGTATTTCTCTATATAATTCCGTAATCGAGGAATCTTATTAAATCATTAGATGATCATATACGGATCAACCTTAATCTTGAGGTGATCACAGGGTGCTACTTGTCTCGGGGTAGTGTTTGGTGTGTTAGTTACGGTTCACTTGAATATGTGTTCCACGCCACTTCTCGTTGGCACTATCCCCTGATGAGTGAGTAGTTCTGATTTTCACAAACATGGAATCCATTCCTTCCTGCGGGAAGTAGAGAGACAGTCCCTTATTTGTTAGCCCTAAGAAAGTGATCGATCCCGGAAGTTCACATTTGACTAATTAGCTACTAGTCAGATATGTGTACTAATTGGTCATCAAGGGGTTAATGGTAAATAAGGATAAAATATTCTGTGTCGGGTTTACGGAGACACAGAATAATTGGTAGAGTTCAGTTTCGGGTTTATGGTGGCGTAATCCCGGAATTAATAATTTAATATATTTATTATGTTCGATGAATAATATATTTAATTATTGGAGCTACTGGTTATAGGTCAATGGTCCCCATGTGGCTTCTATAATTCGGGCTAATATTCTTGTTTATTTTGGCCTCAGAAATAATTAATTGGCTGTGCCAATTAATTGATATGCATGAATATTATTTAGTTGGGCTAAATAATATAATACGCATAAAAGATATTTTATGTGGGCTAAAACCCTAGGGAGGTGGCGCCATTTTTGGTTCTCTTTTAGCACAAGAATTGATTTTCTTGTGTTATGGAAAATAAAAGATATTCTTGTTATGTGATTGGTTGTATGACATGTTATTTGGTTTCCTATTGGTCAATGACATGTCACAATTATTCATTAAGGAAAATATCTTTTTATTTTATTTAATTATTTATTTATTTAATTAATTAAAACTTGAAGACCAAGGACTTACTCTCCTATAAAAAGAGAGTTATTCCAAGTACAAAAACACTTAAGAATTTTTGGCCACCACCAAAGAAAAGAGAGAAAAAAAAATAGTTTTCTTGTCTTGGGTTTTAGAAGAAGAAAAACTACAAGTTTTTCTTGGTGTTGCGTATAAAGGAGGTTCTCATATCAAGAAGAGTGTCCACCAACCACCGTTTGGAGAACACATTGGAAGATCAAGGCTTCTCATCCTAAGATTAAAGCTTCTCTTCTTTACTATTGGTATGATTTTCTTAACCCTTTGTAGTAATTAAATTATTTGTTTATGTGTTATAATATATGAATCGTGATACATCCGCTGCGCATAGATCTAATTTGTTTAGATCTAGGCTCATACTTCCTACATAGGTCACATAACTACCATAAACCAGTTCTGGCATTTCAGTCCAAGCGTTAAACCAATAGGTACTACTAGGAAAGCGGCCACACTAAAGCCTTCATATATGTTGCCTGATCCACAAATATCCGGCAACTACCCTATACATAATTATGTCCAGATTCGTGCATAATTTCAGAAAAACAATAAATAGACGAATTAAAACAAAATCTTTAAAATCAATACAGATTCATTTTTATTATAAGAACTCCTAACCAAATCAAAAGTCGAATCTACAAACATTACCTCGGAGCGTATCAGAATAAACATATGAAAAAAGGAGAGATGAAACCCGAATGAACAAAAAAAAAATCTCTGAAATTTAATTTTATAATGTCATCAAAAGTTATTTGTAACAATCGGTTGGATCCATTTCATAGGCTCCGAAAATCTCAAAACCACAAAGGCCTCCTCTTCATGATCACCTATGAACCACACGAGTTCTATCGGGAAAAACGTTTTAGATAATGTACGTCCCAAAATACTATGTCATCTACCCCTCAAATTTACAATATATGACATGGACATGTGTGTTGTAAACGTCTTCACATATTAAATCTTCACGTTCGAACGCACGAAATAAAAATCCCTTCCTTAGGAAATATTCTTTTCGATTTCTTGTAAATGATACCTTCTCACTGGAGGTCGAAAATAATCAAGTTTTTCGAATTATATACACATGCAATTGTATTTATTTTTGTTTATGAACGACTTCAAATAAGTCGGGCTTAATTTACAGAAGTCGTTATGTTTTTATCAAAAACAAACATGTATTTGTCATTTTTAAACATACAACAAGCACTAGTAAAGCAAAGTTTCATTAAATAAACAAATTTTTAGGTAGCCCCTAATTAAATTAAAATAGAATTAGGAATTATGATGAAAATAGAAGCAAAAATACTTGGGATTCACATGGGGATGCATGTGAGGCTGACCTACAATGGGGAACGGGTACCAAAAATGACAAGTACCCCGTTTTTCCCGGACTCAGTCAGGACACTTTCCTTGTCGTCCCCCTCTCAACTTCCCTTTTTATACATGTACCATGTGATCAGGTATTGATACAACATCATCCATTTTGTATAACTACTACATAACTTTGTATGTGGAAGGTTTTAATGTTTGTCATGTTAAAAATATGAAGTTCTTGTTAGGTAGGTAGGTAGGAGAAAGAAACCCTGTAAATTTATAGCATAATAACAAAATGCAAGGTCGGAGACGTGAATTTATATATATAAGCAGCGGTAATGAATGATTTTCAGATAATCGTGTTGGTTGTATTAGAATGACTTGATGAATTAGTACATAAGATTCTGATTTATGGTGAATTGATACGTAATTGTGTCAACGGATTAACTTAAGATACATCGGTTTACCTATCGAAGTAGCAGTGCCAATACTTCAAACTCTGACATACAACGAATTCTTAATGTTAAGCTCTCTTTATTATATATTGTATACAAAATATGTTTGCATGTAGTGTAAATTTTGTTAGAACTTTAGAGTGTTTTGGTTTCAAAATGGGTTTAAGTGTAAGTGCCGAACAGTCAACTACTAGCCGGGATTTGATTGACTTACAGAATGAATTTCCGGGAGCTGAAAAAAGTTTTGGAAGCTACTAAGATAGTAGTTGATGTTAGGCTTTTGAAGCACTTGATTCCGATATCAAGTGAATGAGAAAATAATGTGAAAACGTAAAGTGATTTATGTGGGTGTTGTAAAGGAAATGTGTTCCATTTGTCCCACGTAGGTAATGGAACTCATTATACTCACTACTTAAGTGGGAGAGTTAGAGTTAGAGGCAAGCCACAAGGAGAAAGATATTTTGTGAAAGAGGGAGGACGTAAATGTTTTTTGGTTCTGAATCACACACCAAGGACGTAGCCATGTAGGAAATGGGTGGGGGCTAAGCTCACCCGAACAAAATAAAATACACTAAAAAATTTACTTAGTCTTGTTTAAATTACCAAAGTATCTTAATACAGCTCACCTGATAATTTGAAAATTGTCTATTAGCCCACCCGATGTTTAAATCCTGGCTCCGTCCTTGCCACACACGTGCGTGCGCCGCCGCCGTTTGGCCGGCCTGCTCGTTCGGGCTTGTGGATTGTGCTTGGGCTTTGGTCTTGGCTTGGCCCGTCTCTTGTATAAACTTTTTCGGCCAACCCAGCATTGGTATTTCTGAAAAATTATGAATCGAAGCATTGCAACAGTTCAAAGCAGGTTCATGAACTGAACTAAGAGCTGATCGAATCAAAATTCATGAACAGGACATGCCTGTTCGAAAATTCTGTACATGAACAGAACAAACCAACTTCCAACTGAAATTCTGAAGAGTTGCTTCCCTTCCAAACAACTTTACTCTGCCTATATAATCCCAATGCACATGAAGAAAATCAGACATAAAAATTTCTGCAACAAACATACTGAAACTCTGCATAAATTCTTTCGCATTTCATAAGTCTGAGATAACAAGGCTGAATCAGTTCGACTGCTTGTTCGCATTGAAGTGCCGCAATCAGAACAAGGTAAAGATTGTTGTATCTTGAGAGACTGTTGCCATAACCGTGGGCATATAATCAGGGCAATAAAGTCTTAAGAACTACGCTTTATGCGCCTCAGTCTAACGAATAAATTTTTCATTTTAACTTCGTTTTCTGCATTTTTGATTCCATGTGTGCTGTACATGTTTATATTTATAAAAGTCGGAATGCATATTTAAGTTCTTGTTCAGAACTTTGTGTTTTCCTAATTGTGCAATTGCTTCATGTGACATCATCAATTTAAGACTTTATTTCGTTCATGTTAAAAATACGAACATGTTTATGCAACTTGTTTATGTGTAATCTATGTGTAAAAAACATATTTTACATTTAAGTTTCAATCTAAAACATGTTCAACTCTATACTAGTTTAATCTTTTCTGAAATAGAATCAGAAAATAATTCTAGAAAAAATTGAAGCAGAAAACTTATGTTGAACGGAATGCTCATGTATTAATGTGATACAACACCATGTCTATGTGCAAACATTTCTGTAAATTTATTTACATGTTATGTGCAATCTGAAACATCTTCAAAGTTGTATTGGTTTTAATTCTAGAAATCTGAAATGAGTATTAGAAAACTGAAACATGACATTTGTGAAAACATAATGTTTATGTTGTTAATCTGTAACATGTTTGCCTTGTATGCTTTCTGAAAATTATTTATTACAAAACCGATCATATTATTTGTTTAAATTGTCCGTGATTTTTTAAAATTCCATATACAATGGTCGGAAAGCGTGCATTACAGAATCTGCTTTGCAACTTTAAGTGTTGATCTTTTGTTTGTGAACAGAAATGGAAGGAACATTGGATTCAATAACTCCTTTGTCATTTGTGCAACTTGTTGTTGTGCAAGGAACAAGTTCATCCCACCACGAAAAACCGAAGAAGTTCAACGGACAGTTTTTCAAGAGATGGCATTGAAAATTGATATTCTATCTTACAACTTTGATTTTGGCAAAATGGCTAACTGAGGATCCTCCTGTAGTGCAAGTGGGTGAAAATCATAAAGCCTCTGTGACAACATTAGATGCGTGAAACACTCAGATTTCTAATGCAAAAATTATATCCTTAATTGTCTTGACAATACTTTGCATACATTTTATTGTACGTGTAAAAGTGCTAAAGAATTATGGCAGACACTTGAAATGAAGTACAAGACGGATGATGCCGACAAGAGAAAATATATTGTTCACATGTTTATGGAATACAAGATGGTGGAATCCAAAACCGTTGTTAGTCAAACGGAAGAGTTCCAGGTTATTATCTCTGAGTACCATGAAGAAGGTTTGGTTATTAATGAACCATTCCAAGCTGCTGCAATAATTGGGAAACTTCCACATTCGTGGATGTTATAACAGGACCGCCAGGGAACAAAAATGGATTGCAATAATCAAGAATAAATGAGAAAGAATATATCACAAAAAAACAATAACACATGAATTAACGTGGTTTCCGGCAATATGCCGACTAGTCCACGGGCAGAAACGAAGAGATTAAATTATCACTGGAGATTTTACAGACTCTACAATTGCATCAGCAATTGCTTCTGCTATTTCTGTTAACTGCAATTGTCCTAGGTTACTACAGACTTGTATTTATAGTCACCAAACCCTGGACCTAGCCGCCATAACTAAATACTACCTGATTGACAAAAATACCCCATATGTGAACTCACCTCAGCTGATTCCACCAGACGTAACCTGCTGACATTGCCCTGTTGGCATTGCCCTGCTGACTTAGCCCTGCAGAGTACTCGACTGAATTAGTACTCAGCCAAGTCAGATGAGAGGTCAAGTCACCTTTTCTAACAATCTCCACATTGACTTGAACTCTCGTTCAAACATATGTATAACCAGATGTACTATACCAGATGCATTCGACAATGTCAGAGGTACTGTACCAGATTCCTCCTGTTTCTTCAGATTTAACAGCTTTAGGTGTGATTCCTCCAGATGAGAAACCAGCTTCGGATGAGAACCTTCCATATTCAGATGAGATCCTCTACTGTTAGCAGATTCAGACTTGATTAAGTTGAGAACAGATGTGATCAAAGACTTGATCACCAGACAAGATGTGATTACAGATTCAGATGTAACCACCTCAACTGTGCATACTCAGCTGAGTTCTTCAGATTCATCTTCAACCAAACAGATTGCAAATTTAGTTTCAAATTCTGAGCTGACCAGATGTGAACACAACAAACTCCAGGTAAGACTTCTCCAAACAAGACTTAACTCCAGATGAGAACTCCACCTCAGGAAAGAATCTCCCAGATCAGATGAGACCTTAATTTAGATGTGTTCACCATATGCTTAGCTGACTTCACTCAGCTGAGACTTCCAGACACAGATGTAGAACCACACAGACATATTCAACAGATTCAACAGATTCCAATCTACTGACAGATGGACTCGGCTGACTCTTCACTCAGCCGACTTCCTAGACTTGAACATTCCACTACTCGGCTGACCTTCACTTATCTGGTACTAGATCAGCAAACCTTCACTCAGTAGACCCCCAGATTTTGGTTCCACCAGATTCAACTCTTGATTCTTCAAGTTCAGATGCACAACCAAGTGCCAGATTAGTGTTGACTTTTCTCAGCTGAGTTCTGCAGACTCAACTGAGTATGGACTTGAAGCTCCACCTGCGTGCCAAATTTTTCTTTCCTGTGAATTTATCAATCTCTAAATCTAATCCAGACATCTTGATCTCGCTGGAAATTTGGCGTTAATCCCAGAACCTAGCGTTAATTACGACCTTGGTGATAATCAACCTAACTCAAACAAATTTTAGATTCCTGGATGATAACCTCGACGCTCTGATACCAGTTTGTTATAACAGGAGCGCCAGGGAACATAAAAGGATTGCAATAATCAAGAATAAATGTGAAAGAATAAATCACACAAAAAACAATACCACGGGATTTAACGTGGTTTCCGACAATATGCCGACTAGTCTACGGGTAGAAACGAGGAGATTATATTATCATTGGACATTTTACAGACTCTGCAATTGCATTAGCAATTGCATCAGCAATTGCTTCTTCTATTTCTGTTAACTAAATTTGTCCTAGGTTACAACATACTTGTATTTATAGCCACCAAACCCTAGACCTAGCCGCCATAACTAAATACTAGTTGATTGACTAAAATACCCCAGATTTGAACTCAGCTCAGCTGACTCCACCAGACGTAAAATGCTGACATTTCCCTGCTGACTTAGCCCTGCTGAGTTTGCTCAGCTGACTTAGCCCTGCTGAGTACTCAGCTGACTTAGTACTCAGCCAGATCAGATGAGAGGTCAAGTCACCTTTTCTAACGGTGGAAAGATTTCAATAATTATCTGAAGCACAAAAGAAGGAGATAACCATGAACAAGTTTGTTGTGAAACGAAGGGTTGAGGAGAACAACCGGCAACTTGACAGAGGAGGGCACATTGGACAATCCAAGGCACGTTTGGTGGAGTCCAGTTCGGGTGAAAACAATGGAAAAGGCCAGGAAATAAAGTTCAAGGTTGAAAGTTCCAAGGGCAATCAAGAGGCTAAGCAATTCAATGGTAAATGCTTTAACTGCGGGAAAAGGGGACACCATAGAAATGAATGCCGGAAGCCTCAAAGGGTTGAGCAAGCAAACATGGCAGAAATAGTCACTCAGACTATGAATGAATTAAATTTGTCCGTGTGATGATTGCAAGAACTTCATGTATGAACTTCTCTTGCTGAATATGAATTTAATTCATTGTTTGTAATAAACAATTTAATTTATACACAATTATATATGTATAATATTTGTATAAATTGGTATGTGGGTGTTCATGTAAGCACCTTAATGGTTGTGATGAAAATTTATTATTATGAATGTATGTACATATATTATTGTTGTATTCATATTAATTCTAAACTTGCTTTCAATATTGTTATGTACATTTCAAGATGTAAAGATGAAATTGTTGATGTGTTTAAGTTGACATAATAAACAAGTTAATTGATTCATGGTGATGAAGGTGGGAAAGTATGATGCAAGGCTTGATGAATTTTGTTTTGGTACCAACAAATTTCATCAAATCATTGCATTATATTTGCCTTAATCAAACAATTTTTCGAAATGATGATTAACTTAAGGTTTACTTAAAACCTGTGGGGGAAGAATATCTTCATGACTAAAACTTCATCAAATCTTGGAAATGTGGGTGTGATTGGTAAAAGAAAATATACCTAAGTAAAATCAAATAATGAAAGCAAGAAATAGAAGGAAATCGAATTACTTCAGAATTCCTTGAAAAGATATTTCATGTGACTCAAAATCTATCATTGTTAGCATGCAATAGTCGGTCAGTGATAAAATAAGCACATAGTAATATAAATAATAGTAGGTTACAATCCATACATCATAGACACAATTCCATTGAACAGTTGATCTCGAATTGTTTTATTTCCTTGATTGTATAAAGTTGAAAGAGAATCTTACGGATTTGCTTATAAAAAGGTTTAGCTAGAGATCGGGTGTCAATTTTCGACAAATTGAATGGGACTGGAGCTATTACTCATGCTCCCTTATAATGGCAACCCAACCATAGTGACTGGAGATCGCAAGATCATGGTTCAAAATGGGCAAGTTATGAGGGACAATTAGCACTTAACCATTCTGTTAAAACAAAAGTGTTGTCTACTGAAGGGTTTAGGTTAAGCATAAAGCTTTTAACGATTCCTATATCTTGGTTAAACCAAGTGAGGTGTTGCATAGTACTCGTTATTGAAGGTCACCTATGTAAGTGGAAGTCGGGCCGCTTCTGTGAGAATTTGTGGGCTGAATTCTCCAACACACTTTCTGAAACCAAGGTGTTCCATGGCCAAAATGGACACAACAATGAGAACTTTGAGATAACCAGGGGGTCTATTGTGTAGGTATCATTGTTGAGGCATGCACCAAAGCTTGAGTAGGTCAAGACGTACCTAGTTCACTGCTTAGCCGAGTATGTACGATGGTACTCTACTAAGCAAGGTTCAAGGCAGCAAACCACCTCGCCCGATGCAATAGAGCACCGTTTGTTATCTCTACATAATCTGCATAGCATATGCATTAATTTTCATCCAAGTGAGGGATTGCTGGAAATTTATAGCTTTTTGGCTCCAAAATGGGTTTAAGTGTAAGTGGCGAACAATCAACTTCTAGCCCGGATTTTATTGACTTATAGAATGAATTTGGGAGATCTAAAAATAATTTTGGAAACTACTAAGATAGTAGTTGATGTTAAGCTCACTTGATTCCGATATCAGGTGAATGAGAAATTAATGTTTAAAGGTAAAATGATTTATGTTGATGTTGTTGTAGGATGTAATATCGCCGGATGGATCATAGATCCACCCGATTACGCAGCGGAAAGTACAAGATCTAGATCTAGTCAACCAAAATACGTAAATACATTAGATCTAAACTTACGAGGGGGTTTAGATACCAACCTTTTTATGGTGGTTAAACTCCAAGATCAAAAGGCAATCCAAGAACACGCTAGTTGTGAAGCCAAAGTCTTCCAACGTGTGTCTCCCAGCAACACCAGGTGGATGGTGTTTCACGCCGCCGGACCTCCCCGATATGCTACCTTAGAAAACCTGAAGTTTTCTAAAACTCGAAACCCTAGCACTATAGCCGAAAATTATAGGCTATAATACTTGCAAATATGCGTGTATGTCTGTGTGTGATTTGACTTGGGAGTACTCTCTTTATATATGAGAGAAATCCTAGCCTCCAAGGCATTATTTAATTAATACAAAATCAATTAAAAAATCATTTTCCTTAAAAGATAAATCTAGAATATTCCCAAATTAATAAGGATATATAAAATATTTTCTTTTCCTTAAATTATTTAAAAAATAAATAATTTAATCACTTGTATCATATAATTATCAAGAAAACAAATTTCTTGATAAACAACCAAGCATCACACGCCACTTTCTTCTTGACCAATTAGGTCAAGAAGTCAACACACAAATTTGGGCCGAGTCCACAAAAAATGTCTTTTTTCATATATTTAATTATCTAGTCCAACTAAACAATTAATCCACATATCAATTAAATAGTCCAATCCAACTATTTAATTATAATCAAGGTGAAACGACGAGAAAACAAATATGCTATATTAGGAGCCACGTCGGGGACCATGGATCCATATTCAGTAGCTACAATAAATTAAATATTATTATCTGTCAGACCGAACAATAATATTCAATCTATTAATTCCGGGATTACACCACCATAAACCCGAAGCTGAACTCTGCCGAATATACATAACTTACACTCAACCATGAGTTGATAAGGTGTCCACTAATATAATCATTACATATGGATAAATCCTCCATAGACTGTTCGTTTCGATTCGGGATATCTCCGTAAACCCTTCTCGAAACCTCTTATCCTTATTTACCATTAACCCCTAGTGATCAATTAGTTCATAACTAATATAGTATGAACTCCCGGGATCGATTAGTTTCTAGGATTAACAAATAATGGAACTGTCTGTCTACTTCCCGAGGGAAGGAATGTATTCCATATCTGTGATAGCACAGACTACTCACTCATTCCAGAATAGAGCCAACGAGAAGTGTTGGACCACATACTATGAAGTGATCATTACTAACACATGAAACTCTACCCTAGTCTAAGCAGTTGTCTGTGATCACCTCAGGATTGAGATTAATCCATATATGATCATCTTGTGATTCGATAAGACTTCTCGATTACGGAATTATATCGAGAACTCAAATCAAATCGGTCCAGCCCTATATGATTATCATCATATATAAATGCCCCACTAGGTACCCTATTACCGACAGTCCGGATAAGACTGTCACACCGTAAAGTGTTCTGGGCGCATTATTAGCATATTAATCTTGAGAACTGTACTTAGATTAATAAACGCTACGGACTAAGTTAATTTTAAGTACATCTCACTAACTCAATCCTCTTGTGTATAGCCATACACTGAGTTATGTGATTACATAAACGAGGTACTTAGGGTTTTCAGTAGTGTCTTAATTATAAGCATACATGCATATAATAAGATGAATTATTAATTCTGTCCTAAAATAATTAGATAATTGTCTTTCGGGCACTACACCTAACAGTTGTAAAGGAAATGTGTGTCATTTGTCCCACGTAGGTAACGGAACTCAAGAATACTCACTACTTATATGGGAGAGTTAAGGATAGAGGCAAGCCCTAAGGGGCAAGAGAATTTTGTGAAGGAGAGAGGACGTAGATGGTTGTTGGTTCAGAACCCCACATGCGTGCGCCCCACCGCCTCCGTCCGGCTCGATTCGGTTCAGGCTCGGGCTTGTACTTGGGCATTAGGATGGGCATGGACCGGCTATGGCCCGGACCTTGTATAAACTTTTTGGGCTAGCCCAACATTGGTATTTCTGAAAAAAAATCTTAATCGAAGCATTGCAACAGTTCAACATAGGTTCATGAACCGAAATGGGAGTTATTCGAATCGAAATTCATGATCAGGGCATGCATGTTCGAAAATTCTGTACATAAACAGAATAAACCAACCTCCAACCGAAATTCCGAAGAGATACTTCTCTTCCAAACACCTTTACTCTGCCTATATAATCCCAATGCACAGGAAGGAAATCAGACAGAAAATTTTCTGCAACAAAAACATACTGAAACTATGCACAAATTCTTTTGCATTTTATAAGTCTGAGATAACAAGGCTAAATCGACCTCTTGTTCGCATTGAACTGCCGTAATCAGAACAAGGTAAAGACTGTTGTATCTTAGGAGTCTGTTGCCATAACCGTGAGTATATAATCGGGGTAATAAAGTCTTAAGGACAGTGTTCTACGCGCCTCAATCTAACTAATATGTTTTTCGGTTTACTTTCTCTTTGATTCCATGTATGCATTACATGTTTTTATTTATAAAAGTCATGTCACATATTCAAGTTCTTGTTTAGGACTTTGCATTTTCCTAATTGTGTAATTGCTTCTTGTGAAATTATCAATTTAAGCAAACCAGTACTATATGTCCAACAAAATTGTATCCTTTGATTTCTGGTACAATGGAGTTTAAATAGCTTAAAAAGAAGATATTTACCATTAATCTATCTCAAGTTAATTCCCGTTAAGGAGCATTAACCTTTTCAATTTTAGATAATGGATATCATATCTACTTTCGACCGAATTGGTTTGGAGAGGAACAATTTGGCCCAAGCCCACACTAGACCAGCACGCAACAAGTAGCGATGGCGGCACATGTGGTGAACCTTGAATCATGTTGGTCATCTCCCTTGTACAAACATGTCTTGCCAATTTAGAACATACCCTAACATATTTTTCATTAGGGGTGAACAAAAATTCTGAAAATCAAACCAACCGGCGAACCAAATCAAACCAAACCGGAAAAGTATAAACCGTAGTTTTTGGTCGGTTTTCATATAACTAAAAACCAAACCGTTTAATACAATTTGGTTCTAATTTAAAAAAAAATAAAAACCGTTTAAAACCGGACCAAACCGGATTATACACACACACACAAGCCTAAACCTATAAATACTTTAAAACATCAATGTGCTTTTTTCGGTCCAACTCAACATGTTTAAACTTTGTATTTGTTATTTATTAATAATCAATTATAAATTTCATTTCCCAAAGATTCAGATTATGTTAATCATTTCAGAGACTAGTCTTCAATTTCTAATCATTTAAGAGAATCTCGAGTACATGCCAGTTCACAACTCACCACCACTAACTCTTTCTTCATTTTCTACTTCCTCAGTACAAATATTTGATATATGTACATGCTAATTTATATGACTTACTTCCTTTGATGATGTTGATGAATTTCATCATTGATATTTTTCGATTTGTCCATTTGTTAAATTTGACATCTTATATAAATAAATGCATTTATACACATTAGTTTTATAGTTTATCTTTTTATTTGCTTACAATTGGATTATGTTGGACAATATCATTGTTGTGATAATCAAAATCAGAGCTGGTGTTTTGGATAAAATAAAATGACGAATATGTCCTAACTAAATGAAGCTCAAAACTATAACACATTTTTTTTTCGTTTGAAATGTGTGAAAGTTAGTCACCTTCCATTTATCTCTCGCCTACTTATAAAACAAGTGCATTCACCTTTCTCCCTTGACCTTACTCAAAAATTATTTTGTCTAATTGATTTTGAGATTTATATATCTTATTCAATAATATAACGATTATTCGTATATCTTAGTTCATTATTCGTATTTTTTGAAGTTGATGATTCATTGATGAATTGAAATGAGTAAGAGATGACTCTTTTATTTTCTTTTTGTCCCAAACTTGGGAATTCAATGGTAGGTTTCGGTTTTGTTGTGTCGGATGGTGTTGAAGGATGGTTGGTTTTTGAATCTTTAAGATTCACATTGGTAGATGTTAGTTAAATATAAAACATTTGTTAAGTCATCTCATTAGATTTACTGACGTAATAGTATGAATGTATTTCATATATCATCATTTGTTGTTACCAGCCAATTTGTGATTTTTTATCAATAATTTTAATTGTTAAAGACTACCGTAAAAAAACAGAACCAAGTCAAACCAAACCGGACCGAACAAATGGTTTACGTCTTAAAACCGTTCTAGTTTGGTTCGAAAATTGGAAAGCGTATAAAATGGTTCGATTTAAAAAATAAAAAATAATATAAATACTTTGACACCTTGCTTCCGAACCCTATTTGTGACATCGACTTTAAGTATTAAATTTTCACTCACCTGACGTCACACTTGTATAATAACTTTTCTCGTTTCATTGTTGTCTAATTATTATACGGATTACACTAAAAGCATTATATCCATTAATCCGCAGTGAAGACCATCAAACTACATTGTTTAATACTCCATCCGTTCCAATTTATCTGAGATAGTTGCCAAAATAACGCATATTAGGGATGTGTGTTAATGTATTAGGGAATGTCTTTTCACACAACTGAAAGTCTTAATACACATAATCTTTTTTCCATTTTTACCCATCAGATTTATATTTTTTTGCACCCATTGATTCTGACCGATTTCAGACAGAATGTTAAAAGTTTTCTGGACTCAATTTTAGTCAGAAATTCATTCTGATTGGTATCGGGTACGGAAAACATTCAACATCCTTACCTGAATTAAATCAGAATAATCATCGTTTTCTGAATCTAATTGGGTCAGAATAATTTGCAAACTCGTTGATTCTGACCGAATTTCAGACAGAATGTTAAAAGTTTTCTTGACTTAATTTTAGTCAGAAAGTATTTCTGACCGGTATTGGGTATGGAAAACATTCAAAATTCGGACTCGAATTGAATCTGAATAATCATCGTTTTCTGGCTCGAATTTGGTCAGAATATTTGCTATGTGAAAAGACATTCCCATATATTAACTTTCACAATGAAATGACTAGAATGTTCTTGGATATAATTAATGTGACATTCTTTTTTATATCTCTTACTATAACAAATAAGGGTAAATCAAGTAAAAACATAATAAATGTTGCATTGAAAATTGTACTGTATACATAAAATGGAACAAAATATTTTGACAACTACATCAGTTATTTTAAAACGCAGGGAGTACATATTAACAAACTCATGACATGACTTTAAACCAACTTTCTTCAACCGTACATTGTCTTAACATTTATATCACTCGTATATAATATTGTATCAAAATTATGCAACATGAACGGTGTGTCTATCATTATTCATGTCTAAAATTACTCTAGATATTTATCTCAATAATATTATCCGCACATCAAAGACACACAAGGACAAAAGGCAGTAACATCGTGACGCATCGTCCCGGATATTTAGTCTTTATTTGAGAAATGAAACATTCGACACGTGATATTTAAAGAAAACCCTAAACCCCACGTAAGCCTTACGTCATATCTGAATTACTAACAATGGACGGGGTAGACAAACAAGCAAAAGACTCGAGAGATACACCATTATAACATAACAGATCAACCAGAAATAACTGATGTCAAACTGAATCATAAGAAACTGCTTGTGAAACCTTTGTGCGATGAAACGGGATCCAAAACTGCTTGAGAAATAGAAAATGCTCGTAATCAGTGATGTGATCTGCAGAAATAGAAACAACAACATCCGATCATCCTGTCAAGCTTCAGGGGTTAGGCCGCAGTGTACCTACCCTAGGCCGAGGCTTGGGTCCCGAAACCTGATGATCCAGCTGAGGATGCGGTGATCAAAACCACGCAAACCCTAGCCTAATTGACTCAGTCCATGGCCAGTACGTAACTGTAACGCCCCCAGACCCAGGGCCTGGTAACGCTAAATGAGTCATAAATGGTCCGGTCAACTTCTTAGACCGTCGTCCTCGCTTGGTCTAAAAGGGCTGACCCGAGTTGACAAGGCCTTTATGTATCACACTTATATGGTGGTGAAGTGCTTCCAGCTGAGGATGCGGTGATCAAAACCACGCAAACCCCAGCCTAACTGACTCTGGCTGCGGCAAATACGTACCTATAACGCCCTCAGACCCCGAGTCTGGTAGCGCTAAATGAGTCATAAATGGTCCGGTCAACTTCTTAGACTGTCGTCCTCGCTTGGTCTATAAGAGATAACCCGAGTTGACAAGACATTTATGTCTCACCCTTATATGGTGGTGATGCACTTCCTCACTTCCAATGTGGGATATCACATTCTCTCCCCTTATAAGGGACTGGCGTCCTCGCCAGGACGGCCAAGACTTGTCCCTGTGGACTTGTCCTAGGTCGTCTCTACCAGAGGACTCTAGAGATGGCCTATGGCACTTAGGTTCGTCTAGAGGTGGCATGTGGCACTTAGATCCATCTGATAGTTGGCTCTGAATACCATTCTGTAATGGTCCGGTCAACTGCTTAGACCCTCGTCCTCGCTTGGTCTAAAAGGGCTAACCCGAGTTGACAAGACTTTTATGTCTCACACTTATATGGTGGTGATGCGCTTCCCCCACTTCCAATGTGGGATATCACAGTATCTCGATGCGGCTGAGGTCAGAAACCCTCAAAATTGCAGGAACTCTGAATTATGCGAAAACTAAAACCCTATGGTGTGTTTGAGGGTCTTATTATAAGCTCCTGACAGCCCTAGGTCGGTTTTCACTAACTTAGAGGGTAAGAAAACTTAAAAACAAAATTAAATTCCCAATGGACCAAATTACCCTTACAAAGAGGTGAAAGATATCACAAACGTACGTGGTTAGGGGCTAAGCCCACATGGAATAATTTATGTTTACGCTACTCCTTTAAATGTTTGAAGACTCTTGTGACAACGTGGAAATGCCTTGCAAAAGCTGCTGAAAATGCAAGAGTATTGGCTAAGTGTCGGAAATGAAAGAATGTGAGGCAAATGGGGTTTCATCGGAGTTTCTAAGGATGTTTGTTGAATGTGGGGTGTGATGTACATAATGATGTGGTTAACTTCTTTCAGCACTACAGATACTGAAAGTTTCCACCCCACCGCGAGTGCGGTACAAGCCAATCGGCTCCCCAATGGGGTTGAACTCGGAAACCGTAAAGGCATATCCCTCGCTCAATTTAAGGCCTTAATATCTTATTCTTTTGAGGTAAAACCTTATTTTGCAAATTTTAGTATTTAATATAAGTTAAAACAAAGCTTTTGGATTCGATTTTGGTTCAAACTGGATCAAAACATAGAATTGACTTAGAGTATCAATTGACTATCATGGGTATATGTCATCACGTGGATGATTGTGTGTATGTATATTAATTCTTTGTTATAACCCGTGTATAATTAAAATAAACAATTCGAATAAAATCAACAATTTTATTGATCCAAAGAAAAGATTACAAAAAGAAGTACGGAAAGAAATGATAAAGGATATGCAACGATCTGAGCCGAGACGAACTCTTTCCTTAAGAAAAATTTGCCCCGGTATGTACCCCGGTTTGCAGCAATTGTCTCCCAGGAATTCTCAGATTACCTTTCAGAATAGTGGTACTACAAATTCTGAACTCCGGCGAACTCTAACAGTGCTTCAGCTTTCTCTTCACTTAATGCAAGAACATAATTATGCAGAAGAATGATATGTATGTGTCAGTAAGGTGACTTAAACTCTGCATCTGGGTGGAACCAATCTGAAGACTCAGCTGTGTGATGGACAGCTGAGAAGTGTATTCAATTCTGTGCATCAGTAGGGTGGAGTCTACTGAGGCTTCAGCAGGGTGACTATCAGCAGGGTGACAGTCTGCTGAGTACTTGAATACGGCAGGGTCCCACATCTGCTAATTCTGTTATGTGACAGCTATACAGTGTCATTAAAAGGAGGACACGTGTAGGGGTATTTATGGTGCATCAGACAAAGATTCCTTGCGGCTAGGGTTTAGGGATTTGTGTCTATAAATACAATTGTTGTCTCATTATCTGGGTGTGTTGAAATCTGTAAAATTCAGTGCATAATAAAATATCTCTTTTCTGCCCGTGGTTTTTTACCTCTCCCACTGAGGGGTTTTCCACGTTAAATCTGTGTTCTTCTTGTTTCTGTTTTCTCTTTTTGATTGTTTATGTTTGATTGCTTCTGTTTCTGTTTCTTGCATCTGAAGTTATCTCCATCCGTTTTATAACAAGTGGTATCAAAGAAAGGTTCTGGGGAAAACAATCTGTACGATCAACTTCGTCTTCACCAAGGCCTTCAGCAAGGTGCTAGGATCTGTGACAAAGTTGTGATCTTTAGCAAGGAAAGATGTCAGCAGTAAACGTAAAAATCGATAAATTTACAGGAAGGAACAGTTTTGGTCTGTGGCAAATTAAGATGCGTGCACTGTTGAAACAGCAGGGTTTGTGGAATCCTTTATCCGACAAACCAAATACAGGTGCAGCAGATTATGCCAGTCTGGAAGAGAAAGCACATTCAACCATCATGTTGTGCTTATCTGATGATGTTATCACCGAGGTTGCTGAGGAAGACACCGCAGCAAAGTTGTGGAAGAAGCTTGAAAGCCTGTATATGACCAAGTCACCGACCAACAAGTTGTTGTTGAAACAGAGGTTGTTCAGTTTGAAGATGCATGAAGGAAGTCCACCGAGGAACATCTGGACCAGCTGAACACAATATTGCTTGATTTAAGGAATATTGATGTTAAAATTGAAGATGAAGATGCAGCCCTAATCCTGTTGGTGTCATTACCGGCATCATATGAAAACTTTGTGCAGTCGTTCATAGTTGGGAAGGATACAGAGCTTTGGAGGATGTGAGGTCCGCCTTACATGCCAGGGAGCTTAGACACAAGGCTGCTGGAACAGACAGTTAGGCTGCTGGGCTAGTAGCTAGCAGCAATAGTGGAAAAGGATATGGACAGAAGAAGAAAAAGAAGTCAGGGTCCAAAGGTCCTAAGTCTACTGATGTCTATAATTACTGTAAGGAGCAGGGACATTGGAAGTCCAATTGTCCAAGGAAGAAGAAACAGCAGGAAGGCAATTCTGGCACAGCAGCTTTGGCTACTGAGCAATCTGATGAGGATCTGGTTCTAGTTGCAGGGGATTCTACACATCACAATGATGTGTGGATACTTGATTCTGGAGCATCCTACCATATTTGTCCAAACAGAGAGTGGTTTTCTACTTATGAGCAGATAGATGGTGGTCAAATCTATATGGCCAACAGCAAGGTCTGCAAAGTTGTGGGAATTGGCTCAATAAAGTTAAGGACAGAGGATGGTAAATTTTGTACACTGAAGGATGTAAGACATGTTCCACAGATGACCAAGAATTTGGTATCTCTCAGTCTACTGGACAGCAAGGGGTTCAATTTCAAGGGTGAAGGTGGACAGCTGAATGTCTTTAAAGATTCAGTTGTAGTCCTCAAAGGCATCAAGAAGGGAACCTTGTATATATTACAAGGATCTACTGTATCTGGCACTGCTGCTGTTGCATCCTCAGCAGTTCACCAGTCTCAGCAGACTCAGCTGTGGCACATGAGACTTGGTCACATGGGTGAAAGGGGTATGCAGGTTCTTTCTTCAGCAGGTTTTCTTGGGGGATATAAGGTCAAGAATCTGGACTTTTGTGAACATTGTGTGTTTGGGAAATTGCACAGAAGTAAGTTCTCAGCAGGCTTGCACAATACAAAGGCAACACTTGATTATATCCATTCAGACTGCTGGGGTCCATCAAGAGTTGAGTCATTAGGTGGTCACAGATATTTTGTGTCATTCATAGATGACTATTCAAGGATGACTTGGGTGGTGATGATGAAGAACAAAAGTGATGCATTCAATAACTTCAAGCAGTGGAAGGCCCTAGTGGAGAATCAGTTAGGCAAGAAAATCAAGAAGCTTCATACAGATAATGGTCTGGAATTCTGCTGGACGGATTTTGATTCATTTTGTGCAACTGAGGGTATTGCCGACATCATACTGTAAGGAATACACCTCAGCAGAATGGTGTAGCTGAAAGGATGAATCAAACTCTTCCGGAGAGGGCAAGATGTATGCTTTCTCAAGCTGGTTTATCAAGGAGATTTTGGGCAGAAGCTGTTAAGACAGCTTGCTACTTAATCAACAGGAGTCCTCACACAAGAATCAATCTCAAGACACCATTTGAGATGTGGTCAGGCAAGCCTGCTGACTACTCGATTCTAAGGGTTTTTGGAAGTACAACTTACTATCATGTTAGTGAAGGGAAGTTGGAGCCAAGAGCCAAGAAGGGAGTGTTTGTGGGGTATGGTGATGGAGTAAAAGGATATAGAATTTGGTCATCAGCAGAGTCCAGAGTAATCCTCAGCAGGGACGTTGTGTTTGATGAAAATTCTATGTTAAACTCATCGGTGGAGAGGTCTCATGAGTCCGAAACCAGTGCTGAATCTGATAGTGTTGAGAAACAGGTGGAGCTTCAGGTGGAGTCTCCTGATATGCAACAATCGGTGGATCCAAATCAACACTATACTGATCCGGATAATGAACCAGAATCGGATCCAAGCCAGTCTGCTGAGACCTCAGCAGGGCGTCATACAAACATTGATCAGCAAAGTCTAGCTGCCAGCAGGCCTAGAAGATCTAATGTTGGGATACCTCCAAGGAGATATGGATATGATGATTTGGCTGGATATGCACTCCAAGTTGCTGAAGAAGTAGAGGTTCTTGAACCTACTACTTACAGAGAAGCGATGACATGTACAGAAGCATCTCAGTGGCATGCAGCCATGGGAGATGAAATGGAGTCATTATTGAAGAATCGGACTTGGGAATTGGTCAAACAGCCTACTGACAAGGGAGTTGTGACTTGTAAATGGATCTTCAAGAAAAAGGAAGGAATAACAAAGGCGGAAGGGGTCGTATAAGGCACGTTTGGTTGCAAGAGGATTCAGTCAAAAGGAAGGGGTTGACTTTGATGAAATATTTTCACCAATGGTCGGACATACTTCAATCGTGGTGTTACTAGCAATGGTGGCACAGCAGGATCTGGAACTTGAGCAATTAGATGTGAAAACCGCTTTTCTACATGTTGAGGTGGATAAGGAGATATACATGACACAGCCTGAGGGTTTTCAAGTTCTGGCAAAGAAAACTATGTTTGCAAGTTGAAGAAATCATTGTATGGTTTGAAGCAAGCTCCAAGGCGGTGGTATAAAAGGTTTGACAGTTTCATGCTTCAGCAGGGTTATAAGAAGTCCATATGATTGTTGTGTTTACTACAGTCTGCTGAAAGATGGATCATATATCTATCTTGTCCTGTATGTGGATGACATGCTGATAGCTGCAGCAAGGAAGTCCGATGTTCAAAATCTGAAGAACCTTCTCGGTGCTGAATTTGAAATGAAGGATTTGGGTGCTGCCAAGAAAATCTTGGGGATGGAGATCTGGAGAGATAGAAGTCAGAAGAAGTTGTTCTTGTCTCAGTAGGGTTATGTGCGGAAGATATTGGCCAAGTTTGGGATGTCTGCTGCAAAACCAATAGATACTCCTATGGCATCAAATGTTCATTTGTCTGCTTATGCTTCACAGTCAGCTGAAGAGAAGGAGTATATGTCAAAAGTTCCCTATGCTAGTGCAGTTGGCAGTCTGATGTATGCCATGGTATGCACTAGGCCTGATCTGGCTCAGGCAGTCAGTGTTGTCAGCAGGTTTATGGCTCAACCTGGAAAGGAACACTGGAAAGCTGTTAAAAGGATATTCAGGTACCTGAGAGGTACAGCTGATGTTGGTCTCATTTATGGTGGTGATACTGGCCTGGTCACAGGTTACTGTGATGCTGATTATGCAGGTGATGTTGATAGTAGAAAATCAATGACTGGTTATGTGTTTACATTGGGAAATGCAGTGGTCAGCTGGAAAGCTACTCTTCAGGCTACAGTAGCCTTATCAACTACTGAAGCAGAATATATGGCTCTTACTGAAGCGGTTAAGGAGGGTGTCTGGTTGAAGGGGCTAGTCAATGATTTGGGGTTGCTTCAGGATCAGGCTGATATATATTGTGACAGTCTAAGTGCAATATGTTTAGCCAAGGATCAGGTTCATCATGAGAGAACCAAGCATATTGATGTCAGGTATCATTTTCTGAGAAATGAGAAGAGGGTTGTGGTGAAGAAGATTGGCACAAAGGAGAATCCTGCCGATATGTTCACTAAACCAATTCAGCAGAGTAAGTTTCAGCTTTGCCTGGACTTCCTGAATATTCAAAGCTTGTAACTGTTTCTAGAAACTCTACTGAGGGCAGATCAGTGGAGTGGATGCTGTGGAGATAGTCTGGTACAAGTACATCTGGCATTGACGAATGCATCTGGTGCAAGTACATCTGGTTATGCAATCTGTTTGACTCTAGTGAGAGTTGAAGTCAAGGTGGAGATTTGTCAGTAAGGTGACTTAAACTCTACATCCGGGTGGAACCAATCTGAAGACTCAGCTGTGTGATGGACAGCTGAGAAGTGTATTCAATTCCGTGCATCAGTAGGGTGGAGTCTACTGAGCTTCTGTCAGAGGGTGACTATCGGCAGGGTGACAATCTGCGAGTACTTGAATACAGCAGGTCCCACATCTGCTAATTCTGTTATGTGACAGCTATACAGTGTCATTAAAAGGAGGACACGTGTAGGGGTATTTATGGTGCATCGGACAAAGATTCCTTGCGGCTAGGGTTTAGGGATTTGTGCCTATAAATACAATTGTTGTCTCATTATCTGGGTGTGTTGAAATCTGTAAAATTCAGTGCATAATAAAATATCTCTTTTCTGCCCGTGGTTTTTTACCTCTCCCACTGAGGGGTTTTCCACGTTAAATCTGTGTTCTTCTTGTTTCTGTTTTCTCCTTTTGATTGTTTATGTTTGATTGCTTCTGTTTCTGTTTCTTGCATCTGAAGTTATCTCCATCCGTTTTATAACAGTATGCTATTTGCTGGTGTTGTAATTCAGTGTGTATTCCACTCTTGCAAAGGGACGTTTATATAGGCTGCTGATCAAGCCTGAATTGATGGCTGATTAATGACATTAATTGAAGAGGAGTTCCTTCATCTTCATCAGTTCAGCAATTGGAGAGCCAGCCTTGAAGAGGCTTCTAGAACGCTGTTTCAACTTCATCATGCTTAATGATGTATAAATCGATTAGAGCTCGTAGCCCATCAGCTGAATGTTGCACGAATCGAGCTGATACTCAGATCAGAGCCCATCAGGATGTGTATTGGGCCAATTAAACTTTGTATAAAAATTTAATATTGTCCTGGGCCTAGGGCCCCCAGGCCCAAGAAGGCCCATTCCCCAAAGCCAAAGCCAAAGACAAAGCCCAAGCCCAAGCCCAAGGTCAAGGTCAAGGTCAAGGTCAAGGGTCAACAGGCACGGGACCGGGCGGGTGGCGGCGCGCGCGAGCGCATTTGGCCATTTTAGCGGAACGTCTGACCGCTAAAACCAACCCGATATCTCTCCTTCTTCTAGGAGCTTATACCACATAAAACATTCTTCCCACATAAATACTAGGAACTGTTTCTCTCAACTCCCAATGTGGTTTACAAGTTGAAACTTTTCAACTTCCACTTCCAACATTAGCTCTTTCAACCACCCGAGTTTAAGCGTTAATTTCTCATTCACTCGTTATCCGAATTGAATGATTCCAAATCCTGAATTCATCCACGACTCACGTAGTTTTCAGAATTAACAAAACATTATATATATTCTATACAAGAATATATTCGAATTACGCTTACAAAGTCACTGAATAAAATGATTATAAAATCATTTTTAATTCACTTTTATTTCAATTCCTCATTTTCTCCAACAACCCCCCACATGAATGGAAATTAATGCAAATGCAGACTCTGAAGAGATTCTGACGGAAAAATATTGCATCAGGAGAGGTAGCTTCTGGCTTTGAACCTGCCTTAGTGAAATACTATCGGATTTACTCGGCTAATCAGTGAACTTAAGTCTTGAACTGATCAGCTTTTAGTGTAAAACCAGACAATAGTACTCACACAATATTTCCCTTAGCGCTGTACTTGGTTCTCATGACTGGATTCGTTTTGACCCTGAATCACACCTGGTTTCAGAAAGTGCGTTAGAGAATTCTAGCCTATGAATTCTCATTTTGAAGCGGCCCCACTTCGCACTTACATAGGTGACCTCCTATCAAGAGTATTCTGCCATACACCACTCGAATTTAATCAAGGTATAGGAATCATTAAAAGTTTTCACTTAACCTCAACACTTCTGGCAGACAACACTTTTATTCACAGAATGTATAAGTGTTCATCGACAGCTTCATAACTTAGTTGTCCCTTTGAACCAAGATCTTGGGATCTCCTATCAACATGGTAGGGTTACCATTACAAAGCTTATCTTTCAATAGGCTTAATTCCCATTCCAAGTGTCAAAATTGACATTTGATCTCTAAGTAAACCTTTTGTAAGCGGATCCGCAAGATTTTCCTTCGATTTTATATACTCGATGGAAATCACACCGGTAGAGATCAATTGTTTAACGGTGTTATGTCGTCGACGTATGTGTCTAGACTTACCATTATACATACTATTTTGTGCTCGGTGTATAGCCGATTGACTATCACTATGGATGCTGATAGGAGCAATCGGCTTAGTCCAACATGGAATGTCCTCTAGGAAGTTTCGAAGCCACTCTGCTTCTTCACCTGCTTTATCCAGTGCAATAAACTCAGCTTCCATTGTGGAATGAGATATGCCTGTCTGCTTTGTGGACTTCCATGACACCGCAGCACCACCGATCATGAATATATATCCAGTTGTGGATTTTGATTCTTTTGTATCAGAAATCCAATTTGCATCAAAGTATCCTTCTAATACTGCTGGATATCTTGTGTAGCATAATCCCAGGTTCATTGTATATTTCAAGAACTTTAGTACTCTAATAAGTGCTTTCCAATGATCCTTACTAGGATTACTTGTAAACCTGCTCAGTTTATTCACAGCACATGCAATATCCGGTCTAGTACAATTCGTTATGTACATTAAACAACCGATAATCTGAGAATATTTTAACTGAGACACAGTGTCACCTTTATTTTTGACTAAGTGAAGACTTAAGTCAATAGGTGTTTTCACAGGACTTTCATCATAAACACTGAATCTCCTCAGGACGGATTCAATGTAGTGAGACTGTGACAACACTAGTCCCTTAGATATTCTGGAGATTTTAATCCCCAAGATTACATCTGCCAGTCCTATATCTTTCATATCAAAGTTACGTGCCAGCATCTTTTTGGTATTCATGATAATATCATGAGTACTCCACATAATCAGCATATCATCAACATATAAACACACTAACACATAAGCATTAGGTGTATGTTTTATGTAGACACATTTGTCGCACTCGTTGATCTTAAACCCATTAGATAGCATAGTTTGATCAAACTTTTGATGCCATTGATTGGGTGCTTGTTTCAGTCCGTACAACGACTTAACGAGTCGACACACTTTGTTTTCCTGACCTGGAACCACAAACCCCTCGGGTTGTTCCATATAAATTTTTTCGTCTAATTCACCATTCAGAAATGCAGTTTTAACATCCATCTGATGGATTTCCAAGTTATACACTGCAGCAAGAGAAATTAGAACCCTTATAGAAGTGATTCTAGTTACTGGTGAGTAAGTATCAAAGAAATCAAGACCCTCTTTTTGCCGATAACCCTTAGCTACCAACCTGGCCTTATACTTATCAATAGATCCATTAAGCTTCTTCTTGAAAATCCACTTACACCCAAGAGCTTTATGTCCCGGTGGAATATCAACCAATTCCCAAGTGTGATTTTGCATAATGGAATCTATCTCACTATTAATTGCCTCTTTCCAGAAAGGTGCTTCTGGATTAGACATAGCCTCGGCATATGTCCTTGGAGTATTTTCTACCATGTAGATGAGAAAATCTGGCCCAAAAGACGTTGAAGTCCTAGCCCGTTTACTCCTTCGAGGTTCCACTTCCTCGTGTTATGAAGCATTATCCCCCACATTTTCGTGTGCCCTCTTAGTCGAATTTGAGTCTTCATTATGTCTTTCTTTGTTTGGAAAGACATCCTCAAAAAACACCGCATTTCTTGACTCCATGATTGTGTTTACATGCACATCAGGGTTGTCAGATTTGTGCACAAGAAATCTATATGCACTACTGTTATGTGCATACCCAATGAATATGCAATCTATCGTTTTAGGCCCAATCTTGATTTGTTTAGGTTTAGGCACTTCCACCTTTGCTAAACACCCCCACACTTTCAAGTATTTATAACTTGGTTTGTGGCCTTTCCACAACTCATATGGGGTCTTATCCATCTTTTTAGATGGAATTCTATTGAGAATTACATTGGCGGAGAGAAGGGCCTCCCCCCACAAGTTCTGAGGTAAACCAGAACTGATCAACATAGCATTCATCATCTCTTTCAGAGTACGGTTTTTGCGTTCAGCAATTCTGTTAGATTGAGGAGCATATGGAGCAGTAGTTTGATGAATATTGCCCGAATCTAGACATAATCCTTCAAATGGCGATTCATACTCTCCACCTCTATCACTACGAACCTTCTTGATTCGTCTGCTAAGTTGATTCTCAACTTCATTTTTATAATTTTTGAATGCCTCGATAGCCTCATCTTTGCTACTTAGCAAATATACATAACAGTATCTTGTACAATCATCGATAAAAGTTACAAAATACTTTTTACCGCCTCTCGATTGCACAAACTTTAAATCACACAAATCTGTGTGAATTAATACTAATGGTTCTGTATTTCTTTCCACGGATGGAAATGGCGCTTTAGTCATTTTTGCTTCAAAACATACTTGGCATTTACCGGTTTGGTTAAATTTTAGTTTAGGTAAAAATCCAAATTCATCATTCTTTGAATTGATTATTATTAATGTGTCCTAAACGATTATGCCATAAAGTGCAAGACTCAATCAAGTAAGCAGAAGTATAAGCACTTTTATTAGCCTCAGTGGGCACAGCAGTCTTAGGCATTATAGCCATTACATTCAGTTTAAATAAACCTTCGGTAAAATAACCTCTACCAACATACATCTCATTTTTGGTTGAAATGACCTTGTCATTACCAAAACAAAGTTTAAAACCATTCTTATTCAGCATACCACCAGAAATCAAGTTTCTACGTATATCAGGAACATGGAGAACATTCGTGAGTGTCAGCTTTTTCCCAGAAATCATCTTCAGAATCACGTTTCCAGTTCCCTGAATGGTTGATTGGGAAGAGTTTCCCATCCACAGCTTCTCACCATTGCCAGCCTTGTAGGTTGAAAAGACATCACGGTCCGCACACACATGTTTAGTGGCTCCTGTGTCCACAAACCACTGCCTCGGATTCCCCACGGTGTTGCACTCAGTCACCATGGCGCAGAGATTGTCATCATCTCCCTCAGTTTCAGCCATATGA
Organism: Gentiana dahurica var. dahurica; assembly: GCA_024500145.1. Lineage (NCBI taxonomy): Eukaryota > Viridiplantae > Streptophyta > Magnoliopsida > Gentianales > Gentianaceae > Gentiana > Gentiana dahurica. The sequence continues at coordinate 61,616,089 of CM044898.1, read as the reverse complement.
GCTGTAGGTTTGTAAGGCTTCTTTGACCGGCAGTCCGCAGCACGGTGTCCAAACTTGCCACAGTTGCGGCAATCACCATTGAATTTATATGGTGTCGGCTTCTTGGAGGATTCCCCAGTCTTCTTAGGAAATTTCTCCGGCTTCTTTCTCTTCTGGTTTATCACCTCAGCCACATTAGCCTTTGCTTGTCCAACAGGCACATAACGTTTCTTTTCAGATGCTCTATTGTCCTCCTCAATACGAAGTCGGACAATCAAATCATCCATCATTACTTGCTTCCTCTTGTGCATGAGATAGCTCTTGTATTCCTTCCACGAGTCGGGAAGCTTCTCAATCACACATGCCACTTGAAAATTCTCATTAATTTTCAGATCTTCTGTTATCATCTCGGATATCAGAATTTGCAGTTCCTCCACCTGTTTAACAATAGATTTAGTATCATTCATTTCATACTTCAAAAACCTACTGACAAGAAACTTCTTGGCACCAGCATCTTCGGTTGTATATTTCTTCTCTAATGCTTGCCATAATGATTTAGCTGTTTCATAAGTACAGTACACACCATACAACATGTTATCTAAACCATTAAGAATATAATTCTTGCACGGAAAATCACTGTGCTTCCAAATTTCTACAGCAAGAAAAGCCGTCTTTTCAGGAGTTTCAGGTTGCGCCACCGGTGGGTCATCGATTATCATTCTTGCTAGCCCAAGTGTTGTGATGAAAAACAACATCTTCTATTGCCAACTTTTAAAGTTGGTACCGTTGAACTTCTCCGGTCTCTCATTGTTTGCACCAGGAACCGTGTTCGTCTGTGTCACAATTCCCGTAGTCTGGGAAGTCTGTCCTCCGTTTGGCGCACCATCCGGAGTAGGAGTCACTTGACCGTCGGATGCCATTTCTGTTCGAAATAGAAGATAAACTTTAATCGGAAGAAACAAAAATTCAGCTCGTTTCCCCAACAGTTTTTCAAACCATAACAAGATCAATCTTGTGAAAACGAGTTAGAGCTTGTGTTAACTCGTTTATCCAAAATAGCCACGAATCCAAATAAATTCGTTTTTCCTTTTTTTTATTTAATTAAACGAAATGAACTCGTTTAAAAAGCGGAAAATATTCAGATCGTTTTTTTATTTTTTATTTTTATATATTTTTTATTACCTTAAACGAAAGCAAAAAGACGAACAGATTGTTTACAGACTACAACAGACTAGACAACCAATAAAAAAAATGAAAAATTCGTCAAGATATTTCGATTACACATAGGTTTGATTTAGGACTATGGTTCTAAAAATTTGTCTTAAGATGTTATAACCCGTGTATAATTAAAATAAACAATTCGAATAAAATCAACAATTTTATTGATCCAAATAAAAGATTACAAAAAGAAGTACGGAAAGAAATGATAAAGGATATGCAACGATCTGAGCCGAGACGAACTCTTTCCTTAAGACAAATTTGCCCCGGTATGTACCCCGGTTTGAAGCAATTGTCTCCCAGGAATTCTCAGATTACCTTTCAGAATAGTGGTACTACAAATTCTGAACTCCGGCGAACTCTAACAGTGCTTCAGCTTTCTCTTCACTTAATGCAAGAACAGAATTATGCAGAAGAATGATATGTATGCTATTTGCTGGTGTTGTAATTCAGTGTGTATTCCACTCTTGCAAAGGGACGTTCATATAGGCTGCTGATCAAGCCTGAATTGATGGCTGATTAATGACAATAATTGAAGATGAGTTCCTTCATCTTCATCAGTTCAGCAATTGGAGAGCCAACCTTGAAGAGGCTTCTAGAACGCTGTTTCAACTTCATCATGCTTAATGATGTATAAATCGAACTGGAACTCGTAGCCCATCAGCTGAATGTTGCACGAATCGAGCTGATACTCAGATCAGAGCCCATCAGGATGTGTATTGGGCCAATTAAACTTTGTATAAAAAATTAATATTGTCCTGGGCCTAGGGCCCCCAGGCCCAAGAAGGCCCATTCCCCAAAGCCAAAGGTCAACGGTCAACGGGACCGGGACCGGCCGGGCGGCGGCGCGCGCGCGCGTGTGGCCATTTTAGCTGAACGTCTGACCGCTAAAACCAACCCGATATCTCTCCTTCTTTTAGGAGCTTATACCACATACAACATTCTTCCCACATAAATACTAGGAACTGTTTCTCTCAACTCCCAATGTGGTTTACATGTTGAAACTTTTCAACTTCCACTTCCAACATTAGTTCTTTCAACCACCCGACTTTAAGCGTTAATTTCTCATTCACTCGTTATCCGAATTGAACTATTCCAAATCCTGAATTCATCTACGACTCACGTAGTTTTCAGAATTAACAAAACATTATATATATTCTATAGAAGAATATATCCGAATTACGCTTACAAAGTCACTGAATAAAATGATTATAAAATCATTTTTAATTCACTTTTAATTCAATTCATCATTTTTTCCAACATTCTTAACAATTAATATCAAGATTGAGATTTGTGGCCATTGACCACCATAAAATTTGCCCGGTTCATTAACTCATTCCAACTTCAACTTCAGGATGTGTCCACGTTAATTAGCTTTAATTAGTTTGTGGCGGTGTGAAAGCTAGCTAGAGATGTCATGGCTAGAGAAATGAAGTGTACTACTTTCGTTCCGAAATAACTGAGGCAGTTGCCAAAAACACGCATATTAAGGATGTGGGTTGATGCCTTAATTTGAATATCAAAATGACTAAATATTCCTTAGTCTATAATTAATATAATGTTGTATTTATTCTCTCACTACTTAATAAATAACGGTAGCTGTGTGAAAAACACAATAAATACTGCATTAGAAATGTAACTGCCTCAGTTATTTTGAAACGAATATTTTTGGCAACTACCTCAGTTATTTCGGAACGGAGGAAGTAATTAAGTAGGGAGAATTTAGTAAACACAAACAGGGTTGCTAGGTTGTGCATGCACGTTGAGGCATTGTATTGCATACGGTTCCTACAGCTTGCATGCATGTATTTATCCCAACAGCTTTTGATGGGAGTTAGTGGGCAAATATGTTTGTTTAGTCCATTCTAGTTAGCTGTCTCTACACTTTGTTTACTTCATCCTTTTCTTTTTTAATAATGCAAGCCTGTTTTGTCGTTTGATCTGAATTATAACACCACTTCTTCCTGTGCCACTCCAGCTAATCTCTATTCTCTTCCTCTCTTTTTTTTCCCCTACCTATTATATATGATTATGATAGGTGTCTAAATAAATGTTGTTTAATATTTATGCCAATGACGGAGGCAAGAATTTAAGTACAGATGGGCTAATGGAGTGTATTTGAGTAGTCAGGTGGACTTAATTATGATAATTTTTAAGTTTTTTTAAATTATATAGATCTTTTAGTGTACAAAAAAAAATAGCATTCAGGAGAGTTGAGCTCCCTTAGTCCTCAATATAGCTCCGTCATTGATTTGTACACTCAAAATAATAGTAAATAAAAAAAAATAGTAAATAAGATGACTGTTTATATTTGGAATAACTTATAATAACATAATTATGATAATCTATTTTTTGAGGAAAATAATTATCATAATCTATGTATTTTATTTCTAGCCTAATGAATAATATAACGAGGGAAAAAAATAGGACAACAAATGTTGTAGCAAAGTATGTCATGAAGTAACAAAGCATCGCGGGGACTTGCTATTCATGTGATGCATTGCTCTCTTCTGCCATACTTTTCTACCTCTTGACGTATCATAATATATGTAATTATTATTCTTAATATAGTATTTTTTTTATTGGTCTCATCTCATGTTATAATTAATTAATTCGAATATTAAGAATATATTTATCCTTTCTCTTTTTATTTTATATATCTGTCTATTAATAATTAATGTACAAATATTAGATTAACATTAGACAATTTCGTTGGAATTTTGTGACATTATATTTATATGTACGATCATCGATCCACTCTAATAGTAAAATTTATGTCAAAAAAATTCAAAATTTATGTTCATTACTGTTATAATACAACATAAAAGAAAAAGGCGGATTTAATATAAAATCTACATGGGTACTAGCGACATGACTTTATCTCGGATCTAAAATGCCTCAAACTGCTGCATCCTTTTGCTGCTGCTTCTGCTGCAGCACCTTCTTGAGAACCACCAACCTTTTTGGAATGTGCATGCTTTCCTTAGAAACTGCTTTAAGTCTGACATTTTTGTCAATTTATTATTCGAGAATTATGGGTTGACGAGAGGATTTATAGTCTCCCCTAATATTTTTTTATTTTTATAATGAATTTAATCTTTAATTTAAACGTTGCAAATATATACTCCTAAGAATTGCCTGCCCTTACTAACAGTTTTGTTTAGACAAGGATTTTAATTTCTTTTCTTTAAGGGGAAGAAACTTTTTATTTTTCTTTTGAGAAAAATACATTTTATTAATCAACCAAATCTGCTAAACATGCAGAGACAACATCATTTGGGGGCTGAGAGCCCCAAGATATAACTCCAGAACTAGTAAGACCAAGCCTAGACAATAGGTGTGTCGGGACATTTCCGGTCCGCCAGATAAAAGAAAAGTGAAAACTGCACCGAAGTAAACAGTGACACCGCAAACAGACAGTCCTTCCGAAGCCAATCCAAAGGGGAAAGATCATCCTCTACACGATATGGAGCATCTACACACAGGCCAAGCACTCACTCTCTATTACCAACCTTGTCAAGCTCAACCGTTGACCCTTCACGAGCGCCATGAGGATTGCCCTCATCTCTCACAGAACAACTTTGATACCCGAGTCCACGTGAAACGAGTACGCCCCTAAAATGACACCCTGGTGATCGCAAAAGATAAGTCCCACCCTGGAGCATTTTAATTTCTCATTATTCAAATAATGCCAACTGTTAATTATAGCACGACCATACCCGAAGGACAATTATTAAAGCTAATAATGGAAATAGATGTCGGTAGGTCGCTTTTAACTCTTAATCAATTACTACTACTTTAACTAATAATTCCAAAAGGCAGACGTATATAGACAACCAACTCAGAAGAACGACATTATAGGAATAATTGTCTATTCACATTTCAAAAATCATTGAATAATTGAAGAAAAATATGGTAAGAAGATTACTATTCATCCGATTATCTCTCGTGTGTGTATGCACATATTGTTTCCTTAAATCTTTTGGTATCCAAAACCGACTAAATAGCTTATCTCTGTCGTATCAGGAATTCAAGGGTGCCACTATGCTTGGTCTAGGAGCACCAATCACTCATCAGGGTGCAACATACTAGAGAATCATTCAAGCAGTCCCGGGCTAGTCCCATTACAGTGTGTTCGGAGGACATTGTCCACTTTGACTGACCATTGATAGGAGTCAACTTTACTGTACTCTGGTGTGCAGTTTAACCCCCGTTTATCTCTTTATTGGCATATTTTGGGTAGATATAGACCTGTTTGAGTGTAATATCGAGAGTTGTATGTACGGATGTTAAACTGTCACATCGATAGGAAACTCCGCCTTTTTAGCGATATTTACCTCATTTCCGAGCACTTTTGTCTTGCGGAATTATGCGTGGTGTTTTCTTAGTGTGTTTATTGCAGGACTTAGGTGACTCGAGGACCCGGAAGGCGATGTTTTGGTATGAGAGACATGATCATAGCATGAATGTAGCATAAAAAGTGAAGAAAAGCCAAGTTTGGAGTGGAGTCAAGGCAAACGGGCGTTTGCCATACCCCAAACGGGCGTCTGCAGGAAGCCTACATCTAAGACGGGCGTTTGCCCATCCCAGGCGGGCGTTTGCCCATCCAAGACGGGCGTCCACAAAAGTAATACATCATTCAGAAAGTTGGGTTTTCAGCTGGACGGGCATCCAAATGACCCCCAAACGGGTGTTTGGGTAGGTTTAGCCCGATTCAAGAAGATCATATAGAACGAACGAGCGTCCAGGGTTCCAGACGGGCGTTTGGCCCTCAAGTCATGATTCACCAGACGGGCGTTCAGAGGAATGCAAACGCCCGTCCACTGAAGATGAAACCCTAATATCTTCATATTCTCCAGGCAGACGGGCGTCTGACATGACCTGGACGGGCGTTCGAGACCGACAGCAGCAGATTTCGACCTACTCTATAAATACGCAGCTCATTCAGCCCCTACTGATGCTTGGGCGACTTTAGAATTTTCTTAGGCGATTTAGGGGCGATTTTAGTGTAGTTTGATCACCCTTTGATCCCTTGATCCCATAAATTACATCCTTTGATTCTACACACTTGTTATAGATTAGATTTACTTTTCAAGAACAAAGATTCGACTTTTGGATCGCTTTTCTCGTTGGTATTTTCTGGATCAGATTTTCTGCAAATTATATGGTAATGACTTCTCTTTTATTTATTGTCTTTGGTTTGATTTCAATTCTCATTTCATTTATTAGCATAATCATGAGTAGCTAATTCCGTTGTGTAGTCGAATTATGTGAACGCGAGCGAAAACCCTAAGGGAGATGAGATTGGGAGTTGTGTAGTGCGTAATTGAATGTTTAAACGATTAATCCACGTCCTAAAACTTATTTTAACGTCTTTGAATTAGATTGATCACCTAGTTCACTGTCACACACATCAAACTTATAGATGCATTTTGCGGTGAGATGTGGGATAAGGGGTTTTAGGATCGTTGCGTAGATTCGGCCTAGTTGTTAGGTCCGTTTCCAATACAGAGGTTTGTCATCGTTGTTCGAGCGACTCTAGGGCTTAATCATGTTAGGTTAATCGGTTGTCTAAAGGGAGAATTAATTAACTTCACATAGGGTGGTTAGATCGAGTTGTTCAGTCTAATCGCCAGAATTAGGAGTTGGCACCCGTGGATGTCGTTAAACTACATTGGATAGGTAGGTCGGTTAAGACACGCTTCCCGTTAAGTCCTTCCTTAGGGGTAAAAGTAGCTCGTGGGATCATAGTTCGACTATACCCTTTAATACCTAGAAGTAAACTCATTAGTATAATCTTCACTTTGCATTAGTATAATATCTCTCCACCACTATTTTGACCTGAACTAAGTTCTAAGTTGACTTTGGTACTTAGACATTACTCCCTGTGGATTCGACCTTGAGACCACTATACTACCGTTGACCCAATACTCTGTCGGTCAAAGTTAGCGGTTAGTTATTTTGCTATCAAGAATTTTGGCGCCGTTGCCGGGGAGTAACGTTTGATATCTTGTAAGTTGACCGAAAGCTTGGGCTTAGGTCATTTTTATTTTGTTTTCTTGTTGTTTCTTGTTTGTCAGTGAATGACCCGAAGCTCCAAAGAACCTCTCATTGAGCCAATTGAAGAAATTGAAGCTTTTGCACGTCATAGAAATAGTCAACGCCGAGGAGAACCTCTAATTGCTAGTCCGAACCCTTTGTTTGAAGAAGAAGGGACAGTAGAAAGCTCAACCTCACTTTCAGATTCCTCTGCAGAAATGGACGACATAACGACTCGATGGAATGTCAAGGATCCTATTGATGAACAGGATCTACCAAAGCAAACTTCAAACCCTACTGGCAATAACGCAACATTACAATTGCAAACTCCGCCGAAGGGCCTTCGTGAAGATCAACCAGGGGGAGACATCACAGTATTACAGCAGTTTGGTACCCCAATATTTAACCAGAGAGTAGGGATTGGACAAGACAGGGAAAGACAGAATCCCCAGGATTTCAGACCAGAGCTTGACCAAGAAACTGTGAACCGATTGCTACAGATGCTAGATAATCAAGGAAATCAGCAGGGGTTCCAAAACCCGTATCCTCAGCAACCCCCTGTGCAGCAGTTTTATCAGCAGCATCAACAGCAGAATTATCAGCCACAGATGGCTCATCAGGTACAGAGACCGAGAGTCTGTCGAGACTATGTTACCACCCCGCAGGAAGTTATAGGGCACAATCCAATTAGAGTGCCCCCAATTAATGCAAACAATATGGACATTAAGCAAAATATTCTGAACATGCTGGGGGAACACGCCTTATTCCACGGGAAGTCGACTGAGAACCCGAACAGCTTTTTAGATCACTTTCTCTAGATTTGTGGAATGATGAAATATAATGGGGTGAGTGACGAGGCGGTGAAGCTAATTGTTTTTCTGTTTGCATTGAGAGGAGCCGTAAAGGATTGGTTTGATTCATTACCTAATGATTCATTGCATACTTGGGCAGATGTAGTGAAAGTGTTTTTAAAGAAGTAATTTCCTCCGGCGAAGATTTTAGATCTGAAAGAAGAAATCTCTTCGTTTGACGGTCTCGAGGGAGAGACATTAAAAGAGACTTATGAGAGATTTAGGGGTCTACTGAAGAGATGCCCTCCACACGGTTTTTCTACGGTGGAGCAAGTTATTATATTATTCAGGGCTTTAGAGCCGATGGACCAAAACAAGCTGAATGCCGCAAGCGGCGGAGATATTATGAATCTGCCGCCAGAACAAGATTTGAGACAGTTAGAGAATGCGGCAGATGGAGAAGGACAATGGGGGTCGAGCAGAAAGAAGAAGAAAGCCCCAATGGAAAGTGTGAAGTCGCTGAAAGAGGAACTCAATCGAGAATCGGCCATGCACGACAAGATGCAAGAAATGGTACTAAAGATGGACCGAATAGAGTTAGAAAGAAAGAAGGCACAGCAATGCCAACTTTACGAAGGTGGACATTCTGCCATGGAATGTGCATCATCGAAAAAACCCACTTATCCACAACAGTTGACACCTACTCCAGTGCAACAGCAGTCTGGCAATCAGAATGACCAACAACGAATGAATGTCTATTCGATGGGGCAGGTAAATATGAATCAGCAAGAATTTGGCCAGTGATGTATAACATTTATATGATAAAAATTACGATGTTTTATATACGTTATCGACTATTTTTATATAAAATATAAGTAATTATAACAGATAATCTTATAAAATATTAATAGCTATGAATAAATCTAAATACTATAAAAATCTAGTAAAAATGATAAAAAGTTATAAATTTTGTACCGGGTTAATAACCGGAGTGTCGTGTCGATTCACGTGGGTATTTTTGGTATTTTACAGACCTTAGGTAAACCAAGACCCCGAGTGATGACACTTTTTGGAGTAAAATCATATCTTTTGAAGGAATAAAGGAAGTGCCACGAGATTTAAAGTTCAAGTGGATCAATGGTTCGTGACGCCGTATCAAGTTATATTTTCGACGAACAAATGGCCCATCAAAAAGGCATTTTCTGAAAAAGAAGTCTTCATGGAAGTTATAGATCTCCTCAAGAGCTTTCCAACGCATCTTGAATTATGTCATTTGGAGATCCAGAGCTCAAGTTATGATTTTATCAAGTTTCGGATTAAGATTGGAAAAAATCTATCCGGATCGATCCGGATTTACCTCGGATCGATCCGAGGAAACATCATGATTAGACCAGCATGTGGTCCTGCAGAGAATATCCTGGGATAATATTTTTTATTCCCGGATCGATCCGGCCCTTTCTCGGATCGATCCGGCTTGGGAAAATATGCCTATAAATAGAACAGCTTGCAGGCACAAAAAGAGGGTACCAAATATATTTTTTTCACCTCTCTTTAGTAGTAGTAGTATGTATATATATAGGCCTTATGCCATAAATAAAGTAGTATCGTTATAATGCTCGAGAAATTATCAGAAGATCAATGTTGTTGAAGTTGTTGTAGCATCCGGAAGAATACAGCTTCTGATTCAATCGTTGTAATCGGGTAAAATTTCTAAAGTATTTATGTTTGTTTTGTCTGTTTCTATTTTCGTATAATGTTAGTAGGCTAAATCTAATAACTAGCCAAAGTTATGTAATCGTTTTATTTCGATCTTTTCGGTAAAGGAATGTTGTCTAAGTAAAATTGAATAAAATTGAGTTAATTGAATCTTTTTCTATTGATAAAGTTTGACTTGAAAGAATTCATAATCTAATTATGAATTGACACCTCATAATTAAGTTATGAACTCGTTAATAGAAAAACCGGAGGGTAAAATTGGCCGAGTGAAAACGTGACAACGGAACCCAGTTTCCTACCCGGGGGCAGATTTGTTCTAAAAGATGAATCTTATTAAAATTTGTACTCAAGATCGTAATAATGTTAAATTCATCAGTTTAATTGAAACTTAAACCGGAAAGTTGAATCGGCCGGCCTTGACAACCGGAGCCTTTAAATAAAATTGACCGTTTGACGAACGGAATGACTCCTTTTTATTCAAAGGTAGAATCGTACTCGGGACCTGTTCAGAAAAACCGTAACAATTGTGGACTTTGGACTGATGACAATGGACATATGACAATTTCACACGCTAATGTGAGGAGGAATTGTTAACCTTAGGAGTGCACCGTTTCATTTACTCAATTGAACCTAAAGATCGAGCACATTCCATTCACTGAAAAGATCGTATAAATCAATTATATAAACTTTGGCTAGTTCTCTAATAATATATTTGGCATCTATATATTTATATCTATATATATACTTTGCAACTTATGCACATCTATATATATTTATATATCTATATATATTATATTAGAATAACTTTTAAATTACGTATTTATTTTATGTTGACTAGAATAGTAGTGATCTGTGTTATAAAACTGAGATTTAGATCGAGTTAATAACAGCTCTTTGGTGTTTAACCACACTTAGAAAAATTACAAAGTTCCCTGAGGATACGATACTCGACTCACCATACTAGCACTACAGTTTGACCCGATACACTGTCGGTTAAGGACTGGTATTAGCACTAGAAAAGGCCACGTCAACTTTCTGGCGCCGTTGCCGGGGAACGACGCTAACTTCTTTTTTGTGTCTATGGTTACTACTTGTATTAGCTCAAAATTCTCGAGAATAAGTCAACACTTTTCTTATCTCATTTCTATTTTTATTTTCGTCGGTACTTACCTTATAGGTAAGTCACCATTTTTTACTACTATCAATTTCGTGTTATTTTCTATTTTCGTTAGTTGATGACCGAAGTGGTAAGGCCCCACTCACTCCTTATAAGCTTGACATAAACACTTACGAAAGGCAGTTAAGAGTAGAGAGAAAACGTGGTCATACTAGTCAGGGAAATCCTGACGAATCATCTTCAAACAGAAATACGAGAATGGTGAAATCAGTGATGAAACACCTGAACAAGGGATGGAACATGCTCTAGGGCATGGACAAAACCCTGTTAACCTTAATAATCAAAATAATAATAATAATAGAAATAATCAAAATCGGAACCAGAATAATCGTAACAACCCAGTAAACCCAAGGCCTATCTGTGACCAAACCATAAGAAGAAATCAGACTAATAATCCCATACTTTTACCTAATGAAGGAGCGAATAATTTCGAGATTAAATCTCATCTTTTTGGTTTAATTGACGCAAGAGCCCAATTCTTAGGAGAAGATGATGAAGATCCGCATCATCATCTCTATCTTTTTGAAGAACTATGCAATACAGCCAAAAGTCAAGGTGCACACAAGGAATTAACAAGGATGATTATGTTTCCTTTTTCTCTAAAAGGACGAGCCCGAGATTGGTTTATGTCTCTTCCACATCATTCACTTACAAGTTGGGAGGAGATTCAAACTGAATTTCTGAAACAATACTTCACTCCTGGACGGAATTTGGAATTAAAAGTCGAGGTTGCTAATTTTAGACAAGGATCTGAAGAAACGCTCGGGAATGCCTGGGAAAGATTTAAAAAATTGTTAAGAGCTTGTCCCGACCATGGTTATTCCTTAGATATGAAAATTCAACTCTTCTGTCGTAAATTAATAAAAGATTCACGTGCTGATGTAGATCATGCATGTGGTGGTTCGTTAATGATGAGTGAAGCTCAAACAGTTTACGATGCTATAGAAAAGATTTCCAAAAATAACAGAATGTGGGAAACCGGTTCTAGCACCAGAAAAGTAGCTTTTGCAGGAGAATGTACGTCTAATACGGAAGTTCTAGCACATTTAGAAAATTTGAGTAGGAAATTTGATGGTTTACACCAGAATAAGAACCAAAGTTCAGAAAATAGTACACCAACTGAATACTCGAATCAGGATAATATACCATCAGGGATTGAAGAACCAACAGGATACTCAAGAGAGGAGGTGAGTTTTCTTCAGCAGCATAGGAATTTAAACAATGCTTACTCAAACTCGTTTAATGCTATTAGAAGAGATCACCCTACTTATCGATGGTCTGAAAACCCTAGTAAGCAAGGACAACCGCCGTATCCAGTTCCATATAGGAACATGAATAATAATCAAGTTTATCAAGAAAACACGTCTAATCGAATTTACAATCATTACCTAGATCCTATCCTCAACATACCACTCAAAGTATACCAAGAACTCAAAGTTCAACTCAACCTGCAGAAGGAGTTGAAAAATGGGAAAAACTAATGGAAAATATGATGGGTGTAGTATCTACTCAAGCTAAAAATATAGAAACGATGGTGACTTCTATTGGTACAGTCACTAAGGACATGAGTTCAATGAAAACATCTATGAGTGGACATGATACCAGGATGAGAACGATAGAAGCCTCATTAAGGAATATGGAAGATCATTTGAGTAGGGAAGGTGAACGTAATAACAGCAGACCCCCAGGAGGATTACCAAGTAACACCGAAAGGAACCCAAGAGAGGTAAATGTTGTAGTTACGAGAAGTAGGAAGCTCAGTGGAAGTAATGGAGTTGAAAACTTTGGGAATAATGAAGTAGAAGATGACTTAGATGGTAAGAATGATAAAACTAAAGATGAACTTGAATTTACAGATGAGGAAGAAGAAATTATAGAAAATTTCTTGAAAAGAAATAAAAGTTCGGAACCTGAAAGTGAAAGGGAAAATTGGGTAAAAATCCCTAAGATTCTGAAAGATCCCATGGATAAAGATTTAAGGACTTTATTTAAGGAACATGTTAGAATGGAAGATAATGAAAACAAGGATGAAAAACAGGAAGAAATGAAGGAATCTGAAGTAGAGATTGATTCAGGGAACAATTTAAAAGAAAGAATTCAAGAGCCTGAAACATGGCGACTGAATAATACTCAAAGGTTTAAGGAAAAAGGAAAAGAGAAACTGACAAAGGAGCCAAAGGTCATAGATTTAGAATCTTTACCTTACCCTCCTAAAGATCAAATCAAAAAGGCAAAAACTGATAAGAAGTATGCTCGTTTCCTTGACACTTTTCGTCATATTCAAGTTAATATCCCTGTTATTGAAGCTCTGATTAATATACCTGCCTATGGAAAATTTCTGAAAGAAATTCTGTCAAACAAGAAAAAATTAGAGGAATATGAGAATATATGCCTAAATGAAGAATGTTCCGCAATTCTGCAGCATAAGTTACCACCTAAACTGAAAGATCCTGGTAGTTTTACCATTCCGTGTGAAATTGGAGGATTTACATTTAAGAAGGTCTTATGTGATCTAGGAGCAAGTATAAATCTAATGTCTTATGAGGATTATAAAAAGCTAGGCATAGGAAAGCTTACTACGACTGAAATGACTCTGCAAATGGCAGATAGATCGATTAAGTACCCTAAAGGAATTATTAAGGACATATTGGTTAAAGTAGACAAATTCTATTTTCCAGTAGACTTTGTAGTTATGGAAATGGAAGATGGTTATTCAGCACCTCTTATTCTAGGTCGTCTATTTCTAGCTACAGGAAGAACTTTAATCGATGTTCAGAAAGGAGAATTAATCTTAAGAGTCAATGAAGACGAAGTTACTTTCAATATTTTCAAAGCTATGAATCATGCATCATCAGAATCATGTTCTTTTATAGAAGATATTCATTCTGTCTACGATAATCAGTTACCAACTTTTGAAGACAGATTAGAAGAATGCTTAACTCTGTCTATCTATAAAGAAGATGAGGAAGACATTGAAATGAAAGAGATAATTCTTTCTTTCGATACAGAAAGTTTTACCTTTAAACCACCATGGCATAAGTACTTGGAATTAGAACTAGAATGACCAGTTCTTAAATCGTCAATAGAAGATCCGCCGAAGAATCTGGAATTGAAACCATTACCTTTAAATCTGAAATATGCTTTTCTTGAAACTGATAATCTATTACCGATTATTATTTCATCAACTTTAACTGAGCAACAAGAAGATCAATTACTTAGAATGTTGAAAAAGCATAAGAAAGCTTTTGGATGGACAGTTGCTGATATTCGAGGTATTAGCCCTGAGATTTGCGTTCATAAGATAATTCTGAAGGAAGATGCTAAGCCTTGTATTCAACCGCAACGCCGCCTCAACCCGAATTTGCAGCTAATTGTTAAGAAAGAGGTCATTAAGCTATTAGAGATGGGAATACTTTTCCCCATATCAGATAGTGAATGGGTTAGTCCAACTCAAGTTGTACCAAAGAAAGGAGGTTTCACAGTGAAAGAGAATGATAGGAATGAATGGATTCCAACAAGAGAAATTACAGGTTATCGAATGTGCATTGATTTTAGGAAACTAAATGATCATACTAAGAAAGATCATCATCCACTTCCATTCATAGTTCAAATGTTGGAACGTTTAAGTGGTCATAAATATTACTGTTTCTTAGATGGTTATTCAGGTTATTTACAGATTTTCATTGCAGCAGGAGATAGGGAAAAAACTACTTTCACTTGTCCTTATGGAACTTTTGCGTATAAAAGAATGCCGTTTGGTTTATGTAATGCTCCTGCTACGTTTCAAAGATGCATGATGGCTATATTTTCCGATATGGTTGAGAAATTCTTAGAAATTTTTATGGACGACTTTAGTGTTTACGGAGATTCTTTTGGTAAATGTTTATCGCACTTAGAAAAAGTGTTACAACGCTGTGAGGATACCAATTTAGTTTTAAATTGGGAAAAATGTCATTTAATGGTATCAGAAGGAATTGTCCTAGGCCATAGAATCTCTGAAATAGGAATTGAAGTTGATAAAGCTAAGGTTGAAGTAATTGAAAAATTACCACCACCAGTTAATCTAAGGACTCTAAGAGGATTTCTTGGACATGCAAGATTTTATAGGAGATTTATTGCAGATTTTTCAAAGATAGCAAAGCCTCTAAGTCATTTGCTTGAAAATGAAGTACCTTTTAACTTTGATAGTAAATGTAAAGAAGCTTTTCGGACCTTAAAAGCGAGATTGACTCCTGCACCAGTGCTAGTAGCACCAGATTGGAATTTGCCATTTGAGATTATGTGTGATGCCAGTGATTTAGCTGTAGGAGCAGTTTTAGGTCAAAGATATAACAAAATTCTCAAAGCTATTTACTATGCATCTCATACGTTAATTGCAGCTCAACTGAACTATACAACTACAGAAAAAGAATTGTTGGCTGTAATTTTTGCCTTAGATAAGTTTAGATCGTATATAGTTGGTTCTAAGGTAATAATTTATACAGACCATTCAGCTTTGAAGTATTTACTAAGTAAGAAAGATGCGAAACCACGTCTTCTTAGATGGATTCTCTTACTTCAAGAATTTGATATTGAAATTAAAGATAAAAAGGGAAGTGAGAATGTAGTAGCAGATCATCTAAGTAGAATGGAAAATGATGTTGAAAAGGGAATAGAAATTAAAGATTCATTTCCTGATGAACAACTTTTTAGAATAGATACTCCTTCAACCATGCAGTTATTAAAGAATAGAATTCCTTCTAAGGAAATGTCACCCTGGTTTGGAGATATCATTAATTACATAACCTGTGATTATATTCCGTCTCATTGGACTTGGCAGCAGAAGAAGAAATTCTTTTATGACTTAAAATTCTATTACTGGGAGGAACCAGACCTTTTCCGTAAATGTTCGGATGGGATAATCAGAAAGTGTGTGCCTGATAATGAAATTTTAAGTATTTTATCATTTTGTCATGATCGTGAGGCAGGAGGTCATCATGGAGGTTGGAAAACTGCTTTTAAAGTTTTACAATGTGGTTTTTATTGGCCTACGCTATATAGAGATGCTTATAAGTATGTCAAATCTTGTGAATCTTGTCAAAAATGGGGAAATGTATCTAAAAAACATGAAATGCCTATGCAACCTATTTTAGAATGTGAGTTATTTGATGTTTGGGGTATAGATTTCATGGGACCATTTCCTATATCTTTTGGAAAAAAATTTATTCTAGTAATGATAGATTATGTTTCGAAATGGGTAGAAGTGAAGCTCTTCCCACTAATGATACCAAAGTTGACATACGATTCCTTAAAAAGAACATATTCACTAGATATGGCATTCCAAGGGCTATCATTAGTGATAGAGGTTCACACTTTTGTAATAGACCATTTACCAAGATAATTGAAAAATATGGTGTAACGCATAAGTTAGGAACGCCCTATCATCCGCAAACCAGTGGTCAGGTAGAGGTGTCTAATAGAGAGATCAAAAGAATTGTAGAAAAGACAGTGGATTCAAATCGAACAAACTGGGCAGTTAAACTAGACGATGCATTATGGGCGTATAGAACAGCTTTTAAAACACCAATTGGTTGTTCTCCCTATAAGTTAGTTTTTGGTAAGTCTTGTCATCTCCCAGTTGAGTTAGAACACCGAGCCTTCCGGGCTATTAAATTTTTGAATTTCGATCCTAAGGCTGTCGGTGATCATAGATTGCTTCAATTGACAGAACTAGAAGAATTCCGTCTCGATTCTTATGAAAATGCTCGAATCTACAAGGAACGCACGAAATCTTTTCACGATAAGAGAATCTATAGGCGTGAGTTCCATGTAGGTGATCGAGTACTCTTGTACAATTCACGTTTAAAGTTATTTCCAGGAAAGCTTAAATCAAGATGGACAGGTCCATTTAAAGTAACAAGGGTTTACAAATCTGGAGCTGTTGAACTAACTGATGGAAATACAACTTTTATAGCCAATGGCCATAGAGTAAAGTTATTTGTGGAAGGAGAAGGAACCGCACTGAAAGAAGAAATAATGCTACTAACTGATCCTCCGACAAAGTAAAAAGCAGAGAAATCAAGAAACTGAAAAGTAGAGGAACTAAATTCAGCCGAATACCAGGTGCTATCTATCTTTACTCTACTTTTCTGCGTTTTTATTTATGTTTAAAGTAGTTTCGTCTTTTACCGGATAGACGTAAAAGAACTGGATGCCTTTTTTAGATAGAATAGGAATTTTTATATTGCTTTTGAAATTAGGCTTGGATAAAGGTGTCGCGTTTAAAGTAGAAGCTTCGGTTTTTGAGAAAAACAAGCAATTGTTGAGAGAGATCAGATTGAAAGAACTATGTAATGGAAAATCGAGAAGTTCGATAAAGAGAAGGGCAAAGTTTTTAAGAAGGTGTAGAAGCTGTGGAAAAAGTGAGCATGAAGGGAAATGTAGGGAAAGCACAACCAAATCACAGGATGAGTGTTTGAATGTTGTTAAGAAGGGAACGATTAGGTGGTTATCCGAAAATCCCGATGGAGATCAAAGAGAAAATTCAAACGCCTCATTTCTTAAGATTAGGTTAATGGACCGTTATTATAGAAATCTTGAAGATTTAAGAATGGTGGGAGTAGAATTAGATTAAGTTTTTGTTTATTTTAATTTTAAGACTTCAAAAATTTTTATGATAAAACTTATTTTTATCATATATATGATTTATATGATATAATTGAGGATTATCATACCAAAAATATTTTTTTAGTTTTAAAAAAAAAAAAATAATAAAAAAAAATAAAAAAAGTGGTCGGATCGATCCGACCTAACCCCGGATCGATCCGGAAGCTAAAAAAACCTAAAAAAGAACGGGATCTTCCTTTCTTCTTTCTTCTTCCATTTTTCTAAAAACAGCCGCCCCTCCCCTTTTCCCCTCAATTCGAATTTTTTCTTCAAATCATCACACAACATCACCATTAAACTACCCCACCTCTTATACTTTTCTCATTTTCCATTCCTCTCTTCAAAGTTGCATTTAAATTGAAGAATTTTTCAAGGGTAGCTTCAACTTTTATTCCGGCGAAATTTCCATCTTTTCCGGCCAAATTTCAACTTTTTTAAGCTTTGTAAGGTAACATTGTAGTCACTATTTTCTTAATTTCGTTTTTTAAGCAAGTCTTTATTTAATTCCAAAATTTTGTGTAACTCATTTGTGTTGTTTTGTGTTGTTTTGTGCTGTTTTGTTATTGTGTCAATATCGTAGAATGGCCGAATCATCAAAAGCTAGTAAAAAACGTAAACCTAATATCCCAACCCAAATTCCAGTCATCGAAACTAGACCTTTAACAGAAGAAGAATTGACTGTTAGTTTTGATAGAACCGCGTCTGCTGCAGCTAAGAAAGCATTGAAAAATAAATTTGGAAAGTGTTTAGTTGCAGTCGAGAGGGGTTTGGATTTTAAGGATTTGGGAAGGGAAGTAAAAGAGATTTTTGAAAGGCGACATTGGTTGGAATTAGCCAGTTTAAGGTCGGGAGAAATTAACACCACCTTAGTAGCTGAATTTTATTCTCTGGTAGCAACTCATAATGCTACAGAAGATGGTGAGTTAACTTCTGTCAACCTAAGAACTAGGACAGTGCCGTTTACTCCTCACATTATAAATGCTATTTATGGTATTCCTGATATACCAGAGAATGAGGACTATTATACAGTTTGGAATTTGGATGAGCCTACAGACTTTGATTATATTGTTTCACTAGCCCAGAATGAGTTAGATCCCACTGCCGTCTGGCATGAAAACAGGTTTTCCTATGGAAATGTATACGGGATATGAGAGCCATTAAACGTTTTATTAGTCACACTCTTTACCCTACTCGACATTTTACATCTTTTGGTAAAGAGGATTTGTGTATTGCTTGGGCTATGGTCAATGATATACCCGTGGATGTAGGCAGAGTAATGTGTAGAAGGGCCAAGGAATTTGCCCTGAATGCTAGACCCGGCAGTCACATGCCTTTTCCATGTTTTATTTCTTCCCTGTGTCGCCAGATAGGAGTCCCTGAGCTCCCAAATGATAATTTGATGATGGTGGATGACACACTTATAGGTCCTAGTTTACCACTTAGGCCGGCAGGAAGAATAAACTTTTTGGACCCTAACCGTCAACGACCTCAACCTACTCCATCCACTGCTGTCCCTCCTTCATCCAGTCAAACTCAAACTCAACTTCCAAATACCATCACTTACGACATGTTTCAATCCATGGCCTATGATGTTCATCGTGCTAATGCCAATATGGCTGTTTTTGCGGAAAGGAATAAATTATGGTCTGAAGATTTACGTCAAGGCATGCGAGGTTTATATCAAATGAATATCTTGCAAAACCCTACCTATGCCGAGATGGATATTCCGCAATGCCAAACCCAGCCTTATACCTTGCCCGATTTCATTCCACCGATGCCACCTCGCTCGGACTTCCAACAAATGCCACATTCTTTTGGATTTCAAACTAGTGGTGTAGGGGATTTTTCGACAGGTACTACGGCAACTGCGACATCCGAATGGGCTGGATCTGGATCATTTGGCCATACCACGACGGGATGGGGAAGCACTTTTTCTGATATTACGAGAGAAATGAGCTCGATGGGACTAGATAGCTCGGTACGGATGTCCACTTATTTTCAAGATCCATCCCAAGAATCGACCCGTTCTCAAGCTATGCCAAGTTCAAGCCACGTCGAGATGAGTGATGAAGAGGAGTAATTTTAAACATTCTATGATTTTTGACATTGAAACATTTTATTTTTCGTACAATTTCGTTATCGTAAAATTTTAGGTTATTTTGATTTTGGTAGGATTTTATTTTATTACGATTTTCATGTTTTCATTGCATGTTATGGTATTACGCATTGTGTAGTAAAATTTATCGTTATAATAAAATGAAAATGAACAAAAAATAGGAAGAAAACTTGTCCCCTAGAAAAAACTAGGCATTTTTCAAGCAAAATCAACTCTGTCCGTGAACAGTAATGTTCCGGATCGATCCGGATTTTCACCGGATCGATCCGATGTGAGTATACCGACCTGACAGCATTACTAGTTCAGAGGCCGGATCGATCCGGCCCTTTCTCGGATCGATCCGGCAAGCACAAAAACGCGCAGAAAAGAGATCTTTTCTACTTTTGCTTGATAGATATATTTCTATAAAAGGAAAGAGCAACAGCCATAAACTTTGCTCATTCTTCCCTTCCTTCTATTTTTAGTCTCTGTATCAGAAATGTCTAACCGATCCTCTCCCTCGGTTAATAGTTATGAACCACATACGCCTGATGGTGTGGTTCCCGAAGGGCATGCCTCTTGCTTTCATAATAACATCCCGAGACATCTAAATTTCGTCCGTTCTCCTATTCTGATGGAGAAAGGCTTAAACACTGAAAAAATTGATCAGTGGGGACGTAATCTAATCCGAGGTTGCGGGTGGAAAAAGTTGATAAGGACTCCCAGAGGTCGAATAAACATTTCGATTGTTAGAGATTTCTTTGCGTCTCTCACTCAGATAACGACAGTAGCCTCGTCTCAATTTATTACAGTTAGGGGAATCGTTATTTCATTTTCACCAGTCATCATAAATCAAATCTATCAAATCCCACCATGTACTTTTGATCGAAACCCACACTTCGAGTTTCTTTGGGAACTTGGAGATGCGTATAATGTTGTAAATCGTACTGCAGAAGCCTTTCAGTTCGTATTTCCGTTGTTTGATCATAACTATGATTCTTCAACTCTGGCTTTACCCCCTCATTTAAGGGCGTGGAAACGCTTCATTAATTCTCGGATCTATCCAACTAGAGATTTTTATGGGGTTACGGATGATGAGATGCTGCTGTTGTATGCATTAACTGTGGGAGCATACATTGATTGGGGAGTTTTGATTTTTAAGACTGCAATTAATTTTGCAGTAGAAAGGCGTAATAGGGGAAGACCGCTACCATTTGCCTGGGTTATCTCTCACATTTGTATCCAACTGAATCACGTGCGGAGTTGGCTACTGACGAGATTTTTCCATCTCGTGATTCTCGGTTAGGATTACTTCCGGTGGATACTCCCGGATGTTCATCTACGGTTTGATAATCAGTTAGAAGTTATGTTGTTAAGTTGGTAGTTGTTTAAATTAGTTGTTTAATCGTTTTTTGTTGTTTGTTAATAGTTTCTAATAATGTTTAATATATATGTCATTTACTTTAATCAAAATAATATATGTTTGTTAAAAATAATAAATAATAATCAAAATTATGTAAAATTTTAATTTTATTTTCAAACTAACTTTTATTTACTCACTGAACATCGGGACGATGTCATTTCGTAAGTGGGGAGTGGAAGTAAGTTAGTAAATAAAAATTAAAATTTTCTTATATAAATTTATACTTAATTGCTCAATACTTAGTGTAATTTTTCTTGGAACAAAATAATTAGATAATATATAATTAGTATGAATAAAAACAATATAAATTGGTAAGAATAGATTTTAATTAAGTAAAGTAAATTAGATATATTATAAGTATATTATATATGTCAATTTTAGATCTTTATAAGATTTTAAGTATATGTAACTATACATAAATATTATCAAGTAAGTTTCATATGAAATTTTAGCAAATATACTTATATTTATAATGAATTTTTTAGAGTAATTTTCTTTATAAAACGAAATATGAATATGGAATCGGATTAGGAATGATGAGATTTTTGACACCACAAAAATTACCTCAACCTTGATTAGAGTGATCAAGACCTCACTCGAAATAGCCATTTTTGATCATAACCGACCCTTGGCTTATTTTGGTCTACATTTCCTAAAAATCCCACGAGTTTGTACGTACTTATGAAAGGAGATGATAGCATAGAAGCTAAGGATGGTGTATGCTGAGGTGAAAAAAAAAAAAAAAAGATATATATAAGAACGAAGCACCATATTTACAGAGAATTAATCGAATACCAGGTATCTTCCTTATCTTTGATCGACAGATATCGGTAGTAGCTTCCAATGATTTGAGTGCAGTAGGGTGTTATCTAGAAACGTCCTATATCACTATGAGGTATAAAGCTCCCGATAAAAATTCGAATCATAAGATCTCAAGAATGATTACGAGTTTAAGGAAACCGGACTCGTAATTTTAGATCGAAAGAGTATTACTCCGATCAATCTTGATGAAGCAATGCTTGTAAATTTGATTTTCTACACACACTCACGCTTTTAGTTCTTAATATTGAAAAAAAAGAAGAGAGAAAATCTGAAAAATAGTTGGAATAAGGAGATATTATTAATCGAAACTGTTTTTGATCAAACGTGAAGGTGTAAAGTACGTACGACTTGCCTCTTTCTCTTTTTGATTTCCTTTTCTATCTTTTCGATTAACCAATGTCTCATCCTAAAAAGTATAAACCATTTTGTCAATTACTTGACTTAGTCTGTGATTCCAAATACTTCATACAAGTTAAGATAGGAAAATAATTCTAGAATTTTAATTATATTTATTGAGTAGATTTTGTGAAATTTCATTTGAATAATATTTGATAAATAATTTATCAAAGTTATCTACACTTTTTATCTTATTAATTTCTAAGAAAGATATAATTAATATGGTTATAATATTGAAATGATATTTTACTAATTTGAAATATAATCTACCACTTATATTATTTTTATCGTAATTTTTATATATTACCGCTTATTTTGCTCGAGGACGATCAAAGAGCTAAGTGGGGAGTAGTTGATGTATAACATTTATATGATAAAAATTACGATGTTTTATATACGTTATCGACTATTTTTATATAAAATATAAGTAATTATAACAGATAATCTTATAAAATATTAATAGCTATGAATAAATCTAAATACTATAAAAATCTAGTAAAAATGATAAAAAGTTATAAATTTTGTACCGGGTTAATAACCGGAGTGTCGTGTCGATTCACGTGGGTATTTTTGGTATTTTACAGACCTTAGGTAAACCAAGACCCCGAGTGATGACACTTTTTGGAGTAAAATCATATCTTTTGAAGGAATAAAGGAAGTGCCACGAGATTTAAAGTTCAAGTGGATCAATGGTTCGTGACGCCGTATCAAGTTATATTTTCGACGAACAAATGGCCCATCAAAAAGGCATTTTCTGAAAAAGAAGTCTTCATGGAAGTTATAGATCTCCTCAAGAGCTTTCCAACGCATCTTGAATTATGTCATTTGGAGATCCAGAGCTCAAGTTATGATTTTATCAAGTTTCGGATTAAGATTGGAAAAAATCTATCCGGATCGATCCGGATTTACCTCGGATCGATCCGAGGAAACATCATGATTAGACCAGCATGTGGCCCTGCAGAGAATATCCTGGGATAATATTTTTTATTCCCGGATCGATCCGGCCCTTTCTCGGATCGATCCGGCTTGGGAAAATATGCCTATAAATAGAGCAGCTTGCAAGCACATAAAGGGGGTACCAAATATATTTTCTTCACCTCTCTTTAG
This sequence comes from Gentiana dahurica var. dahurica, assembly GCA_024500145.1. NCBI lineage: Eukaryota > Viridiplantae > Streptophyta > Magnoliopsida > Gentianales > Gentianaceae > Gentiana > Gentiana dahurica. The sequence continues at coordinate 61,592,681 of CM044898.1, read as the reverse complement.
TAGTAGTAGTATGTATATATATAGGCCTTATGCCATAAATAAAGTAGTATCGTTATAATGCTCGAGAAATTATCGGAAGATCAATGTTGTTGAAGTTGTTGTAGCATCCGGAAGAATACAGCTTCTGATTCAATCGTTGTAATCGGGTAAAATTTCTAAAGTATTTATGTTTGTTTTGTCTGTTTCTATTTTCGTATAATGTTAGTAGGCTAAATCTAATAACTAGCCAAAGTTATGTAATCGTTTTATTTCGATCTTTTCGGTAAAGGAATGTTGTCTAAGTAAAATTGAATAAAATTGAGTTAATTGAATCTTTTTCTATTGATAAAGTTTGACTTGAAAGAATTCATAATCTAATTATGAATTGACACCTCGTAATTAAGTTATGAACTCGTTAATAGAAAAACCGGAGGGTAAAATTGGCCGAGTGAAAACGTGACAACGGAACCCAGTTTCCTACCCGGGGGCAGATTTGTTCTAAAAGATGAATCTTATTAAAATTTGTACTCAAGATCGTACTAATGTTAAATTCATCAGTTTAATTGAAACTTAAACCGGAAAGTTGAATCGGCCGGCCTTGACAACCGGAGCCTTTAAATAAAATTGACCGTTTGACTAACGGAATGACTCCTTTTTATTCAAAGGTAGAATCGTACTCGGGACCTGTTCAGAAAAACCGTAATAGTTGTGGACTTTGGACTGATGACAATGGACATATGACAATTTCACACGCTAATGTGAGGAGGAATTGTTAACCTTAGGAGTGCACCGTTTCATTTACTCAATTGAACCTAAAGATCGAGCACATTCCATTCATTGAAAAGATCGTATAAATCAATTATATAAACTTTGGCTAGTTCTCTAATAATATATTTGGCATCTATATATTTATATCTATATATATACTTTGCAACTTATGCACATCTATATATATTTATATATCTATATATATTATATTAGAATAACTTTTAAATTACGTATTTATTTTATGTTGACTAGAATAGTAGTGATCTGTGTTATAAAATTGCGGTTTAGATCGAGTTAATAACTGCTCTTTGGTGTTTAACCACACTTAGAAGAATTACAAAGTTCCCTGAGGATACGATACTCGACTCACCATACTAGCACTACAGTTTGACCCGATACACTGTCGGTTAAGGACTGGTATTAGCACTAGAAAAGGCCACGTCAGCCAGCAACAGTGGAATAAGAACTTTGATAATCAGCAAGGGCCGCAAATGGATTATGGTATGGGTGATGATTCACAACAATGTGATGTGAATTATGTTGGACAAGGAACTCAGGGGCAGTGGAATCAAAATCAGCAGAATCAAGGTTGGAACCAGGGGCAGAATCGGAACTGTAATCATAACAATAATCAGAACCAAAGTTTTAGGCAAAACCAAAGCTCATACAACCAACCTTGGAACCAGAACCCCCAGAATCAGAATTCATACCAGAATCAGAACCAAGGTAGCTATCAGAATAATCAGAATCAGAAATCTCAATCACAGGGCCAACAGCAACTATAGAATCAGAATTGGGGGTAGAGTCAGGGATGGAACTAGAATCAGGTCCAGCAGGGTAATCAGCCACCCAGAAACAATAATTCTGGCACCTATCAGCATCCGAAAGCTCATCTTCACCAGAACAGTCAAAACACTCAACAATTGAACAAGTCTGGTGCTCAGAAGACGTCCGCTGAGATAATCCTGGAAAGACTGGATAGGACTGTATCTGAATTGAATAAGAATGCTGTTGAGCAAAAAGTGGCCACTCACTCCGCCATTCAGAATTTGGAAACCCAAGTTGGGAAAATCACGAACACACTGAAGAAGAATTTGAGTGATGCTGAGCAGAACCCGAGACAAGTGAATGCAATATTCACTAGAAGTGGTAGAGAATTGAGAGTGGACCAGCCAAAGAGAGGGGTTGAAGCAGAGAAATATTTGGATGAAGAGGATGAAACTGAGGCAACAGAGAGAGAAATAGTGGAAATTGAGTTGGAAGCTGTGAGAAGAGAGTTAGCTGTTGCTAAGAGAGATCTCGCGATTGCTTGGAAAGAGAGGGCAGTGGAAGCTGAGAGAGAGCAAGCAGCTCAATCCAAGAGAGCTGAAGCAATGGAGAAGTGGGATTTCATAGTTGTGGATATAAAAGAGGAGGAACCGAGCAAGCCAGCAATGAGTCAGGAAGCTACATCTGGGCCTTCAAGGCCAAAAGTTGCAAGAGGTAAGCATGATTTTATGCCCTCTCCCCCTCCTGATTTTGATGAGAATACTTTGCCATACCCACCCAAAGGCCCTAAGAAGCCAGTTCTTACTGAAAATCAGCATAAGTTCCTCGACATTCTTAGGAAGGTAGAGATCAATGTCCCCCTGTTAGAGGCAGTTGCTAGTGTGCCTGAGTATTTTAAGTGTTTGAAAGGGATGTTGGCAAGTACAGAGAAAATGGGTAAGGTAGTTAAGCTGAGGGAGGAGTGTTCAGCAGTTTATGACAGTAAAATTCCCCCTAAGATGAGAGATAGAGGAGGTTTCACCATTCCTATCACCATAGGCAATACAGTGATTGAAAATGTTTTATGTGATTTAGGAGCTTCTGTGAGCTTGATGCCTAACGCGCTTTATGAAAAATTAGGTTTAGGTGATTTAGAGCCGACAGGAATGACCCTACAAATGGCTGATAGGTCGGTGAGGAAACCGTTGGGGATAGCTGAAGATGTGCAAGTTCAGGTAGGCAAGTTCATGTTCCTTGTGGATTTTTGATTCTTGACATGGAGATGGACTCTAGGACCTCTGTCCTGTTAGGTCGTCCCTTTTTGACCACTAGTGATGCTCAGATAGAAGTAAAGAGTGGAGATATTTCGTTTGGAGTTAGGGGCGAGAGGGAGCGTTTAAATGTCTACAAGGATAGAGGTCGTCAAGCTATAGCTGATGAATGTTTATACACAGAATCTTTGTTTTCTTATGTTGTGGTGCGTACTGACATGCAGGACAGTCAGAGTTCTTTGAAAGGAGATGCAGTGAAAGTACGAGAGGTCGTCGATCAGGGCAAGATCGAGACGAAGAATAAATCGGAATCGTCCGTTGCACCGGTGCTCCCAAAGCTGGGGAAGTTGCGGATTGATAAACCGCCTGATCATAAGAAACCTAAAGGGAAGCCACCAAAAAATCCGGAAAAGAAAGAAAGTGTGAGGTGGCAGGAGAAAGCGGCACAAGTTGCAAGAGGTAAGCCGTTCACTAGTTCGAATCTTTTGATGTTTGCACTAGGTATATTGTCACGGATTTTATCAACACAAAATAAACAAGTAATAATCCGGTTAACCTCAAGTATAAGGATCGTAGTATGGAGGCTAATGCCGGGTCGATCTTACGGGGAACTAAACGATTGTGATTTCTAGTTTTTATCTAACTAACCTATGTCACGATTATTAAGCTAAATAACGGATAAAACTAAACGAATACTGTAAATTAAACTTTAACTAAAACGTAAAACTGGACAGAAGAGATGATCTAAAGCCAGGAAAGATACGGGCTGCGAACCAATTTAAACTAACTAATCTAAGATGCGGATAAAAGTAAACTAACTAGACAAATTCAAGCTTTTAAGGATTTAAATCAAATTTATAACGAGCAAACGAGGATTGATCCACCTATCCAACAAGCATTGATTCCCTATCTCGATTATAGTGCGCTTTTTATTGATTGTGATTCACCTTGCCTAGACATGAACCCTAATTCCTTAGAAAGTTCATCTATCAATCTATTATCTTCCGATGTAAGATTAACGCGTTCAATAATCAAAGGTGCAAACTTTGTGTTTATAACCTAGTAATCAGACCTATTAACATCCGTTATTATAGATTCAATTACTATTCTTATTCATGGTGATCTAGGGTTTATTAAGACTTCCATCAACAATAAACAATCAACACATGCATATCTTCCGATATAAAAGCAAATTAAACATGAATAAGCATGAATAAGAAACAACCTTTATTAAAAACTCACGGTATAATCGAAGAAAGCGAAATCAACAATTGTTGGACGGCTTCACAATACTCGTTTGATGAAGCTTTTAGCCTCTGAACATCCTCAGGAACTCAAATTTGCAGAAAAAGTACATAAAAAGTAACTAGTGTTTAATCTAAATTAAGAGCATGAAAATAGGAATAAAAAGATGAAAAACGCAGCCTAAAGCCGCCCCTAGGTTTAGGGTTTTGAATAATGTGTGTATGATGATCTTTTGTGGAGAAAACAGCCGACTATATATAGATTTTAAAGTCGGTTCTGCTAAGTCGGCAACCGGACGCCCGTCTGAAACCTTGAACGCCCGTCCACTCTTCAATAATACTTCAAATCGGGCCGAGTCATGACCAGACGCTCGTCCATCCAGCGTCCACTCCAGCGTCCAAACTTCCTGAATCAAAGATGACACCCTGGACGCTCGTCCAACTGTATCAGACGCCCGTCCACTGGACGGAGATACTGGACGCCAGTTTGATATGATCGATTTTGATTTATTGATCTTTATCTCTTCTATCTCTATCCCACTTCTTCATTATCTCTTTTATCATCAATTAGCTCGAACTTAATCAACCTTTGATCATCTTTTGAGCCTCCAACATGTATCTATAACACATAAAAACATCGCAAAATGTAATAATGCTCAAATAATCATAAAATCACAATTAAAACACATAAATCAACCTATTTTGCGATTAACTCTTCCAAAATCTCATTTGCTCAATATATCCATTAAACCCTCGTTTCTTATGCAATTTAGTACAATTACGGGGAAAAATATCATAGAATATAGCGTTATAAATCGTATAAATTCACCCTTAACAACTCCCCCACACTTAAGCTTTTGCTCGTCCCGAGCAAAACAAAACAAAAGTTAGGCTCGAGAAAAGAACAGGCATCTAAACGTGCATAACACATATCCAATAAATCGAAGTTCACCCTTGTGCGTGTGCATAGCCATAATAAACTTCCACTATATCCAAACTCGAGAAACTCAAAGCAAAACTAGCTAATACCCCCTTGTAGACTAGTAATAAAGGACACTCATAAGATGCACCCTACAAACGTGATATATCCCGAAAAGAATGATCGAATATATCTAGGGCCTTTCTGAAATACTCAGAGGATAATCCCTACAACATATCTATCGGTTTATACTGGGGATAAGATAGACGATAACTTAGTCTTATATACATTTCATAACACTTTATCAGTTGATTTAACTTTTCACTTAAAACACACATCAGAATGAGCTCTTGCCCTGTCATAGCAGAATAGGATATTTCGAGATAATACCCTACCTTACTCCAATCATAAGGCAGCTTCTTCTGACTGTCGTGAGCTTTTAGTCATCATAGTGGTATAGGACATACGTGGTATACCCTATCTCACTCAAATCATCGACTAGCTTTCGACACACCCGAATAATTTCATATTAATTCAACTTTTTCACTTGACAATAGCTACGCGTTGCTTATCACATTCAAACCTTAGATATTCACAGTATATCATACTTCGGATCTAAATACAAACTATCATAAATCTCACGATATATACGTAGCACTAAGCACATGACTTACGAGATAATCAAAAACTACTAATCCAAAAGGGGTATAGCTTTATAAAAATAGCTCATCATTTACTATGGCTCGTGAAAAATAGTGTCAGGTGAAACATCTAACTTACCAAATATATGATACATAGCATAGATGACTATCGAAAACAAAGAACATTAACATGTATTGCCTACTCGGGACAAAACAAAAACAACAATGTCGGAAAATTTTTAAAAATTTTAGCTCATTTGCATAGAAACATTACGAAATAAACAAATGTGTAGATACATATCGAAACATTCCCCTCCCCCACACTTAAAAATCAACATGTCCTCATGTTGTGCAAAACGAAAGAAAAAGAAAAGACTTAGCTGATTTAAATCGAAACTCGAATCGTTGGTCAGGCCGGAGCCTACATAATGACATCAAGAATGCGTAACCAGACAATGTAGATACCTGCACATCTTAGACAACATGGAACCATCTCGGGGAAAACGGGGAGTCATACTAACATGGAAAGAGATATCAAAAATAAAGATAAATCAAAGTGAGAGCACTCAATACATCCAGAAAGTTGAAACACGGTTGAAACGAAAGTACGCTCGCCTTATGGCTTACAAGGTCCATCGAAAATAAATAGTAGCAATATCAAAATTACAACGAACCGTAGAAGTAAAAATGTCAATACAAAACAACCAATGTAAAAATAGACAAAATAAAATCAAGGTTGGCTCGGCGCCGCAGAATCATCAGCTGGAGGATCAGAGGAGGGTCCAGAAGGTGGTGCCGTATCCCTAGCTGCCGAGTCAGGCTGCTCCTCATCTGAAGATGACTCGGAGTCGTGTAGAGCATCCGCAATGACCTGCTCAACCTCATCAGTAAAAAGATAATCAACGGAGCTCGGATTGAAGATTCTGTCATCCCTCGGTTGCCGGCCCTCACAGATGCACTGAAGAATCGTCAACATGTTGTTCTGTGTATCCCGAATATCACCGAGCCATTCCCGGAAACTATTGGCCATGCTTAACCGCATCCTGACAGCGGGAGATAAAGGAGGACGGGCGGATGCACGAGGTGGTGCCGATGAACCAGGCTCCGTAGGTGCCTCCGGCTCAGAATGTCCCGAGGGCTTACTCTTTTCCCTCTGTATAGGCCTAGGGTTCTTCGGTTTATGATCCGCCCCAAACTCAGGCACACCGGCATCGAGACACAAACTGTGGATCAAATGAGGTATGATCAAGCTCCGTGTATAAACCTTCTGATTGATCGAGATCTCATCATACAAAGCTCGTCCCACATCCACATTCAAACCAAATGTCAACGCATACAACACTCCCAGGTCACCTATATGAAAATGTGTCAAGTTGTTCTTAGGCAACAACCGACTCTGAATGAATCGACACTGGACCTTCCAATCCTCCGTCCAGGTCGTGGTAACCAACTCCTTCCGGTCTCCTCCCGGTCTCAACGTCCAGGCCACATCCGGGCAAACTCTCAATCTCAACTCCTCCAAAGGATCCTGTCCCAAACTCTGCCTATGCACAATCTCCTCCTTATAGTCCCGACCCTCAAAAGCCGCTAAGTTGTATTTCCGATTAATCACCTCCGGTGTAAAGGGAACTTCCACCCCTCTAACCACGACTACCTTTGTCCCCAAGTCGGTTTCCGAACAGTTTGCATAAAATTCCCGAACTAGGGAGCTATTCACCGGGGTAGTCGGGATTGTCATCAAGGCTTCCCATTTCCTATCCTTAAGCAACTTAACGAACCCCGGATCGACCTTCGCCTCTAAAATAGCCCTCTCAACCAACATGTTTCTCGAAAAATAGTGTTTGGTATAAACTTCATGAGCCCTAGGGTTCACGAAACGACGAGGCAATGGCATCGGGGCAACGGTTTTAGACTTCTTCCTAGGAGGGGCTGCCCTAGGTACAACTGGCTCCTCTTCCCGGGTAGCATCGACAGTCTCCTCAGCCCTAGACGAACCTCCACCTCTCTGAACTCTCGGCATTCGTACTAAAGGCACATCATCATCCGTCTCAGACTCGAGGTTGGCTCATCTCGTAAGGTCGCCCTAGTTTGGGTGGCTCTAGGGGGTTGCTCACGAATACTCACACCCCGGTTAGGATCAACTAAGGTGGGGTCAATCTCTTTACGCTTCTTTCCCGCCTCCCGGGCCACTTCCTTACCATGCCTCTTCACAACTGCCTTCTTATGAACCATTTCCACGCCTAATCGAAACCAAACAATCCAAATGTGCACAAAGGATACCCGTTTATCATCCAAAGCGGGATTTCAAATCAACCAAACCACAAACCACATCCATAATCATCACCAAACAACCCATTCATCACCCATCACAACACCACATCACCAAAACAGAGCAGAAAGAAACACCAAAACCAGAAAAAAAAACAAATTAAGGTGACATTCAAGAAAACGAGCCGACCCAAAGATCGAACTCACAAAAACGTGAATGAAATCCAGAAAAGTTGTTACCAACTTACCAAGTAGGGTGAGTAGATGTTGATCGAGATGAAGATTAGTCCAAACAACACCAAATTGGCTCCCAAAATCGGATTTTTCGCTCAAAAAGTCGGACTGAAGTGGGTCCTGATTCTCCAAAAATATCGTGTGTTGGGGGATTTGGTTATGAAAATCAAAAAGAGGGTATCAAGGGCGGCCTATAGCACTTTGAATCGCTCGAAATGGTTTAGAATCGACGATTTTAGGGCAAAAGGAGGGAGAGAAACCGTTTTTTGCGTTTTGAAATTCTGAAAAAGTGAGGGTTCACTCGATGATGGGGTATATATAGACAGAGGTTGGACGCTCGTCCAACTCAGTGGACGGGCGTCCACTGGGAAATCAGATGAACTGGACGGGCGTCCAGTTTATTTGACGCTTCGTCAAGATTTGAAATCACATACAGGATTGGAGGAATAATGCAGACGGGCGTCCAGGCTTAGTGGACGCTCGTCCTAAAATTGGTCAAGGCGGACGGGCGTCGAGTTCTGGACGGGCGTCCACGCAGTTTAAGTGCAAAAATCATAAAATTCCCATACACATCAAATTCAAAATTTCCTTTTCTTATTAAACTTAAATAAAACTTCAAAAATACAAATAAAAAGCAAATGAAGTACAAAATTACTAATAAATAAAAACAATTGGAAAACAGTGGGTTGCCTCCCACTCAGCGCTTTTGTTTTACGTCGTTTGCTCGACGAAACATCCTAAGAACGCTAGTCATCATAAATGTCCGACCAATCGATCACTCGAATGAGACGGCGGAGCATGTCAATTGCCGGAGGAAGTCATACTCATCTTGTAAACCCCAGTCCTCACCAGCTACATCAACACCTCGAAAGTGCTCAACTTGCAGCACTAGCGCTAAATCTGTCAGCATCGGATCATTGAGGATGGTGTAAGGACGTCCTAGAGCTGCCTGTAACTCCTTAGTAGTAAAGTCTCCACCTCCCGAACAACGGGGAACAATGAGAACATAGGTGACCGTCTTGACGCGGGTACTAATGTCAAAATCTACGTGCAAAACGATGGTTCCTCCCGGTCCGTCATCTACAGTAATGAGTGGAATCCTCATAAGGAAAGGTAACTCCTCTGGCTGAACACCGAAATCCATATCTAGAAAGCACAACTAACTGACAGATAAAAACAAAAACTTAATAAGGCTAAAACTGAATAAACTAACTTAAATACTAACACTATCAAAGCATAAAACAAAATAACTAAAAGGACGATATCTAGGTTGCCCCCTAGTGGCGCTTTTGGTTAATGTCGTTAGCTCGACACATTGTAAGCTCAGCCTGGATCAGGCCATTTAACCTTTCTGCCAGCCACTACCTCGTGTAAGCTCCGATCAGTAGTGTGGCTGCAGAAACAGCATCTCACACATGGGGTGAAATTTTTGAAAGCTCTCCAAACCTTCTTAAGTCTCCCCATGGTTGTGTTCTTTCTCCTCTGACTCCTCTGATGACGTTTAAGTTGTCGCTCCCTTTCTAACTCTTCCATATCAGCACTACCTGCTAGAACTTCTTCAGACGGATCACTACCGTCATCCTCGGAGAACAAGTCGGGTGATAACTCGTCAAATTCTTCGACCGGAGTAACACCACATCCGAGAATATCGAGAAATTTAACAATCAAAGATGTCTCTTTGGGTTCACCAATATAGTGTTTGCATCTTTGACCGTTGACTCGAAACGGTTCACCACTATAACCACGAAGTTCTAGAACGCCTCCCGGAATGATTTGGAGAATCTCGAAAGGGCCGGACCAACGTGTCCTTAACTTTCCAGGAAACAGATGTAACCTGGAATTATATAGAAGAACTTGTTCGCCGACATGAAATTCTCTCCTCTTAATCTTGGCATCGTGGAGTAGCTTCATCTTATCCTTACTAATCCTGGCACTTTCATAGGCCTGGAGTCTGAATTCGTCCAGCTCATGTAACTGCTGTAGTCGATGCTTCCCACAAGATTGGGAATCAAAGTTCAGAAACTTTGTAGCCCAATAAGCTCTATGCTCTAACTCGACAGGAAGATGACATGGTTTCCGTAGACCATCTGATATGGTGATGTACCCATGGGGGTCTTATAGGCGATTCGATATGCCCACAGTACATCATCCAACTTTAGACTCCAGTCTTTCCTATGACTGTTAACAGTCTTCTCCAGGATCTTCTTAATGCTCTGGTTGCTCCTTTCAACCTGACCACTAGTCATCGGATGATACGGTGTGCCAATTTTATGACGAACACCATACTTCTCAAGTACTTTCTCTAGGGGTCGATTGCAGAAATGCGTCCCTTCATCACTGATCAAGGCACGTGGACATCCAAACCTCACGAAAATATTCTTCTTTAGAAATTTCATTACCGTTTTATGATCATTGTGAGGAGTGGCTTGGGCCTCCACCCATTTAGACACGTAATCCACGCAGACTAAGATGTACTTATTACCGCAAGATGATGGGAATGGTCCCATAAAATCGATACCCCATACATCAAAGACTTCGCATTCGAGGATGGGTTTTAAAGGCATGTCAAAACGCCTTGTCAGAGTACCGGTTCTTTGGCACCTATCACAAGCTTTACAGAAAGCTTCCGTATCTTTAAAGATCGTAGGCCAATAGAAACCGGATTGAAAGATCTTGGCAACGGTTTTCCACGGACCAAAGTGACCTCCTGTGGGTCCACTGTGGCACTGCTCAATGATGTCGCGTTGTTCAGATTCTGGAATACATCTCCTAAGCAAACCATCTTTACAGATCTTGAAAAGATAAGGTTCATCCCAAACGAAATATTTTAAATCCGAGAAGAACTTTTTCTTCTCCTGATAAGACATCTCTGGATCGAGATAACGGCCATGAAGGTAGTTTACAATGGAAGAATACCATGGAACATCGGGGGAGCGGCCATCGATCAACATGATGTTTTCTAGAGGAAAGTAAAGATCTATATCATCTGGTTCATTCTTTTCCTCGGTTAACATCCTAGACACATGATCCGCTACTACATTCTCACTGCCCTTTTTATCCTTAATTTGAACGTCAAACTCTTGTAGGGTCAGTATCCAACGCAGTAGGCGCGGTTTAGCATCCTTTTTAGTCATCAGATACCGCAAAGCAGCGTGATCAGTCCACACGATCACTTGAGCACCTAACAAGTAACTACGGAACTTGTCCATAGCAAAGACTACGGCCAGTAGTTCCTTTTCGATAGTAGTATAGTTAACTTGAGAGGGGTTCAATGTGTGACTTGCGTAATAGATAGGCTGGAACTTTCCCTTGATCTTTTGCCCTAGGACAGCTCCAACAGCATAGTTTGATGCGTCGCACATAAGCTCAAATGGTAGGTTCCAGTCAGGCGATATAAGAATCGGAGCAGATATTAAACGATCCTTAAGCTCCTCAAACGCTTGCTTGCAGCTCTCATCAAAATTAAACTCAACGTCTTCCTTTAGTAAAGTGGACAGGGGCTTGGCTATCTTGGAGAAATCTTGAATGAACCTCCTATAGAAGCCGACATGTCCGAGAAAACCTCGGACTTCCCGAACATTCTTAGGGTAACTCATCTTCTCAATAGCTTCTACCTTGGCCCTATCTACTTCTATACCTTTGGCGGAGATCTTGTGGCCAAGAACTATTCCTTCATCTACCATGAAATGGCATTTTTCCCAATTAAGTACTAGGTTCTTTTCCACACATCTGGATAACACCTGATCAAGATTGTCAAGGCAATCATCAAAGGACTGACCAAAAACCGAAAAATCGTCCATAACAATCTCCATACACTTTTCTACAAGCCCGTCAAAGATGGCCAGCATACATCGCTGAAATGTAGCTGGGGCATTGCAGAGACCGAACGGCATTCGTCTGTAGGCGAATGTACCATAAGGGCAGGTGAAGGTGGTCTTTTCTTGGTCAGCCGGATCAATGGGTATCTGGAAATATCCTGAATATCCATCTAGGAAACAGTAAAATGCGTGCCCCGCCAGACGCTCAAGCATCTGGTCAATGAATGGAAGGGGAAAGTGATCTTTCATGGTTACCTCATTGAGCTTTCGATAATCGATGCAGACTCTGTAACCAGTAACAAGCCTCAATGCAATTTCCTCTCCCTTCTCATTCTTTTCAATTGTAATTCCACCCTTTTTGGGAACTACTTGAGTCGGGGAAACCCATTCACTATCCGCGATGGCATAAATGATTCCCATGTCCAGAAGTTTAATGATTTCCTTCTTAACGACTTCTTGCATATGAGGGTTTAGCCTTCGCTGGGGCTGTCTGACACACTTGGCGCCCTCATTCGTCTTGATCTTGTGCATGCAGATGTCAGGAGATATTCCCCTGATATCTCCTACTTGCCAACCAAAAGCTTTTTCATTCTTCTTCAAGACGTTAATCAGTTTCATTTCTTCTGTACGGGAAAGCTTGGCAGATATGATTAAAGGAAGCTTGTCGCCCTCTCTTAAGAACACATACTTAAGATGTTTAGGTAACGGCTTCAACACCAAATCCACAGGGGGGGCTTCTAAACTAGACTTGAGATCTCCACTTTTCAACTCAATATCATTGAGTTTACTCTGTGATCCCACCGCCAAAGCTTCTCCTTCCAACAGCTCTTCCTCAAAATCAGCTGCTAGTTGATCCAGATTCACCCTACCATGAGTATTCAAATTATCAACTAATCGCTCATATTCCGCTTCTACAGCCATGACTTGCTTATCCATATAGTCGGTGAAATCATCCGTCATATAATCAATGGAAAAGCCGGTTGGAGGCACAGAGGGTACTTGAATGGACTTTAAGACATTGTAACTCACCTCTTGGTCACCAACTCGGATAGTCACTTGCCCACCATCGCAATCGATGAGAGCTCGAGCTGTAGATAAGAAAGGTCTTCCTAGAATCAAGGGAACGTTTTCGTCTTTCTCTATATCTAAGACATACCAATCAACTGGAAAGGTAAATCGATCAATCTGAACCAAAACGTCTTTTAGGATTCCTGAAGCTTTCTTAGAGGATCTATCCGCGAATTGTAAACTCATAGTAGTGGGTTCTAGAAGACTTTGTAAACCGAGTTGTTTGCATACAGACATTGGCATAAGGCTTATAGAGGCACCTAGATCACACAAAGAATTTGGGAAGACTAGACCTCCCATCAAAACTGTAAGTACAAATTTGCCAGGGTCACCTCTTTTAATTGGTAAGTTTTCATAATTAATCATGGAACAATCCTCACCAATCGCCTTTCCATGCCCGCTAATTTCTTCTTCAAGACACAACATCCTTGATAAATTTTGTATACTTAGGCATCTCGACTAAGACATCCGACAATGGAAGATTCACCTGAGTATTTTTCAAAAGGTTTAGCACCTTTTCGTACTTCTTATCCTCAATCAAAGGAATGTTGCTCTTTCTCGGTGGAAATGGAAGTTTCTTAAGGTCATCCTCGGAGAAAACCCTTTTCGAGGATGCACTGACAGCTCTGTCTTCCAGATCCTTCCAACGAACAGTTTTTTCAGATTTCTCAGTAGTCGGGGGATCAGCCTCCTGACTTTCGCTTGCTTTTTCGGTCCTCAAAGGATCAGCCACTTGAGGATCACCAAATTCTTCACCTCTCGGGGATCAGCCACCTGAGTTTTCTCTTGCAGTTGAGGGGAGTGTAGGTGCTCGGCTTCCCCTCCTGCCTTATCAATGGCAGGAGGGGCTAGTGGTTTCCCGGATGGGAAGGACCACTAACTTGAGTACCGCTCCTAAGATTCATTGCACTGGCCTCCTCCTTACCGTATTGAATTGATGGCACGAGGTCAGTACATTGGCCTTTGTTCACATCAGCCTGAGCAACTTGACCACCCTTTGGATTCTTCTCAGTGAAACTGGGCAGCTGCCCTGGGGGTCTAGAAGCTAACTGCTCAGCCAGTTGCCCAATTTGTCTCTCAAGATTCTTCATCGATCTACTTTGCTCTTCCAACTTAGCCTCAAGATTTGTAGGTTGGGAGGGGCCTTGAGAGTTTTGGTGATTTGGAGCATAGAGCTGGCTGGGCCGACTTTGAAATTGAGAATTTGAATTGGAAGGCCAATTCTGATTGAATTTTTGCGTAGGATTGGAAAAATTGAGTTTTGATTCTGATTAAACCCAGGGTTTCTATTGAAATTGATTCGAATTAAAATTGAGTTGGGATTGAAATTTGAAGATGGATTAAACCCTTGGTTTTGAAAATTGCCCTGACCTGAAAACTGATTGAACCTTTGATTGTTCTGGCCATAGAATGCATTCACTTCCGCATTCCGCCCGTTCATAGGGCAGAATTTAGAAGTGTGCCCCAACTCGTCACAATTTTGACATGTGACTTGATTGTACTGTCCATAGTCATGAACAGCATTAACTTGATAAGGTGCAGGGGGATTAAATTGACATTGGCCATTCATATGGCCGGTCTGACAACAATTTTCGCAATACAGAACACGAGGGTTCTGCGGAAAAGAGGAAGTTTGATTTATAGGATTTGAAACTTGAGGGGAGACCATCTGCTTTTGCGGCATGGCAATCAAACTTTGTAAATTGACTTCCTCAACCTTTGGAGGAGGAGGTGCTTGAATTGCTTGATAAGAGGGGGCATAGTTATATTTGGCAATGTCCTCAAACAATGCCCATCCCTCATCAGGGGTTTTCTTGAAAGGCCCCGCCAGAAGAACTATTGACCATGCCTTTTGTAAGCTCGGTCAATCCACTGAAGAATGTATTGACTTGCCTTTCCAGTGGCAAGCCATGGTGGGGGCATTTTCTAAGAAGGGACTTGAATCTCTTCCAACACTCGAAGAAAGATTCATTCTCTTTCCGATAGAATGTGAAAATGTCATTTAAGCACTGGGCCGTCTTTGAAGGTGGAAAATATTGACTCAAGAACTCCTTTTCGAGTTCCGCCCAGGTGGTGATAGATTCAGAAGGGAGAGAGGTGTACCACTCTTTAGCCTCTCCTTTCAGAGAAAAAGGAAAAAGTTTAAGTTTAATGGCATCCTCACTTACTCCTTGGATGCGTGTAGTACCGCATATCTCTAAGAATGTGTGTAAGTGGGTATGCGGATTCTCCGATTGGTAGCCGTGAAAAATTGATGCGTCTTTGCATCATCTGGATAAGTCCCGGCTTCACTCAAAAGTTTGTGCAGTAATGGCTGGAATAACAATAGCCGGGTTGACCTTGACTTCGCCTGGCATGGCGTAGTCTGCCAATGTACGTCTATTATCGCGGCCATTATCACACAATCAGTGATTTCTCTCGCTAGTTGTTCTTCAAGATCTCGCTCGGCTCTGTCAGCCAGAACCGCAGAACGGAAATTTCGCCTGTTTGGCGGACTATGGTTCGCTCGGGGTCAGGGGTGTATATTAACAAACCCTTTTGACTCCGAGTTTGCATAAACCGGACCAAAAACAAGTGGAACAAAACCTAAAAACTAAGAAGAGATCAAAGCCTAAACTAAAAATTAAAAGCCTAAAAAGAGGAAAGGAAAAGAAGAAAGGAAACAAAAGTGTTAAAGAAAACAATACCGGACGGACGTCCAAAAGATTGGACGGGCGTCCAGATGAAATTGAGGTCGGACGGGCGTTTAGTAATGTAAACGCTCGTCTGACAGACAGAATACCTGAACGGGCGTCCAAAAGTGATGGACGCTCGTCTAAGTGAATAAATCAGAACAGAATTGATAATTTCCCAGCGGACGGGCGTCCAATATCCCAGACGCCCGTTTGCTCACGGAAAACTTAGAACAGAACAGGAATTTGCAGATAAAGGAAGGAAGAACGTCAGAAAAAAAAAGAAAAACAGAATATCTAACTTCAAAGAAAAACACTAAGGGACAGTTTTAAACCCTAATTATCTACTTAACAACTACCTAAAACAATTATCACTAAAGACAGGAATTTAAAACGGATTAAAACAGGAAAACGAAACAAAAACAAACAGAGAACAAAAAAGGAAAACGAAAATAAAAACTAGACAACCGTCCGGTTCCCCGGCAACGGCGCCAAAAACTTGTCACGGATTTTATCAACACAAAATAAACAAGTAATAATCCGGTTAACCTCAAGTATAAGGATCGTAGTATGGAGGCTAATGCCGGGTCAATCTTACGGGGAACTAAACGATTGTGATTTCTAGTTTTTATCTAACTAACCTATGTCACGATTATTAAGCTAAATAACGGATAAAACTAAACGAATACTGTAAATTAAACTTTAACTAAAACGTAAAACTGGACAGAAGAGATGATCTAAATCCAGGAAAGATACGGGCTGCGAACCAATTTAAACTAACTAATCTAAGATGCGGATAAAAGTAAACTAACTAGACAAATTCAAGCTTTTAAGGATTTAAATCAAATTTATAACGAGCAAACGAGGATTGATCCACCTATCCAACAAGCATTGATTCCCTATCTCGATTATAGTGCAGTTTTTATTCAGATTGTGATTCACCTTGCCTAGACATGAACCCTAATTCCTTAGAAAGTTCATCTATCAATCTATTATCTTTCGATGTAAGATTAACGCGTTCAATAATCAAAGGTGCAAACTTTGTGTTTATAACCTAGTAATCAGACCTATTAACTTCCGTTATTATAGATTCGAATTACTATTCTTATTCATGGTGATCTAGGGTTTATTAAGACTTCCATCAACAATAAACAATCAACACATGCATATCTTCCGATATAAAAGCAAATTAAACATGAATAAGCATGAATAAGAAACAACCTTTATTAAAAACTCACAGTATAATCAAAGAAAGCGAAATCAACAATTGTTGGACGGCTTCACAATACTCGTTTGATGAAGCTTTTAGCCTCTGAACATCCTCAGCAACTCAAATTTGCAGAAAAAGTACATAAAAAGTAACTAGTGTTTAATCTAAATTAAGAGCATGAAAATAGGAATAAAAAGATGAAAACGCAGCCTAAAGCCGCCCCTAGGTTTAGGGTTTTGAATAATGTGTGTATGATCATCTTTTGTGGAGAAAACAGCCGACTATATATAGATTTTAAAGTCGGTTCTGCTAAGTCGGCCACCGGACGCCCGTCTGAAACCTTGAACGCCCGTCCACTCTTCAATAATACTTCGAATCGGGCCGAGTCATGACCAGACGCTCGTCCATCCAGCGTCCACTCCAGCGTCCAAACTTCCTGAATCAAAGATGACACCCTGGACGCTCGTCCAACTGTATCAGACGCCCGTCCACTGGACGGAGATACTGGACGCCAGTTTGATATGATCGATTTTGATTTATTGATCTTTATCTCTTCTATCTCTATCCCACTTCTTCATTATCTCTTTTATCATCAATTAGCTCGAACTTAATCAACCTTTGATCATCTTTTGAGCCTCCAACATGTATCTATAACACATAAAAACATCGCAAAATGTAGTAATGCTCAAATAATCATAAAATCACAATTAAAACACATAAATCAACCTATTTTGCGATTAACTCTTCCAAAATCTCATTTGCTCAATATATCCATTAAACCCTCGTTTCTTATGCAATTTAGTACAATTACGGGGAAAAATATCATAGAATATAGCGTTATAAATCGTATAAATTCACCCTTAACATATATCGTTGGGCATGCTCAAACTTATGAACGCTGAATTTGGTTGACATGCTATGTGCTTATTTGGTATGTTATTTGAGGTTGTTTTGAGTTGATTCAGTTGAGCGTCATCCGGTCGAGCCAACGACGTAAAACAAAGGCGCTCGGTGGGAGGCAACCCACCACTATGTGAGTTTTTCTGAGGTTTTGATAATAAATTGTGTTGGAACAAAGGTTAGAATCACAAGGGATCAAAAATTCCGTGCTTTACCCGTTTGGGTCATTTATCCATCTATAGCAACCCACTATGTGTGTTACCATTGCATATCGAGTTTTCTGACGTGACAGGGCCTTTATACTATTCTACCCCTTATCCCTTTTCGATATTTTGGCACGTGGACCAAGTCCCGTGCATGTGTTGCATAGTTTCTATTTTGATAGGGTTTCGGGGTGTGTTTCCACGAGGCTGTCACGGGATTCGATAGCGCCTTTCTGCCGGCTCTAAAGCTAAGTCTTCTTTTCTATCTCATTCACACACTGAGGATAGTGCTTCATTCGAAGTGGGGGTGGATACGACTTAGCTTTATTGTTTCTATTGATACATGTGCCATTAATTGTGATATGCTTAGTTAATGTCCGTTTTCGAGTTAGTTCATGGCTTAAAATTTTAAAAATTTTCACGGTTTGACACCGTGTTATATGCATGTTTCTCACGATGGATTTGGTAGATGTCTTAGTAGTCGAGTCTTGTATGCCGGGCGATTTTATTTTTTCACGACACGAACCCTTTTTAATGCACGTAGACCTTGGTTGCACTTATTCTGGTTGCTATACACACTTATACCACTAGTTTCAAGGCGAAATAGAAAGGTTGACCTAGGCCAGATACGGTATGAGAGTCATGGCGCTTCTTTGACCTAGTCAGAGCCAAATAAGCCAAGCTCCCAACATTTTCCCCTCGTAGCCCCTCTAAGCCTTGATAGTACGGTCTGACCACCGTCCGAAATGAGCCGTTTTGGTTACTTAGCCTGTATTATCCTAACCTTGAGCTTTATTATTGGTCACGTTTCTTTTGATCACCCTACGAGTGGACTTAGTCGTTGCTTTAGACACACTTGCTGCAGCAAGTGTGGGGTGGGAGATGGTGCATGTTTTGAGAGGAGTTGGTTAGTACGAGCTAATATAATGAAGGGGAGGAGCTCGAGGAATCTATTGTGAGGCTTGTTGGTTCGGAAAAAAAAATAAAGTTGAAAAAAAAAAGAAAAAAGAAAAAACAATGAAAAAAAGAGAAGGAAAAAAAAAAGAAAGTTTGAATAAAGTTGGAAACAAGGTCAAGGGAGGATGTATTGAGTAGATGAAAGTATGATGTTAAAGTTGTGGTTGTTTATCAATGCATACAAAGAATCGAAAGAGTTTTGGTGTGGTTTAGTGTGTTTTCAAAGCAGGAATACATGAAATGATTAGGTTCACTCGTGTTTTTCTCTTTCTCCAGTCCCAAAATTTCCTTTCGATTAACCCCGTCCCGAGCTTGACATTATAACCCTTCAAGTCCTACTTGACCGTATTTTGCCTTGGTTGCCTCGATTAGTGAAGATTCTAGCCCGGTATGAGCTGCGTGTAGTCGTTTGGCCGGTATTCAGAGCCGGTGATCATTTTGAGTGTAGCCCTCGGTCTATAGCACACACACATCGTTTTCGTGGTACGATAGAGTCAGGCGGTGTACATTCAGTGTCTACTTTACTTTTGCCTTGATGTCGTGAGCGTTGTACATGTGTCATAAAGTTGATCCCAAGATCTGTTTTAGAGTGCCTAATTTACTCGAGGACGAGCAAAGGCAAAGTGTGGGGTGGTTGATGGGAGTCAACTTTACTGTACTCTGGTGTGCAGTTTAACCCCCGTTTATCACTTTATTGGCATATTTTGGGTAGATATAGACCTGTTTGAGTGTAATATCGAGAGTTGTATGTACGGGGAGTTAAACTGTCACATCGATAGCAAACTCCGCCTTTTTAGCGATATTTACCTCATTTTCGAGCACTTTTGTCTTGCGGAATTATGTGTGGTGTTTTGTTAGTGTGTTTATTGCAGGACTTAGGTGACTCGAGGACCCAGAAGGCGATGTTTTGGTATGAGAGACATGATCATAGCATGAATGTAGCATAAAAAGTGAAGAAAAGCCAAGTTTGGAGTGGAGTCAAGGCAAACGGGCGTTTGCCATACACCAAACGGGTGTCTGCAGGAACCCTACATCAAACGGGTGTTTGCCCATCCCAGACGGGCGTCCACAGAAGTAATACATCATTCAGAAAGTTGGGTTTTCAGCTGGATGAGCGTCCAAATGACCCCCAAACGGGCGTTTGGGTAGGTTCAGCCTGATTCAAGAAGCTCATATAGAACGAACGAGCGTCCAGGGTTCCAGACGGGCGTTTGGCCCTCAAGTCATGATTCACCAGACGGGCGTTCAGAGGAATGCAAACGCCCGTCCACTGAAGATGAAACCCTAATATCTTCATATTCTCCAAGCAGATGGGCGTCTGACATGACCTGGACGGGCGTTCGAGACCGACAGCAGCAGATTTCGACCTACTCTATAAATATGCAGCTCATTCAGCCCCTACTGATGCTTGGCCGACTTTAGACTTTTCTTAGGCGATTTAAGGGCGATTTTAGTGTAGTTTGATCACCCTTTGATCCCTTGATCCCATAAATTACATCCTTTGATTCTACACACTTGTTATAGATTAGATTTACTTTTCAAGAACAAAGATTCGACTTTTGGATCGCTTTTCTCGTTGGTATTTTCTGGATCAGATTTTCTGCAAATTATATGGTAATGACTTCTCTTTTATTTATTGTCTTTGGTTTGATTTCAATTCTCATTTTATTTATTAGCATAATCATGAGTAGCTAATTCTGTTGTGTAGTCGAATTATGTGAACGCGAGCGAAAACCCTAAGGGAGATGAGATTGGGAGTTGTGTAGTGCATAATTGAATTTTTAAACGATTAATCCACGTCCTAAAACTTATTTTAACGTCTTTGAATTAGATTGATCACCTAGTTCACTGTAACACACATCAAACTTATAGATGCATTTTGCGGTGAGATATGGGATAAGGGGTTTTAGGATTGTTGAGTAGATTCGGCCTAGTTGTTAGGTCCGTTTCCAATAAAGAGGTTTGTCATCGTTGTTTGAGCGACTCTAGAGCTTAATCATGTTAGGTTAATCAGTTTTCTAAAGGGAGAATTAATTAACTTCACATAGGGTGGTTAGATCGAGTTGTTCAGTCTAATCGCTAGAATTAGGAGTTGGCACCCGTGAATGTCGTTAAACTACATTGGATAGGTAGGTCGGTTAAGACACGCTTCCCGTTAAGTCCTTCCTTAGGGGTAAAAGTAGCTCATGGGATCATAGTTCGACTATACCCATTAATACCTAGAAGTAAACTCATTAATATAATCTTCACTTTGCATTAGTATAATATCTCTCCACCACTATTTTGACCTGAACTAAGTTCTAAGTTGACTTTGGTACTTAGACATTACTTCCTGTGGATTCGACCTAGAGACCACTATACTACCGTTGACCCGATACTCTGTCGGTCAAAGTTAGCAGTTAGCTATTTTCCTATCAACCATCGTTGTGATCGACGAAGTTGGTCCACTTTGACTGACCACGCAACACGTTGCGATATTAGACCATGCCTCCCCAAGAATTACAAGATATTTAGTCTTTTAACTAGACAAATATGTATGTTATTTATCATTAACTATCCACCTAAGTTATTTCAAGAAAAGATCACTTAACAACTCTACTCACTCATCTTAGACCTTTATACTTTAGTACAGAGACATTGATGAGTACTAATTCAGTTGAAGTTTGGAGAAAACAAACGAAAGAAAGAAAATGCGGAAGTCTATTATTCAAAGAATAATCAACATTTTAAGTTACAATTTTACTGATCGCGGAGTTTTTTTTTTTTTTTTTTGAATCAGTTAAAAATAAGTTAAAAATAGTTATAACACAATATACTAAATAACCGTTTTCTGCCTATAGTTGATCCATTGACTAGCTCAGCAGACTACTTAGGGGTAACGACCAACCTTAACCGGCAGTGTACCGGGTCGGAAGCACTATAGTGGTGAGCAAGGTTGTATCCATCGAGGAATCAATTGAGTACCAAAGCCGTTATCAAACTTAGTTTAGGTCAATAATAGGTTGTTCACGTACTCGATTATGCCAAAATGACAAAGTAATAAATGATAACAATGAAGAGAAGCATAGCCAAACCATGATCCAATTGAATACTTTCACTCCTCTAATCGACTATTCGGGAATGATATTAACCAACCAACCTACCTAACGACTATATCAACGTCATTCGTGGGTGCAAACTTCTAATGTGATACCAGACGCCATTCAACAACCTAGCATCCTTTGCCCGGTTCAACAATCCGCCTTTATGGATTTAACTGACCGAAACAAGATAAACACTCTAAAGTCGCTTGATTAATCAACCGATAAACCTCGTCCCTTAATCAAATCTAAACAACTCAGACAATTATAAGAACGATCTTAAAATCCCTTTTCACACACCCATTCACAACATACTTTTATAAAAGTGGTGTGTGAGATCATGAACTAGGTGTACAAGCTAATTCAATCATTAAGAACAAGTTTTAAGACACGAATTTGTTGATACAACAACAATTAAGCACTACCCATTTCCAATTTCATCAATTAAAGGGTGATTTCTTCAAATTTCACATGATTTGACTATGATATGTTTAGCTACTCATTGCAAAACAAGAAATAACAATCAAAGGAAGGTTAAAGCCATAAAACAAGAAACGAAATGAAATTAATTACCAAAATCGTAGAAAGTTGAGGTTTACATCAAATTTCTTCAACACCCATGTCCAAAGATGAGGAAGAGATGCCAAAATGACAAAATCCAAAAGTAGAGTAGAAATATATGCTAGATTATGCTAAATCTAAGTAATATCTAGTGTAGAAATAAATCTAAGGGTGAAGGAGAGGAATTTTGACCTAGGGATGAATTTGGGGATCAAGGAGTAAAGTATGAAGTGTAGGAAGTAAAGAGGAAGTGTGTAAAAATCTGTGCAAAAAACTATTTATAGGTGCTCCAAAAAGTGCTCGAAAAATGGCCCAGTGCGCTCGCACTAGGATCTGGTGCGCTTGCACTGCATCTTGTCGGCTGGGAAAACTTGGATCTTCTTCGTGTAGTGCGCTTGCACTGAGTTTCAATGTGCTTGCACTGGCTGCTCTGCACCAAAACTGAACCTTCTGCCTCTTGGGTGTGCTTGCACTACATCTGGTGTGCTCGTACTGAGTGAAAATCTTCAAATCTGACATTCTGTCTCCCTGGTGCAATTGCACTACTGATGACGGTCAAATTATACCCGTAAATGTCATCATCATTATCCTTAAATCGAGCCAAATAATATATATTTCGTATTAAATCACTTGTTTATATTTATTATTTAATGTTAAGTGATTATTAATATGATTTTTGGTATTTAGCTATTTTTATTATTAAAGACCGATTTATTGTGCGATAATTGCTGATTTTGTAGATCGTGATAAATCGGGAAGATAAATATCGCGCAATCGAGAAATCTCAAGATAATGAAGAGGAAAATCGGAGCATTAATCAAAGGATAAATCAGATCAGTTCGAAAGAACGCAGTGGGGAACAAGTCAGACAAAGAGACGCGTTTAACACGTGTAAAAAAGAGCTCGGTCGACCGAGCCTATCCATTCGGTCGACCGAGAGAGTCGGCTCGGTCACTTGAAGTTTATCCGGCAGAAATCGCGTGTATATCTTCTAGATCCTTCCTAGGTCGGCAAAAACCTCTATATAAGCAGCAGCTACGAAATTTTTGTAAAAACACACCAACACACACCTTAGACATATAATGCAAACAATTCATATATTCATATACAATCATACATTGCAGCATTGAAGGTTGCTATGGTTGCAAACATGTAAGCCCTAGTTTATTTTCTTCCCTTTCTTTTTAGTAATTAATTTCCTAATTATGCTTTGATTGTTTGAGTCAATTATGCATAGTTAGATGATGTAGATCTAGGCTATGACGTTAGGGAGGTGGCGATGCCTTGTCTATGAGGATCCCATACCCTACGTCCTCTTCCTAACATCTATGGATGAATCTACGTGTTTTATTTACGTGTATTTAGATTATTTTATATGATTGCCTGACGAATCACTATTTAATCCGATTTGTATGAGAAACGCCGAGAGAAATATATTCAGGGATGTAATCTGGGAAGTTGAAGCATTCGGGTGACCGAGCGGTGTCACTCGGTCGACCGAGACCTTCCATTTAGTCGACCGAGAGTGCTTATTCGGTCGACCTAGCCCTGTTTCATCCGTTAATCAGTCACGTCTTTATGATTAGGTTAGCTTAATTGAATCTATTATCTCAAGGTATGGCTATGGCTACGTTACTCGCTTAGTTTAATTAAAACGTGTAATAAGGAAATACCAGTATAAAACTCTTAGGTAGGCTTATGAATTGCTCTTCACGGACGTTCAGCGTTATCTAGGTAGGTTTATATTAGGGAATTACGCGCACCTTCTTTATACGTAGGTCGTATACTAGCATGAGACTATAACTTGGTAATTTCTAGTTGGACGAGAGCTTGAGTAATCGTTTAGGAAGTACGCCTAACCATAGGAATGTTGCCTAGACGAGGTGTACGATTAATATCGGCATCCTTAGAGTCGTAAGCGTGCAAGTTATATGAGATGGAAGCCTAAAAAGCGAAGTCACGTACTGTAGCACAGTGATCTAGCGACCTAACGGGTGCTAAGTCAAGTTTAAGAGGATGACTCCCGTAGCCAACATGAAGTAGATACGAACGGATTAATAGTTGATAAGTATGCTATATAAATTGTCTAGGTCCAAATGATTAAGGCTATAATTGGGAGGTTAATTACGTTATTTGTCTATGTGTTTGAGTCGTGTCAATTTACCTTTTCTTGTCCTATGTTGGTCATAGACCGCCTTCGTGTCCTTGACATGAATGACTCATTGTTTATATATGAAATGATCCACAATTGGTTCCCTGTGGGATCGACCTTGATTCACTATAGCTATACTACGATGGGCCTACTCCTCTTGCTAGTATTGGTTTATGGTGGTCAAGTATATTATAAACCTGATTGACCCCGATCAACTACATCTGGTGCGCTTGCACTGGGTTCCAAATCTTCAAATCTTCGCTTTTTTCTTCAACTCTTCCATTCCTGAGCCTCGGCTTCGTCTTTCTAAGCCTAATGCCTCAACTTCCGGGTTCTCGAGTCACCTGTATCTTGCATCACAACATCCAAACACATACCAAGCGTAACTCCGCAAGACAACTAGGGCTCGAAAAAAGGCTAAAAGCATCGTAAAATGGTGAGGTTTTTCATCTATGTGATGGTTTGCCCATAGTACACGTGAAACAAGTTTTCACCCTATAAATGGTTTAAAACTACCCGGAATAAGCCAAAAATGTCGTAAATGGGGGTTAAAACATGCACCGGAGCAAGGTAAGGTTGACTCTCATCAACCACCCCCCACTTAACGCTTGCTCACCCTCGAGCAAAAATGAACGTTTTAAAAGAAACCAAGGAGTCAATGTCACATATCAAAGATAACCGGAAGGTAAAAGAGTAAATACATGCCACTTAACCCTACATTATCAAGTAAACAGGATGTGTGTGTGTGTGTGTGAATAGCTTCTCCTACATTTACCACGGTTGACCGGTTTCGATTATGGATGCTTGGCTATTGCGACTACACCATAGGCTCATACTTCATAAGCATCTCCACTAATCGGGGCCAACCGAGGCTGTGCAAGGTCGAGTAGGACTTGCACTGTTGTAACGTTAGGCTAGGGACGGGGCTAACTAAAGGGAATTTCTAGGGAATAATCAACAAAGAAATAAATACCAACAAGCTTAATCATGGGGTGTATCAAAACAAAACATAGCTAGCTCTACTCTTCTCTAGCTAGTTCACAACGAATCTAGAAACATGATTCATGAAATGGAAAGCCATATCGCACTATGTCTCAAGTGTGACGAGGCAAAAATGTAAAAGAATCATGTTTTTACACTAAGGACTCATCCCAAACACCAAACATCATATAACAAGTCAATACATTAGTCATTTATACTTGGCTTTCTTTGACTCAACCTTTATTACATTTTTTTTTAACTTTATTGCAAGCTTTTCTTGACTTTTCACTTTTGATATTGATTTTGATTTTGATAACTTTTTTTTTTTGAAAACTGCAATATACAATTTAAATAGGTTTGAGTCAAAGGCCATCACGTACATACTATATAAAAATGAGCTCCTACCCTCCAAATCGTGAAATAGCTCGTAAAAACCAGCTTGAGATGCCACTTGTGCTTTCATTGGAATAGTTGTTGGTGGTGTATTTGGAGATGTGCAATTGGTAGCTAAATGTCCACCACCACGAAGTTGACATAACCAGGCTTTCTTGTTCCCTTGAGCTAAATCATCAACTTTTTGTTCCATAGCTAGCACCTTGTTTTTCCATTCAGTGTTTCTTTCGGGCTCGTCTACCACGGCGGTTACAAGTGGCTTCTTGTGTTTCAATTGCCTTATTCCCGAACTCTATTGCCTATTATTCTCACAAATCCTCTCAATGGTGGCCAATGCCACCGCCGGTTCCACATCCATAATGGATCCTCCACATGCCCCATTTAGTTGTTGCATTGAGTTACCATCCAAATTTCTATAAAATAGGTGCACTTGGTCCCATGCTTCGAATCCATGTTGAGGGCATCTTCGTAATATAGTCTTGAAACGATCCCATGTCTCATACAAATCTTCACCATCTAGTTACTCAAATGTATAGATGTCCGATTTTAGATCAAGGGCTTTTGATGGTGGAAAGTATTTGAGCAAAAATGCACTTGCAACTTGGTCCCAAGTATGGAGGGGGTCATGAGCCAAAGATGAATACCACTCCCTCACTTTTCCTTGTATAGAAAAAGGGAACAAAAGTAGTCAAACCGCTTCCACACAAACCCCGTTGATCTTCAATGTCTTGCATACCTCTAGGAAGCTATTGATAAAAGTATTCGGATCATCCGTATCTCTTCCTTCAAACTCAACATTATTCGCAAGTAGGTTCCACGTGTGTTGCCTTATGTCCAAGTTATTAGCTACAACATTGGGTACTCAAATATGACTATGGCCTGTGGTAGCCATTGGTGTCACATAGTCTCTACAAAGTCTCACCGGTCTATTCCCCGCTTGGTTAACTTGAGCTTGAGGCAGATATTATTGAGCATTCACCATAGGGATCGGTGAAAGATTAGCTTGAGGTACATATTGTTGAGCATAGGTGCTGGGCATTTGAGGATATTGGTTCATTAGGGGATTCATTGTAGGGTTCATCATAGGATTGAATTAGGTCATTTGCATCATCAATTCTTGGTATTGTTGAAACAGTTGGGGGTCCATTTGTGGAGGTCGTTGCGGTTGTTGTACACCAAAAAGATTGGGAATTTTTGGAGCTTGGAGAGGGATATTGGTTGTTGTTGAAAGTTATTGTTCAGTGGAACATTATGCACAATATTCCCTTCCCTCGGTAAAGGTTCCATCCTTGGGGGAGGTGAGTTAACTTGAACTTGACCTTGAGTGTATCTTTGGTCTTGACTTGCACTTGTTTCCCCAAACGGATTGGCATTATCTTCTCGATTCAAACCCCTACTATAATCACGGTCTTCGTTTCCTGTAGCCATACTCAAACTTTTGGAACTAGAACTTTCACTTTCCAATTCTTGATTTACTTCTTCAACTAGAATTCCCTTGTTTCGTAAAATGTTTCGGTGTCTAGCAAAAGTCTCAATATCGGGAATATATGGAAGTAATGGTTCCTTAGAGCTTCGGGTCATGCACTACAAAACAAACAACAAGAAAACAGTAAAATAAAAACAACCTAAGCCTAAATCTTCCAATGACTTAAGAGATATCGATTAATCCCCCGGAAACAGCGCCAGAAAACTTGGTGACCAAAATAGTAACGATCAACCTTAACCGGCAGTGTACCGGGTCGGAAGCACTATAGAGGTGAGCATAGTCGTATCCCTCGAGGAATCAATTGAGTACCAAAGCAGTTATCAAACTTATTTTAGGTCAATAATAGGTTGTTCACGTACTCAATTATGCTAAAACGACAAAGTAATGAAAGATAACAAGGAAGAGAAGCATAGCCAAACCACGATCCAATTGAATACTTTCACCCCTCTAATCGACTATTTGGGAATGAGATTAACCAACCACCTACCTAACGACTATATCGACATCATTCGTGGGTGCAAACTCCTAATGTGATACTGGACGCCATTCAACAACCTAGTATCCTTTGCCTGGTTCAACAGTTCCCCTTTAAGTATTTACCGACCGAAACAAGATAAACGCTCTAGAGTAGCTCAATTAATCAACCGATAAACCTCGTCCCCTAATCGAATCTAAACAACTCAGTCAATTATAAGAAACGACCTTAAAACCTATTTTCATATACCCCTTCGCAACATATATTTATAAAAGTGGTGTGTCAGATCATGAACTAGGTGTACAAGCTAATTCAATCATTAAGAACAAGTTTTAAGACACGAATTCGTCGATACAACAACAATTAAGCACTACACATTCCCAATTTCATCAATTCGAGGGTGATTTCTTCAATCTTCACATGATTTGACTATGATATGTTTAGCTACTCATTGCAAAACAAGAAATAACAATCAAAGGAATGATTTAAGCCATGAAACAAGAAAAGAAATGAAATTAATTTCCAAAATTGCAGAAACTTGAGGTTTACATCAAGTTTCTTCAACACCCATGTCCAAAGATGAGTAAGAGATACCAAAATGACCAAATCCACAAGTATAGTAGAAATCTATGCTAGATTATGTTAAATCTAAGTAATATCTAATGTAGAAATGAATCTAAGGGTGAAGGAGAGGAATTTTGACCTAGGGATGAATTTAGGGATATAGGTGCTCCAAAAAGTGCTTGAAAAATAGCTCACTGCGCTTGCACTAGGATCTGGTGCACTTGCACTGCATCTTGTCAGCTTGAAAAACTTGGATCTGCTTCGTGTAGTGCACTTGCACTGAGTTTCAGTACGCTTGCACTGGCTGTTCTGTACCAAAACTGAACCTTCTGCCTCTTAGGTGCGCTTGCACTACATCTGGTGCGCTTGCACTGAGTGAAAATCTTCAAATCTGACATTCTGCCTCCCTGGTGCGCTTGCACTACATCTGGTGCGCTTGCATTGGGTGCCAAATCTTCAAATCTTCACTTTTTTATTCAACTCTTTCATTCCCGAGCCTCGGTTTCATCTTTCTAAGCTTAATGCCTCAACTTCTGGGCTCTCGAGTCACCTGTATCTTGCATCACAACATCCAAACACATATCGAGCGTAACTCTGCAAGATAACTGGGGCTCGAAAAGGGCTAAAAACATCGTAAAATGGTGAGGTTTTCCATCTATGTGATGGTTTGCCTCATAGTGCACGTGCAACACGTTTTCACCCTATAAATGGTCTAAAACCAACCGGAATGAGCCAAAAATATCGTAAATAGGGGTTAAAACATGCACCGGAGCAATGTAAGGTTGAGTCTCATCAATCAGCCGAGTCTTCAGAGTTCATCTTACTTGCACTCAGCACTTCCTTCAGCATATATACTATAAAAAATTCATCAAGGCACAAGGCCAATTTTAATACTGCAACGGTCCTGAACTTTATCCTTTCGAGAATTCATCCGGTGTTGGAACTAAATGCATCAGAAGCTTATTCATGGCTTTGTTATGTTAATTTATGTTGTATATATCATGTTAGGAAGGTTAGATACCAATCCCAACTTCCCAAAATCGGTAATACACAAAACAAAACAAAAAAACAATCGAAACAACACTTGAGGACCATTGGCCCGCGCCTAGGAAATCATAGGCCAGCGTCTATGGGTACTGAGAGTTCCCTGAACTCTTTGTACTGATTGGCAAATGCTTATCAAACCCTAGGCCAACGCTTAAGGGGCCTGTGTGTTGGCAACACACATGCAATTTTTTAATATTCCAGAACGATTCTCAACCTTTCCAACACCAAAATCAAGGCTCTTAAGCACCAAAACAATATCATATAAGCATCATAACATGCTATAACATTTTATATATCAAATAGAAATCCAAAACAAGTCATGTACAATGAATTGGAACCAAACCACTTAACCTAAACATCATAAAACATGACTTGTTCAATACTTACCTTGAATTCAAGCCAATGATTCAAGCAATTTCTGAAGCAAAAAACCAAATCCTTGAAAATGTCAACCAAAACCTAAGGAAAACACAACCTAACCTTGAATTAACAATGATCAAGGGTTTTGAAACACATAGAACTACGAATGATCAACTTAAGGCATTAGAATAGGATCAAGACTATAAGATTCCAAAATTAGGACAATTTCATACCTTTTGAAACACTAAAACCTTGATACTGAAACGATACTTGTCTCACGAGGATTTCGAAATATACTTGAATCCGCAATCCCTTTTTTTTTTCTTCGATTTTTCCTTAAAAAAGATAATGATATTCTAATTTCACTAAAAGGTATATCATATCTTTGCCCTTTTAAAAATCTGCGATGTTACATATACATACATACATATATACATATATATATATATATACATATATACATACATATATACATATATATATATATATACATATATATATATATATATATCACATAAATTACACCATGACAGATGATTTGATGCATACAGATATACAATTCCTATTGGTTGTAGTGGTTGTTTGTCTTGTAGACACAAACCACCACCAATTGGGGAGGAATTATGTTTAGGGTTTAATTCTAGTGGTTATTTTTATATGAAGGTGAACATGGCTAATGTAGAAAAGGTGGAGACTATGGAGTGGCAGAAGAGTACACATGAGATTTTCAGACAAATGCATGGAAGTTAATGTACTTTTTTTACCCGTATCAGAAGGAGAATTTATTTATTTATCTGCAATATGCAACAAACATACATATGGCTCAAAAAACAAAAATTAAAAAGGAGCCTCCTTTTGAATCAACCCACAACTTTGTCTTCATTTTTCCTTCCCCAATCAACACTCTGCCCGAGTGGCCACTCTCCCTCACCCACTCATCTCAAACCTTCACAAACTTTTATTTTTATTATTTTAAATGTTTATACTGACACCACAAAAAAATTATCGTGTCATCATTGTGACAATAGACGTCCTTGAGACAAGACCTGTAAGGCCGTGGCCTAGACCCCTTTAAAATCATATTTTTTGGACCGTATTTATACCTTCGTAGTAAAACTCAAATCAATATACATATTCAGTCCCGAAAAATCTAACCAATCTTTATACAATTTTTTTACACATCTTCACCTATTATACTCCAAAAATAATTGATATACCGTTTTTTTTCACATTGAACAGCTATAGAACAAATTTTCGATTACGGTTATCGATTACACATGGACGCCCTTGATTGCGACGGCCAGATGTCAAATTTGAATATTCGACCTCTGAAAGATCCAACCTAATGAGCCATGATCCTCTCCAATTTCTAAGGGAAGTGTTCTCTCAAATACGTACAAATGAACTAACCACACATCCAAAACGTGATAATGATCTAACCGTAGATTATATTCTTACAAATCAACGTCGTTTTGTTGATAATATACATAAACAACAATATTTGAGAGGACACTTCTCTTAAGCACTTGAGAGAATTCTTGCTCAAACCGTAGAAAAACTGAATTTAGAGCAAATTAACAAAAAGGGTTTTCTTTATTGATGTTTTATGTACATTCAACCATGGCCGAAATGCCTTCATATTTATAGCATACATCCGGCTGTTCTTCAAATAAAAAGATAAACTAGAGAAAAAAAAGATAAATGCATTTGTCTTTTAAGAGATGTTTCGTCCCACACGATTTGTCATTAAAGGATCAAACGAAAATCTCTCTCAGGATACAATGGAGGTGTTTGATTCGAACAGTGACTTGTTTGAATCAAACCTGAAGACACTCAAAGTTTTTCTGATGATGCTGTCAAACTTCTGTGAATTTCGTTTGCATATTGTGCCCTTTATATTGGCTGAAATTAACCCATAAACGAATGGTGGTACTCCTTGCACGAAAGGGTAGGGTCATTTCAGCCGTTTCATTGCGATAACATTAATTCGTACGGCAACTCGTATGTAAACGATAATCAAAATATTTGTTTATGAAAAAATATCTAACACTTCTGTGGATATACCGTGATTAATTGATCCTTATCTCTCCGACCAGACTTATTCCTCCAATCGCATGTGCTTTATCTTTTAATGTTTGGGTTTATCGAATTTATCTTGAATTTATTCGAGTTTCCTCACTTATGTTGAAGTTGTTCGCCGAAATGCTTGAATGACAATTGTGTTTATCTGTACTTGCATGTCATGTGTCTTGAGTCTGCTAATATAAACTTAATGAGTGAGTTTCGACTTTTCAGAGGTCGGTTCTCCGAAGGTAGATTTGAATTACTGCTACCGAAAAATATTATTGCCTTTTTCTTCTTTTCCTTTTTTTACCATGTTTTGGTACCACACTTTCCCTTCTCCCTTTTTCTTTTTCCCGCCTTTTTCACTCTTTAATTTATGGTACCACTTCTCTTTTGTTTTTTTGGCTTGATATTCATGTGGTAAAGCAAGCAAATCATTTCATTTCGAAATAATTGTCAGAAGAGGTCCTTTGGAAAATGGAATAAGATAAGTTTCTGTTTATCACAACACCTTTTATTTTCATCCCTATTTATTTTTTGGCAGCACTCTTCATTCTTAGTTATTGTTTAGTATGTTTTGATGTAATGTTTAATATTGTTTTTTTTTTTTGTAGCATAATAGCTTTTTTGTTTTCTTTTGTTCTACTACCGCTTCTCTCCGTACCTACTTACAACCACAATCACCCTCCTAATAAAATAGTTCTTCAGATTCTATAGTCAAAATGTGTAATTTCTTTCGTATAAACTTTTTATTATTTTTATTTCAATAAAATACCAGATTTCTTAATACACCCTTTGAATATACATTTTGGTGTTTTTTTAATGTGTTCCTTTTTGCAGTATAGAGGACGATTTTTTTGGTTCTCTTCTCTCCTCCCGCTTCTATCAGCCGTGTTCCGGCTACCTACAAGACCCATATCATGTTTTCATTTTATTAAAGTCGATAGAATAAGTATTTTCTTTGATATAATGTTTTTTTTCTAATAATTTCGATGTATTATTTGTTTTCTTTATAGTGTATCGATTTTTTCTCTTTATGTTTATACTTTATCTATTTGTTCTTTTGTTCTCTTCAACAATATAATTGATATTTTGATGTAATGCCTCAATAGTAATAGAGTTTGAATTAGAGAAAACTATAGAACAACTAATAATTAATGTACCGCTAGAATAAGATACAAATGCCTAATCAACTTTCTTCATTTTCTCCAAGAATTTTCACCATACTCATCAAGGCATCCATCGCCTAAATAGACATGGCAATATATTAATAAATGAAAAAAATCATAAGACGGGATAGAAATTGCTTCGTAATACTCATAGAGAAAAGGAAACAAATAAAATTGATGTAACCTTAATTCAACCAACCCGGGTTACAAACAATACAGAGAATAAAATAGGCACTCCTTTCACACACACGCACACACACAAACAAAGAGAGAGAGAGAGAGAGAGAGAGAGAGAGAGAGAGAGAGAGAGAGAGAGAGAGAGACTTCAAGTGGTAAGTGACTTGAGTATGCCTAGGGAGGTCACCGGTTCGATTCTTCTCTGAGGCGCCATGTTTAAAGATCTCTTGACCAGGCCTTACCCCTGAGTAAGAGTCAGACTCTGCAGGCACAACCCGGGCCGAACTCCGGATTAGTCGGACCAGTGGGTTCCGGATACCGAGGGCTTTAAGCAAAAAGAGAGAGAGAAAGAGAGAGACAGAGAGAGAGAGAGAGAGAGACGGATACCGAATGATGGAATGGATTCAATGCTCTAATAATTCTGCAAGAGGGATATGCAAAATTAGTTAGAGGAGAAATTTTAGGGGTATTGAATTGTTGGTTGAATGAATTGAATTTTTGATTTTTTTTTTTCGGAAAGATTGAAGGCTTGACAACTTTGTAGGAATGGTAAGCGAAATTTCCGGAAAATTTATGGGTTGATGAAGTAAATATCAATGTTCAATTTTGAATGTTAATGGGCATTTGGGAATCATAAAAAAAATCAAAAAATAAATCTGGTACGTTGAGGCACTTTAAGCTGATATGGGGCGGGCAACCAACTAAAAAAATATTACAATAGAATTTGCTTTTTTAAATACACCTGGATATTTGAAATTGACCTACTTATACTTATATCTTTATTCGTTTTGAGCTGTAATCTGTAAGGCTAAGTTTAGTAGTTATAAAGTTAAGTTTAGTACTTATGAAGTGTGATAAAATTCTGATTCGTATCTCTAAATTCCTGCAAATGCTTTCCAAAACATATAAATTTTACCAGGTATAAGAAGAAACACTTCATCATCTTTTATTATTGTCCAATGACTGTAATATGATGAATTAAGAAGAGTGTTTTTTTTTCCGAAACTTTCAAAGTTCTATGACGGAGGTCGGATTAGCACATCGCCACGTGTCACCCCCACCGTAATTGAACAATGAATGAAGACATAGAAAGTCCACATTAAGGACCAGAAACCCCAAGAATCCGAGTGAGCCTAGCTCAGCCATCCTCCCCGACCTCTGCAGGTCGGCCAAATCATGAGAGATCAGGACTCGGATAAGACCCCATAGGTCGGCGTAAGTCCTCCTCGGACTAAGGTCCCACGTGCATAATTAATCAGATAAACATGGAAAGAATCCTTAATCATAAAGGCCATATCCAATATTTAAATTAACACGATTATCTCATGTAATTAAGGGGATTAAATCATAATTATCTCTTCCTTAAGGAACACGAAATCACGGTCCAACAAGGACACGGCCCATGCAGGCCTGGGGCACAAGCCCCTCTGTATAAACAATCCCTAAGGAACTACGATGACTTGATTCTGAGAAATTAACAGGATACGTAGGCAGCTTGAGGTACAACATCTCAAGTCCAATCTAAAGAATCATAAACCACCCCCTATTTTTCGTTTTTGATGTCCTTGAAGCTTGTACAGGTTGTCATTAGGATCAAATGCCCCCCGGAATTATTACCCGACGATTTCCAGCATCGTCATCCTACTGATTTGAATTTATTCTATGACAATATCACTGTATTTTTGTTTATTTTATTTATAAACTTACCTCACGTGCATGATGCACGGGTTATTTGGCTAGTCTCTCTTTGTTTTAAAGTAATAAATATCCCAATAATAGATTAAAACTTCATTTGATTTGACTTGGATAAGATAATTCTTCTTAAATCAGAATCTTTTATTTTCTAATTATCTTTTATTAAATCCTAAATTAAATTAATCTATTATTTGCTTTGACTTTATTTTAATTTAGATCTTGATCATGGTAATCTTTGCAAAGTAACAATCTTATAGTTACAGTTGGGACAAATTGCTCACACTCTTAATGTATAAAGAAATAAAGTTGCGGCTTTACTAACACCAATTGGTTTTAGTACAACGGTAAGCGCTTGATCTTTAACATGGTATCGGAGCCAGAGGTCGCGGGATTGAACCCTGGTTGGAACAGTATTTTAAAAAAAAAATTGTGCAAGTGCACTTGAGAGGGGTGTTGGGAGAGATTGCCCACACTCTTGAATGAAAAATTGTGCATTGCCAACACTTGAGGGGGGTGTTGGACAGATTGCTCACACACACTCTTGAATGAAAAATTGTGCAAGTGTTGGCCAGATTGCCAACACTTGAGGGGGGTGTTGAGACAGATCGCTCACACTCTTAATGTATACAGAAATAAAGTTGCGCCTTTACTAACATCAATGTGTTTTAGTAAAATGGTAAGCGCTTACTAACACCAATTGGTTTTAGTAGAATGGTAAGCGCTTGATTTTTTAACAGTTACCTTTCTCGGTTGGTAAAGTTTGGGACTTTCATATTTTCTTTTATCCCTTTTTCCCAAGGAAGACCTCTCGGAATTTGACGATTTTGAGAAATCATGTAAAGAGATGTAGGCTAGATGTCTGGAGTTGATTAGCTTTTGTACCATTCATAATAGTTCTAGTTGTTTCTTGTTCGGAGATTTGTATGGATTTGTGTTGGTATTTTATTGACATTTTAGTATAGTAACAGCGGTCTGCCTTTCTGGAAATATAAAGATGTTTCATAGTTCGAATTTATCATTGGTATGGGTTGATATCTACCATATCTGTGGTGTTGTTTCGCACAATGTTTGGTATTGAACATGTTTTAGTTTTTCTTTTTCTGCTTGATCTATAATACTTTTGTTTAGCTTTTCTCTTAATTCTGGTCGAAATTATTAGTGTTAAACCCCTTCTTTCCGGTTGTGGACTCGACTTCCGGAACAAATTATTACATGTATAGGTCCAATGGCAGAGGCATGATTTGCATTCAGATGGGGCACTGAGTATAATATCACGAAGTAAGTGTTCAAATAAAAAAACAACGTAAATACAAATAAGATGTTATCAATACAGATTTTGGCGCCAACATGTATAAAAAATGGTATTTGTCTGTTAAAGTGATTTGATCTCTAAAACTGATGAATAAACTGGTAGAACTAATCTGAGAAACTGAGCAGAGAATGATGGTCAGCTA
The DNA here is from genome assembly GCA_024500145.1 of Gentiana dahurica var. dahurica. Classification (NCBI taxonomy): domain Eukaryota; kingdom Viridiplantae; phylum Streptophyta; class Magnoliopsida; order Gentianales; family Gentianaceae; genus Gentiana; species Gentiana dahurica. Next base: position 61,556,124 of record CM044898.1, on the reverse strand, counting down.
AGCAAATGCATTCAGTTCTGTGAAAGTCAGTTTTGGTGAAGTGCAAACTGAGTTTCTTCTGAAGTCAGCATTCAATTTGGTCTGTTGAGTTTTGTGGAGTATGTTTGAGTTCTACATCTGAGCATTTGATTACAAGCATGAGAAAGTTAGCTGGAGCTGAGTTTCATCTGGGGAATAACAGCTGGAGTTGGGGACCACATCTGGGGTATTTATGACAGTTCCGTCAAAGATCTTATGGCGGCTAGGGTTTAGGGAATTGTGGTTATAAATACAAATTTTGTAATCAATGCAATGTGTGTGAAAATCCTTGTAACTTTGTGCATAGTAAAATATCTTCTTTTTTGTCCGTGGAGAGTCAGCACAACGCCGGAAACCACGTTAAATCACTATGTTCTCTCTGTTTCTGTGTTTTATCAATTTCCGTCATACTTTATGTTTACATTGTTTATGTTTTATCTTTCTTAGAGTGCAAATTTCTCGTCTGTGTTTTAACAAACTCGTGTCAGAGCGTTGGTTCATAGATTCAGAGAAATTGCAGGCTGAACGGAGTTGATCTTCACCAAGACCGGTGACCGGTGCTAGGATTTTGTGATCAAAGGTCTGTTCTTTAGCAATGAACGTGAAGATTGATAAATTTTGTGGACTCCTTTAACTGATAAAGGGGATGCCAGTGCATCAGATTATGCTAGTCTTGAGGAGAAAGCACATTCAACCATCATGTTGTGCTTGTATAATGATGTTATCACAGAAGTTGTTGAGGAAGACACCGCTGCCAAGTTATGGTCGAAGTTTGAAAGCCTGTACATGACTAAGTCATTGACCAACAGTTGATACTGAAGCAGAGGCTATTCAGCCTGAGGATGCATGAGGGGACTCAACTGAGATATCACCTTAATCAGTTGTACACAATATTACTTGATCTCAGAAATATTGATGTTAAGATTTAGGATGAGGATGCTCCGTTGATTTTTCTGGTTTTATTACCAGCTTCCTATGAGAACTTTGTGCAGTCCTTCATAGTTGGGAAGGATACAGTGGCTTTGGAGCTGAGACATAAGGCAGTTGGGGTAGACAATCAAGTTGCTGGACTAGTAGTCAGTAGCAGCAATGGAAAAGAGCATAGGCAGTCTAGGAAGAAGAATTCCAAGAAGAAAAGGTCCAAAGGCCTTAAGTCCACAGATGTTTGCAATTACTGAAAGGAGCAGGGACATTGGAAGTCCAATTGTCTAAAGAGGAAGAAACAACTAAAAGAATAGTTCTGGCACAATTGTTGTAGCAGCTGAGCATGACTCAGAAGAGGACATGGTTCTAGTGGCAGGAGAGTCAACACATCAAACTGATGTGTGGATTCTGGACTCTAGGGCATCCTTTCATATTTGCCCTCACAGAGAGTGCTTCTTAAGTTATCATCATATAGATGGTGATCATATATCTATGGCAAACAACAAGGTCTGCAAGGTAGCTGGGATTGGCTCAGTTCAGTTGAGGACAGAGGATGGAAGATTCTATAAACTGAGTGAAGTTAGACATGTTCCACAGATGACCAAGAAGTTGGTATCTCTCAGATTTTTAGACAGCATGGGGTTCAATTTCATATGTGAAGGTGGAGTTCTGAGTGTCTATAAAAACTCAGTTGTGGTTCTCAAGAGATTTCAGAAAGGGACCTTGTATATACTACAAGGTCAGCTGTTGCTGTGGCATCTTCTGACATTCATCAGTCATAACTTACAAAACTGTGGCACGTGAGACTGGGTCACATGGGTGAAAAGGGGATGCATGTTCTTTCTCGGAATGATCTTCTTAGGGGATGTAAGGTCAAGCATCTGGTCAAGCATCTGGACTTTTGTAAGTTCTCAAAAGGGTACACAACACAAAGTCATCACTTGATTACATTCATTCTGATTGTTGGGGGCCATCAAAGGTGGAGTCATTGGGTGGTCATAGATATTTTGTGTCATTCATAGATGACTATTCAAGGATAACTTGGGTGGTGATGATGAAACACAAAAGTGAGGCATTCAAGAGCTTCAAGAAATGGAAGGCTCTAGTTAAAAATCAGTTGGGGAAGAAGATCAAGAGGCTTCGTACAGATAATGGTCGAGAATTCTGTTGGACTGAGTTTGATGAGTTTTGTAGAAATAAGGGTATTGCCAGATATCATACAGTCAGGAATACTCCTCGGCGGAATGGGGTAGCTGAAAGGCTAAATCAAACTCTTCTGGAGAGAACAAGATGTATACTCACTAATGGTGGTTTGTCAAAGAGATTTTGGGCAGAGGCTGTAAGTACAGTTTGCTACTTAATCAACAGGAGTCCTCACACATGGATCAGTCTCAAAACACCTTTTGAGATGTGGTCAGGCAAGCGTGCTGACTATTCAGTTCTAAGGGTTTTTGGAAGCACAGTTTACTATTATGTCAGTGAAGGGAAGCTGGAACCAAGAGCCAAGAAATAAGTGTTTGTGGGGTGTGGTGATGCAACAATCAACTGACCAAAGTCAGTTTGCAGCTGATCTGGTTACTGAACCAGAACAGATTCAAGCCAGTGAGCTGAACAAGGGTCAACAGAGCATCAAACTGATATTGGTCAGCAAAGTATAGCTGTCAGCAGAGCTAGAAGAACCAATGTTGGGATACCTCCCAAGAGGTATGGGTTGGATATGCACTTCAAGTTGCACCAAAAGTGGATGGTTTTTAATCTTCTACTTACAGGGAAGCAGTGACATGTTTTGAAGCATCTCAATGGCTTGCTTGCATGGGAGATAAAATGGATTCACTACTGAAGAATCAGACTTGGGATCTAGTTAAACACCCAGCTGATAGGAGAGTGGTTACTTACAAATTGATCTTCAAAAAGAATGAAGGGATGACTGAGGCAGAAGGAGTTAAGTATAAGGCACGTTTAGTTGCAAGAGGGTTTAGTCAGAAAGAATGGGTAGAATTTGATGAGATGTTCTCACCAGTAGTCAGACATACTTCAATCAGAGTGTTACTAGCAATGGTGGCACAACAGGATCTTGAACTTGAGCAGTTAGATGTGAAGGCAACTTTTCTACATGCTGAGGTAGATAAAGAGATATACATGACTTAGCCAGAAGGATTCCAAGTTCTTGGAAAGGAAGATTGTGTGTGCAAGTTAAAGAAGTCCTTTTATGGACTAAAGCGGGCTCCTAGGCAGTGGTATAAAAGGTTTGACAGTTGCATGATCCAGTTGGGTTTCATCAGAAGTCCTTATGATTGCTGTGTTTACAACAGTCAGTTGAAAGATGGATCATACATATATTCTTGTGTTATATGTGGATGACATGCTGATAGCTGCAAGAAAGAAGTATGATGTTCAGTATCTGAAAGACATTCTCAGTGTTGAGTTTGAAATGAATGATTTGGGTGCAGCCAAGAAAATTTTGGGAATGGAGATCTGGAGAGATAGAAGTCAGAAGAAATTGTTTTTATCTCAGCAGGGCTATATACATAAGATTTTGGCCAAGTTTGGCATGTTTGCTGCAAAGACAATAGATACTCATATGGCATCAAATATTCATTTGTCAGTTTTTTCTTCACAGACAGCAGAGGAGAAGGAGTCCATGTCAAGAGTTCTCTATGCTAGTGCAGTTGGCAGTTTGATGTATGCCATTGTGTGCACTAGGTCTGATCTGGCTCAGGCTGTCAGTGTTGTCAGCAGGTTTATGGCTCAACCTGGAAAGGACCACTGGAAAGCCGTGAAAAGAATATTCAGGTACCTTAGGGGTACAACTGATGTTGGTCTCATTTATGGAGGTGATACTCAAGAACTGATCACAAGGTACTGTGATGCTGATTATGCAGGTGATGTAGACAATAGAAAATCTATGACTGGTTATGTTTTCACATTGAGGAATTCAGCTGTCAGCTGAAAGCAACTCTTCAGGACACAGTGGCTTTATTAACTACTGAGGCTGAATATATGGCTCTTACTGAAGCAACTAAGGAGGGTATTTGGTTGAAGGGGCTAGTAAGTGATTTGGGGCTACATCAAGATCAAGCTGAGATTTATTGTGACAGTTTGAGTGCAATTTGTCTAGTTAAGGATCAGGTTCACCAAGAGAGAACCAAGCAATATTGATGTGAGGTATCATTTTCTGAGAAATGAGAAGAGGGTTGTAGTGAAGAAGATCAGCACAAAGGATAATCCTGCTGATATGTTCACTAAACCAGTTCAGCAAAACAAGTTTCATTTACGTCTGGACTTGCTGAATATTCAAAGCTTATAAATTCAAATCTGGATACTCAGCTGAGGGCAGATCAGCTGAGTGGATTTTATGGAGAAGTCTAGTACAAGTACAACCTGGCATTTACGAATGCATCTCGTACAAGACCATCGATTATGCAATCTGATTGACTATGTCAGTTAAAGTGACTTGATGTCTAAAACTGATGAATCAAATGGTGGAACTAATCTGAGAAACTGAGCTGTGAATGATGGTCAGATGAGCAAGTGTATTCAGTTCTGTGAAAGTCAGTTTTGGTGAAATGCAAACTGAGTTTCTTCTGAAGTCAGCAGTCAGTTTGGTCTGTTGAGTTTTGCTGAGTACGTCTGAGCTCTACATCTGAGCAGTTGATTACAAGTCTGAGAAAGTCAGTTGGAGCTGAGTTTCATTTGGTGGATAACAGCTGGAGCTGGGGTCCATACCTGGGGTATTTATGACAGTTCCGACAAAGCTCTTATGGCGGCTAGGGTGTAGAGAATTGTGCTTATAAATACCAATGTTGTAAGCAATGCAATGTGTGTGAAAATCCTTGTAACTTTGTGCATAATAAAATATCTCATTTTATGTCCGTGAAGTAGTCAACACAACGCCAAAAAGCACATTAAATCACCGTGTTCTCTTTGTTTTTGTGTTTTATCAATTTCCGACATACTTTACGTTTGCATTGTTTCCGTTTTATCTTTCTTAGAGTGCAAATCTATCGTCCGTGTTTTAACATTAATAAACCTTTTTATATGTAAATTATTGTTCGGGGTGTTGAATGATAAGTGTGTTTTTGAGTGAGTAGTATGTTTTAGAAAAAATAGAAGAGTGAAGACTTTTTTTTTTTTTTTTTTTAAGATAGAGTGAAGACTAAAATTAAATAATACTTTCTTCTGTATTTTTTTACTTAATACTAATAAAAAAATAATGATATGTGATATTAACGTATTCTGTATTTTGTAGAAGAATAACAAGAGTAGAACATATAGTAGTATATTAAAAATGTTGTATAATTTATGCAAAAAAGAGAAGAACAATTGAATGTTAATATAAGAAACTTAGAGAAAAAAATGTAAAGAAGAATTGAAAGTTATATTAAAAAAACATAAAAAAAAAAATATAAAATAAAAATAGCTAACAGGGGATAGAACTCTCGATCTATACAACTCTGAAACTACTGCTAATATTACTGCTAATATGTTAATTCTCAGCAAACAAATTACATTCAATTTTTTTGTAAATACAAAAATTAGGGGGAATGAGGGAGAAGGACAGAAATATTTTATCAATTGAGTAAAAGGACAGTTTTTTGAAACTTTTGCATAAAGGACAAAACTATTTATTCACTGTCGAAATTCACTTGTGTTCGAAATTCACTGTTTAAATTCACTGCCGAAATTCACTGTCGAAATTCACTAATTTTCAAAATTCATTGTCGAGATTTACTGATATTCGGGATTCACTGTCAAAATTCACTGTCGAAATTCACTGATTTCGGGATTCACTGGGGAGATTCACTGATTTTCGGGATTCACTGTTTGTCCTTCTCGCTATAAAAATTATGTAGTTGTCCTTCCCCCTATAAAAAATATATAGCTGTCCTGTTACTTAAAAATATTTCAGATTGTGTCATTATCCCTAATTTTCCATAAAAATTACCATGGGTATGTTAAGCTTCTCCGATGGAAGGATTTCTTTTTTTTTTTTTTTTTTTTCCAACCACCGCTGCAGCTTCTCATATTTTGTTCATTAATTTTTTTTTGTCCCTTTCATGTAGATGTACGATAGCTTTAGTCTATTTATCTTTTTTATTTTTTTATGTGTAATAATGTTATGTATAATTTAAAAAAAAAATTAAATTTACTTTTTGAAATTATGGAAAATTAGGGATAAGGACACAATCTGAAATATTATTAAGCAACAGGACAACTACATATTTTTTATAGGGAGAAGGACAACTGCATAATTTTTATAGCGAGAATGACAAACAGTGAATCCCGAAAATCAGTGAATCTCCCTAGTGAATCCCGAAATCAGTGAATTTCGATAGTGAATTTGGACAGTGAATCTCGAAAATCAGTGAATCCCGACAATAAATTTTGAAAATTAGTGAATTTCGACAGTGAATTTCGGCAGTGAATTTAAACAGTGAATTTCGAACACAAGTGAATTTCGATAGTGGATAAATAGTTTTGTCCTTTATGCAAAAGTTTCAAAAGACTGTCCTTCTACTCAATTGATGAAATATTTTTGTCCTTCTCCCTCATTCCCCCTTGAAATTATGAAATATTTACACAATGGGTCCATTATAGCGTTATAAATGTGTTTGTTTTTTTTCTTTTGATAAAATATAAATGTGTTTGTAAAGTTGTAAAATGTTTATGTAAAGGTTTATAACATGATGAAATGACATTGTAAGATAATGAACTGGTATTAACTGGAATGATTGTATTACATTGTGAATATCAATATATAGTTACAATTGAAGGATTCTAGAATATTTACCATAAATACATAATCTACAATAAATGCATACACACTATTCATAATTTTATTTACAATATATTCTAATACCACCCCTCAAGTTGGTCGCGGACTTACACCCAACTTGTCACGTTGTTGAAGAAAAGTCGGTCTAGGTAATGACTTGGTTAGAGAATCGGCAAGTTGATCATTGGAATGAATATGAGCGACTTGCAAACGGCTAGATAAAACATTGTCCCGAATGTAATGATAATCTATAGCCACATGTTTCATACGCGAGTGAAAAACTGGGTTGGCACAGAATTGAGTGGTGCCCAGATTGTCACAATAAATGGTGGGAGTGTGATTAGGTGGAAAACCGAGCTCTTGCATGAGAAAGGCGACCCAGTGTAATTCAGCAGTAGTAGCAGCAACAGAGCGATACTCGGCTTCAGTGGACGAGCGAGCAACAGTTTTTTGCTTCTTAGAGCACCAGGATAGTGGGTTGCGACCAAGATAGACGATGTAGGCGCTCGTGGAGGCATAGTTATCTTTGTCACCACCCCAATCGGCATCAGAATACGCATGGAGAGTAAATGGGGAGTGGCGGAATAGTTGAAGACCATATTGTGTTGTCCCAGCAAAGTACCAAAGAACACGCTTTACATGAGACCAATGGACGTCAGTGGGCTGGTGCATGAATTGAGAGAGTTTGTTGACTGGAAATGCAAGATCAGGTCGGGTAAGGAGTAGTTATTGAAGACTTCCGAGCACCATACGATATTGTCTAGGATCCTCCAAGGGTGTGCCAGATTTGGAGGAAAGAGTAGATATGTCTGATGGGAGAGGCATGGGAACCGCATTTGCATCCTGAAAATTGACTTTGGTGAGTAGGTCCGAAGCATAACGGCGTTGAGAGAGCAACAAGCCGTCGGAGTTGGATAAAACTTTCACCCCTAAAAAGTATGAAAGTGGGCCTAGATCTTTAAGCAAAAAACGGCTGGCCATGTGGTGAATGAATTTAGTGAGTGCCGCAGAATTATTTCCTGTCACAATGATGTCATCAACATAGACTAATACATAGATAGAAATCCCAGCTTGAGAGTAAATGAAGAGAGGTGTGTCAGCCGTGGAATTACGAAAGTCAGCAGAAACCAAATATCGCTTGAGCTCATCATACCAGGCTCGGAGAGCCTGTTTGAGACCATAAATTTCCTTGCGAAGCTTGCAAACATAATCAGGCCGAGTAGGATCAGGAAAACCAGGAGGCTGAGATAGATAGACTGTGTCTGATAGGTGACCCTACAGAAAAGCATTATTTATGTCGAGTTGACGAAGTGTCCACCCCTGCATAAGAGCCAGAGACAAGACAAGTCAAAAGACTAAAGGTTTCAACGTAGTCAATGCCAGGCCGTTGAGTAAAGCCTCTAGCAACAAGGTGAGCCTTACACCAATCAAGAGAACCATTAGAATGATACTTAACACGATAAATCCATTTCGAACCAACGAAATTATATTGAGGATCTGGGGGAACCAGTTCCCAGGTGTGATTAAGCATCAAAGCATCATATTCCTCTTGCATAGCACTACACCATTGGGGATGTTTAAGGGCTTGTGTGATGGAAGAAGGTTCAATGTGAGAGTTGAGATGAGTGTGAAGATTTAATTTTTGGATGGGTTTGCGAATGTTATTCTTTGCATGAGTGGTCATTTGATGAGTAGAGGTAGGTGGAGGGTGAAGGGGATGCGGATGGGGAAGGGGAAGGAGGCGGAGAGGAGGGAGAAGGAAGGTCCAAAGGGGAGAGAGAGAGTGGGGTCCCATGGATCAAGCAGGGGATCAGGGGGTGGTGGTGGTTGAGAGAGGGTGCGGAAGGGAAAAACATCTTCAACAAACTTAACGTGGCGGGAGACATACATGTGAGAGTGAGACAAGTCATAGCAGTAGTATGCACTTTAAGTGAGGGAGTAGCCTAAGAAAATACAAGGTACATATCGAGGTTGGAGTTTGTGTTCGGTGTAAGGACGAAGCCAGGGATAGCAGAGACATCCAAAAGAGCGAAGTTTGTTGTACTTAGGGAGATGACCGAAGATGCATAGATAGGGAGATTTCAAGGATAGTGTGGGTGTGGGTAAGCGATTGATGAGATAGACAGCAATAGGCATATGGCCATTAGGAGAGAGGGAGAGACGAGTGACTCAGAAGGGAGAGACCGATTTCAACAATGTGAAGATGACGACGTTCCGATAAGCCATTATGTTTAGGAGTGTGAGGAGGGGATATGTAGGGGAAATACAGTGTGAAGTAAGGTGGGAACGTAGGGCAACATATTCAGTGCCGTTGTCAGAATAGATAATTTTGATGGATGTATCAAAGAATTTTTCTACAATAGCCTGAAACTTAATAAATGTGGGGGCAACATCAGATTTGCGACGCAGTGGGTAAATAATGATCAATAAAAATAACATAATACTTAAAATCATCAATCGATAAAACCGGAGAAGTCCAAACATCAGAAAAAATTATTTCAAGGGGACGGTTGGATTGTAATATAGACAAACCAAAATTGAGTTTATGACTCTTATTCTTGAGACACGCAGAACAATGTGTAAACGATGAGGAAATAACATCTAAATTATTATTGGAAACCAAAGACTATAAAATAGGACGAGAGGGATGGCCAAGCCGATGATGCCAAGTTTGTTGAGTGGTGCGGTTGACTGCAAAGGCAAGTAAGGGTCGAGAGGGCCACTAGTAAAGTCCATTTTTAACCGGTCCATGCATCAGGGTGCGTTGGGTCAGAAGATCCTTCCCAACAAATTCAGAAGGTAAAAATTCAACAGATAAATTATGATCATGACACAACTGGGAAATGGATAATAAATTACGAGACATGTGAGGGACACATAAAACATTATTAAGAGTAAGTGCATGAGAGGAATAGAGCGGTAAAGGGGTCGTACCAGTATGTGTGATAGGGAGCAAAGAGCCATCACCGACCATGATGTCATCAGAACCAGATTATGGTGTATGGAGCGAGAGATTCTGCAAGTCGTTAGTGATATGATTGGTAGCACAGCTATCTAAGAGCCATAAGGATGTAGGTGGGCCGGCAACATGGGCTTGTGGGTGGCATGGGTTCCATTGAGCAGGGGGGCGATTGGAGAAAGTGGGCTGAGCCGGGGTTGGCAGAATAGGCTGACCCGAGTTCAACCGTGCATGTACCGGAATTTGAGGGCAATATTTTGCTGAATGACCATGAACAGAACACGTTGAAATTTACCATGGTAAGGGCGACGACCACGAGGAGAAGGCTGTGAGTTGGGATCGGTTTGGGGCAAAGACTGAGGACGAGAGGAATTTCTTGCTGAGGGAGGCCTAGAACCGGTGCTAGGAGGTCGAAACGCAGTATGTTCAGTAGCTTGGCCAAAGAAAGAAGGTTGATCGACACGTCGGGAGGAGCATAATTCAATATTTTTTTCATGTAATTCCTCGAATGAGATGACAGTGTCACGAGCTTGAATGGCTCGAGCCAAGTCTTGGTAATCTTCTCTCAATTGTTCGAAAATAAGATCGACAAGATCATCATCAGCCATTTTTGCACCGAGCATGGCAAGTGCATCATCTTTTCTCTTAATGGCATACAAAAAAACAGAAATTGTGCTTTCTCCTTTTCGGATTGCTTTAAGGGGTGTTTTAATTTGTTGAATCATGCCTCTAGATGGTTTCTTAAGAACATCAGCTAACCTTTTCCATGCTTCAACCGAGCTTTTGACTCCAAGAATGATATGTGTGGCATTGATGGAGAGAGAGTCCATGATGGAATTGACAATTAATTTGTCTTAGCGTTTCCAGTGACTGCAAGCGGGATTGGGCCGAGTGACTCCAGTGGCGGTAATGGTGGAAGGAGGGCAGGTTTTCGTACCATCGACAAAACCGAAGAGATCATAGCCGGAGAGTGAAAAGAATAGAGGATAGATGTGCCACATGTTGCTTATCTATTGGCTAAACCAGATCTTATGACACGTCATTATATCTAGTAGTAGATTGTGTTGGGATATGTGTCTTTGTTATAACTAACTTGGTGATATAAGGGTGTAATTGTGGAATGGTTCAATTATTGCAATATACAAAAGCTTATCATCTTTCTTAGTTGGTATCGGAGCCAGGTTGGATATGGCGGAACCACCGCCAAGATCCGTCTCCGGCACCGATGCCGGAGGTGAAGGAGGCTCAGTTGCACTCTCCGTTGGAAGCAGCATACCAGCTCATGCATCCATCTCTGAAGTCATTCCTGGAATCCATACATCTGTCTCTGAAGTTTCTGAAGTTGTTACTGTTGAAATAGTGTCCTAAACCCAATCGGGTTGGACTGGATCCGACCGGGTCGGATCATTTCTACTATTTCTTTGTGTTTATACATATATAAAATGGCTTTTCTGTTGTCATATATATGTTCTTTTAAAGAACCAATTATGAATTGTTATATGATAACGTCCTTAGTATTAAACTGTGATAGAGAAACCATGATAGGCAATTATGGTTGATGAGATCTCTAATCACATTAATAAGTTTGATACTTAAATGTCTCTAGGCTGATGTACTATTAAACAGGGCATTGATAGTATAAACAGACTAGCACGTATTAGATGTCTTTTATCTTTAAGGGCAAGGATAGATCTCGTCTATCGAAGTGTAGGGACACTTGGACTGTACGTGGACGTGTATTAGAGAATGCGTACGTTAGACTGACCCACTTACACGGATAAGTGTCACACTATGTGACGGTTGTGTAATTATCCTTTTGACCGGAGTCTTCATGGCTTCACGGTGTGGATTGTCATGCTTTGACACTATTGAGGTTTCCCCTAGCCACGGGGCGATCATGCGGTAGTGATTGGGTATGATACTGAAGCATGCAGAGTATACATGATTGGTCGTCCGGGAATCGCGTATCCTATGATTGGGATCGAATATCCGAAATGGCCTTCTTATAAGGAATGTCTTACTCTTGTGAATATTTGCAAAGTGGGAGTAAACGAGTTACTTCGAGAGAGCATGATATCCAGATTATAAGATACGGTTGTTAATGTTTGACACTCGACGTACGACCGTATGGATATTATTACAGCGATAGGATTGTAAGTTACACGGTAACTGTTTCACATGAAAGGTAGTAGTCATTGCATTTGACTCTTCCGATGATTGGGGGTCACGGTGTGTTGCTAGGCGCTATCCCGTGATCGTTAGGCATGAAGGGCATTTTCGTAATTTGCACCTTGTGTCTACGGCCAACATATTCGAAAGCCTATCGGGTCACACACATATGAACATCTAGTCGGATTAAAATGTGGTTATAGATGATAACCAAATAAGGAAAGTTTATCTCGAGACTATAAAGGTTATAGTGGTAAATTAATATGGTGGTATTTATTTATTATGAATAAATTAAATACAATATATTAATTATATTTATTAATTAAAGAATATTCGGATGCCAATTTATTGGCTATGGTGGCGCAATTTGTGTGTATAAGATACACTTGGATTGTGCAATTTAATTAATAGTATTACTAAATATTAATATAAGATATTAATATATATATATATATATATATATATATATAATATATATATATGGCGCCTAGATTTGTGTGTGTAATTGACACACGTAAATGCCAATTGATCAAATTGACATGTTTGAATATTTGGATATTAATAGATTTATATGTGTTATATATATGTGATATATACACATGTGTAAATTGATCTATGGTAATAGAATAAAGATAGTCAATATTAGATATTGACAAAATCTTGGAAATATTCAATATAAGATATTGACAAAATACTAGATTTATTTAATAGTATAAGATATTATAATAAATGAGATAAATCAATCAATTATATTTTCCTTATTTTATTGGGAAAAAATTTTCTTCTCCTCCACTCATATTTATGGCGCCACTTACACTATAAATATGAGGTGGGTGTCAAGCTCGTTTGAACAACACAATTCCAAGAACTAATAGTTCTTGTGTAAAATAGAGAGCATCCTATAGAGAGTTGGAGAGAGGGGAAAAGGGCCGGTCTAGCAACCGGAGTTTCCAATAGCAATCCATGATGGGATTCCGGCGGGCTGTTCGTGTGGACTAGCGGTAGAGGCCAAACACTTGGGCGGCTCTATGCAGAACTACTCTCCTTAGACGGTCAAAGCGTCGATCTTTTAGATCAACCACGGTAACCACCGTCTACTAACTCGTTTGTTTATTGCTTAAACGAAGTCGATCCTGGTTAAAAGGAAATAAAATTTTAAATTCCGCTGCGTTCCCGCGTAGATTTCCTAACAGATACCGGAATTCCCATTTCCGGTCTGCCACCATTATCACAGTTCCATTCCACTAGTTTGTTTCCGTCATTCACCGGATCTTTTCCTTTGCATGCTGGCTCTTCTCTTACAGGTTTGAATCCTAGCTCTACTTTCCCTTCTCTAATCCATCCTCCTTTAACTACTCGAAATGATAACACCACCTCAATTTTCCGATCTGCTAGTCCCACCTCTCCGTTCAACACTCCGAATCTGGTACCCTTCACCGGTCATCCGAACCAATCCACAACTGTCAAATTGACAAGATATAACTACTTGCTTTGGTGTTATACTGTTCTACCTGTGATTAAAGGGTATAAGCTTGATGGATATCTATTTTGAACTAAACCTCGTCCGCCCCAAATCCCTGGTCTCCCTATGAGTCCTGCCACTACTGAATGGGATTCTGTGGATTCTCTGCTCACTGGATGGTTGCTTGGTTCAATGACTGAACAAGCTTTGATGGAGGTGGTTGGTTGCTCCACCTCCCACGAAATCGGGTCAACACTGGAGGTGTTATTCAAAAATCAGTCTGAATCAAGAATGTTGGAGTACAAGAGTGCTCTTACCAGAGCAGAAAAAGGGTCTAAATCAATGGCAGACTACCTAGCCACTATGAAATCCTATAGTGACAGTCTAACAGCTGCCGGATACCCCATTTCCAAGTCTGAACTGATACTGGCTACTCTAGGAGGGTTGGACAAAGACTATGAAGCTGTTGTAAATCTAACAGCTAGGATTGGTTCCCTGTCATGGCAAGAAGTTCAGTCTCAACTTGTCACTCATGAAAGATTACTGGCTAGATTCAACCCTTCATCTCAAGGCAGTGCTATGAATCCAGCTGCTCATTTTTCTAGTTACAGTGGGAATCTTGTTTCAAATAGGTCTGCTGCTAGACAAGTAGGGTCAAGTCCGAATTACAGAGGCAGAGGTGGAAATACTAGAGGTGGAAGGAATAGAGTAGGAAGACATGGTGGTAGTGGTGCTAATAATAGTGGAAGAAATTATGGAACTAGAGGTCCTAAGGTTCAATGTTAGCTCTGTGGGAAGAATGGACACACTGTGGCTATCTACTGGCACAGGTTTGAGACAGACTTTCAACCTCCTGAGTTCAATGCTTCACTAAGATCCAATCAACCATCAGCTTACATGGCTACTCCATGTTCAGTGGCAGATCATGCTTGGTACCTGGACAGTGGAGCTACCAACCATGTTACTTCTGACTTGGGTAATCTGAATCTAAGTATTGCTTACAATGGCAGTGATACACTGACTGTAGGAAATGGTGAACACTTGCACATTGAGGACACTGGTAACACAGTCCTACACACACTTGCTGGTCCCTTATTTCTTAATACAGTCCTTCATGTTCCTCAAATAACTAGAAATTTACTTAGTCTTTCCAAGCTTGTATCTGACAACAATGTTTTTGCTGAATTTTCTAACAATTACTGTTTTGTCAAGGACAAGGTAACAAAGAGACCAATGCTCAAGGGACAACTCAAGGATGGATTGTATCAGATAGTGCCTCTGGATAGTGAATCAAAAGAGACCTCCCTTCAATCCAAGTCTCCTCAGTCTTCTGTTGTTTTTCTCAGTCAAGTATCTAGTAGGTCTAGCAATAGCAAGTCTATAGATGTTCTTGACCCTAATAAAGATCCTAATGTATGGCATAGGAGGCTTGGCCATCCCTCTAGTAGAATTTTGAGTCAAATCCTAAATGATTGTAATGTTGCTGTTAATGAAAAACTTACTTTCTGTGATGCTTGCCAATTTGGCAAATCTCATGCCTTACCTCATTTACCTTATGTTTCTCATGCTGCATCTTTACTTGATTTGGTTCACACTGATGTTTGGGGGCCTGCCCCAGTTAAATCCACTGAAGGATATACTTATTACATCCATTTTATAGATGACCGTACCAGGTTCACATGGATTTTTCCCTTAAAAGCCAAATCTAAAGTCTTCCATATATTTACTCAGTTTATATTAAGAGCTTAGTAGAAACACAGTTTCACACCAACATCAAGTGCATTCAGTCTGATTGGGGGGTGAATATAGGACTCTGGGACCTTTTCTCAAAGAACATGGCATGGTCTTTAGGCATCCTTGTCCTCATGATCATGCTCAAAATGGAAGAGCAGAGAGGAAGCGTAGACATATCACAGAGTTAGGTTTGACTATGTTAGCTCAAGCATTTATGCCCCTCAGTTTCTGGTGGTATAGCTTTCAGGCATCAGTGTCCATCATTAACTGCCTTCCAACTTCTGTGTTGAATCTCAAATCACCCCATGAATGTCTGTTTGGAAAGAAACCTGATTATTCTATCTTTAAAGTCTTTGGCTGTGCGGTTTACCCCTATCTTAGACCCTTCCAGACCACTAAGTTTCAATATCACACCACACAGTGTGTCAATCTAGGAGTCAGTCCTCAGCACAAAAAAGTCTAGATAGGTCAGGTAGAATCTATATCTCCAACAATATGAAGTTCAATGAACTCCAATTCCCTTTCCTAGAAGGGTTCACTCAAGGGCCTTCCAAGAAAATCCTCTGTACCCCTGATCTTTTCACTAATCCTCTTCCTTTTGGTCTAGCTCATTCATAGGGGCACACCAACATATCTGTGACTGAGCCAGAACCAGACTTGAGTTGTCCTGAGCAAAGAACAGGCAATGGTAATTCCTCTTATGCTTCATCTACATCATCCCCTGCATTATCTCATTTATCCACACATAGCACTGCATCCCCTGCACCTAGTTACACACCATCAAACTTATCACCACATGTTGCATACAGATCACCTTCACCACTTGCCACAACCAACACTGAGTCACCACATATCACAGAAACTGAGTCACCACATATCACAGAAACATCTCAAAATGAGAATACCACCATAAATGATTCCATTTCGGCAACCACTGTTGTCAATAATCACATCCCTGTGAAAACTCACCACATGCAAACCAGGTCCAAAAGTGGAATATTTAAACCTAAAAATTACAGTGTCTCACTGGCTAGGGTTCACACTTTTCCTACAGAACCAACATGTGTATCAGATGCTATGATGAGTGAGAAATGGAGACAAGCAATGGCTGATGAGTACAAGGCACTGATTCATAATAGGACATGGGATCTGGTTAAACCTAGACCTAATAAGAGTGTGGTTGGGTGCAAGTGGGTGTATAAATTGAAACTGAGACCAGATGAAAGTATTTTAAAGCACAAGGCAAGGCTTGTGGCTAAGGGATACTTGCAGAGCTTTGGGATTGACTTCACAGAGACCTTTAGTCCTATGACTAAACTTGCAACTTTTAGGATCATCCTGGCTACTGCTGTGTCCATGCACTGGCCCATCAATCAAATAGACATTAACAATGCCTTTTTGAATAGACCCTTACAAGAACCTGTTTACATGGTCAATCAGAAGGTTTTGAAGACCCAGAAAAGCCAGGGTATGTGTGTAAATTGAACAAAGCAATCTATGGATTGAAACAAGCTCCTAGAGCTTGGTTTGAAGCCTTGAAAGGACAGTTGCTCAAGTGGGGATTCACTCAGTCAATGTGTGATATCTCATTGTTTATGTTTAAACTAGAAGATCAGGTTCTCTTTGCATTAGTATATGTTGATGATATTTTGCTCACAGAAAATTCACTAAGGCTGATTCAAAAATTTATCAAACAGCTTGATTCCAAGTTTGCACTAAAAGATCTGGGGCAAGTATCTCACTTTCTAAGAATGCAGGTCACTAGAGACTCAACTGGATTGCACCTCAGCCAGTCCTATTATGCATCACAACTGATCAAAAAACTGAATCTAGAACATCTGAATGCCTGTGCTACACCAATGGTACCAAGAACACAACTCTTGCCACAACAAGGTGAGCCTCTATGTGCATTTCATCAGAAACATGGTGCTGAATAAAGAGCTGCAGATCAGCTATGTGCCATCTACAGGTCAAATTGCTGACAACCTTACAAAACCTTACCAACGGTCTCATTTGAAGTATTTAGACACAAACTCAATGTTACACATCCACATATTCGTTTGAGAGGGGCTGAAAAGAATAGAAGATAGATGTGCCACATGTTGCTTATCTATTGGCTAGACTAGATCTTATGATACATCATTATATCTAGTAGTAGATTGTGTTGGGATATGTGTCTTTGTTATAACTAACTTGGTGATATAAGGGTGTAATTGTGGAATGGTTCAATTATTGCAATATACAAAAGCTTATCATCTTTCTTAGTGAGAGGAGCGTCTCGAACTGAATATGCCAAGCTACATAATTAGAAGCATCAAGTTTGATTGGTGTTTGTGTGGCTGAATTGAAAGCAATAATTTGGGGAAGAGAATTGGAGGAGGCATCGTCGGATGTAGTGGTCGACATGGCGGAAGAGAACATGGAGGGAGGTGGGCTGTCGAAAAAAGAAAAGAAGGAAAAAAAAAAAAAAAAAAAAAAAGACGTAAGGGAAGAGGAGGATTTTGAGCACGGGGGTCAATGGAGAGAGACGTAGTTTCCTAAGCAAGAGGATTTAGCTCTAATACCATAATGAATTGGTATTAACTGGAATGATTGTATTACAATGTGAATATCAATATATAGTTACAATTGGAGGATTCTAGAATATTTACCATAAATACATAATATCTACAATAAGTGCATACACACTATTTTCGTAATTTTATTTACAATATATTCTAATATAAGAAGTTTTATGATTGTGAATAAAAGGTTTATAGATGAAAAGTTTATGACTTTTATGACGTGACACACCCATAAAGCTTTTAAAAGTTTTATGAGTAGAGATACTCTAATTTCATTAAATTTGAGGGGGCACGGGCCTGAAGCCTCTGTAGCTCTTCCCTGTATATGTCATTGCATTTTCTGGTGTGAACTTTTTTTTCTCTCATTACACGATAAAAAAATGTTAACATGATGAAGAATAAAAAAATTTGAACTCCAAATTACAATAGACTTAACTCTTAACTAACATATAATAGAGTTTATAAAATAATATATCTTACTGATTGATCTGAAATAAAAGCCAAAGGCCTATAAAAATTACTTCCTCGGTTTCAAAATAACTGATGCAGTTGTCAAAAACACGTATATTAAAATTGTGAGTTAATGCTTTAATTTGAATGTCAAAATGACTAGAGAACCCTTAGTCTATAATTAATGCAATGTTCTATTTATTCTCACTCCTTAATTAATAAAGGCAGATGTAGGAAAAACACAATAAATATTGCATTGGAAATATAATTGTCTCAGTTATTTTGGAACAAATGTTTTTGACAACTGCCTCAATTATTTCGGAATGTAGAGAGTACGATAAAAAGGGGCATTTACTCACACAACAATTGATCTACTCGTTGTCTCACACATACCGGTGCACCACATCATTTTCACTGAATCGACCCTGTGAAAGTCAAATGTACGAGGCAACATTCGACATCCCGCATTTCCGAATTAGAATCGACACTGGGAAGGTCGAATGTTGCATTGTATATTCGATTTTCACATTTTCGATTATATTGTAATACACAGATAGTATGGTACACGTTAGATCGAATGTGATATAAATAAAGACAAAACAAAGTTGCATATTTATAACAAAGGAAGTGCTCGACCCACTTACAAAACAGGGCCAACAAGCAACATATAAAACCATGCATTTGTTGCAAAATATTGGGCTTTTGTCGTTTTTCAACTTGGATAAATCAGTCAAAATTTAAAGCAAACCCATAACGACATAAATTACAAATAATTTCAAGTTGGATTAAATCAATCAAAAGAAAACTCATACCAACAGGACTTTTGGTTGTGAATTTATTCATTAATGAACTCTTTTTCTCTCTAATTGTTTTCCTCAGTCTTCTCTCTAAACCGTCGGTCTTCGCCGCATAAAAGCTTGTCCTCTTTTTGTCACCGGCCGTCGAAAGACGCCGGTGCCGGCTGTCTTTTACTTTTCTCTTATTGTTTTTTTTTTTGCTTTTTGTAGATCTGTTTCAGTTCTTTCCTCCTTCCCCTTAAATAATTCCAGATCTAAATATTTTTCTCTTGATTTTCCCCCTTTTTATCGTACTCCCTCAGTCCTTTTGTTTCGAAATAACTGAGTTAGTTACATTTTCAATGCAGTATTTATTGTGTTTTTTTCTACATCTACCATTATTTATTAAAAGTTTTTTAGTCATTTTGGCATTCAAATTAAAGAATTAATTCACATCCTTAATATACATGGTTTTGGCAACTGACTCAGTTATTTCGAAATGGACGGAGTATTATTTTAATGAAGGTACTAAAAAAATTGAAAGCCCAGAATTTTATTAAGTTTAGGTAAACATTTTCAGGGGTCTCTAGCCCGGGCCTTAGAGCCGGCCCTGTAAGTGTGTGTGTCTATATATATATATATATATATATCACGTCCCAAATAATACAATTGTTATACGAATGGTGTACTAAATGGTATACATCATATCAGTCTATCTATTAATAGAGATGTAATGAAAATTGATTTTATTGATCATTAGACTCATTACATGATGCGAACACAATAAATACTAAATATTACGATTGATTACATGAATCTTCTAAAGAATTCTCAACACGGTCATATAATCTTTTGGAATGCAATGAACATGGAGATTGACTTGCAAAAAATTAATCATTCCTTTCTTGAAATTGTGTCGGTTGTTTGCAACAAACTTGTCCACGTATTTGAAGAGTCTTTTGTTTACGCCAAACATTTACTGTAACAAACTTCTCCATATCAATCGACAACAACTTATTTCACATCAACCTGCTATTGTTTGAATCTGCAATGGATGACTAATTTTTTTTGAAGAGTCACAGAAGAAGAATAAGTGATATAGAGGAAGAAATATGTAGAGGGAAGACCATCCTTGAGATGATTGGATATCGTTAAAAAAACATAGAGGAAATTATAGTATAAGATAGCATATTAGGAGATCATAAAGAGTAGAGATAGAGCAAATGAAGTCACTGAAGATGAGAGATGCCGATGGTAGAAATTGAAAAGTTGTCCAATTTTTTTTTAACACCGAAACCAATTGGGTATCAAAGAGGGAAAGAAAAAGTAAGATGAATTGGATTTACTGATGCAATTGGGGGAGGGGTGAAAAGAGATGTTTACTCTAAGATGCCTTTATTAAGAATATTTAAACTATAGAAAATTAGGGATAAGGACAATATCTGGAATATTTTTAAGTAACAAGACAGCTACATATTTTTTATAGGAAGAAGGACAACTGCATAATTTTTAGGGGGAATGAGGGAGAAGGACAAAAATATTTCATCAATTAAGTAGAAGGACAGTCATTTGAAACTTTTGCATAAAGGACAAAACTATTTATCCACTATCAAAATTCACTTGTGTTCGAAATTCACTGTTTAAATTCACTGCCGAAATTCACTGTCGAAATTCACTAATTTTCAAAATTCATTGTCGGGATTCACTGATTTTCGGGATTCACTGTCAAAATTCACTATCGAAATTCACTGATTTCGGGATTCACTAGGGAGATTCACTGATTTTCGGGATTCAATGTTTGTCCTTCTCGCTATAAAAATTATGCAGTTGTCCTTCTCCCTATAAAAAATATGTAGTTGTCCTGTTGCTTAATAATATTTGATTGTGTCCTTATCCCTAATTTTCCATAATTTTTATAGCGAGAAGGACAAACAGTGAATTCCGAAAATCAGTGAATCTCCCCAGTGAATCCCGAAATCAGTGAATTTCGACAGTGAATTTTGACAGTGAATCCCGAAAATCAGTGCATCTCGACAATGAATTTTGAAAATTAGTGAATTTCGAGAGTGAATTTTCGACAGTGAATTTAAACAGTGAATTTCGAACACAAGTGAATTTCGACAGTGAATAAATAGTTTTGTCCTTTATGCAAAAGTTTCAAAAAACTGTCCTTCTATTCAATTGATGAAATATTTTTGTTTTTCTCCCTAATTCCCCTTTAAACTAACACTAAAAATGGAGCAAAATAAAAGGTAAAAGATGATGACGGTTTATTAATGAAGGGTTTAGGGATGTCATACTTCTGATAATGAGATTTCTTTTTAGGAGAATGATCGAGAGGAGATTGAAGAGGGGAAACAATAGATTTGGAACCAGGGATCAGATGACTAGGAAAAAAATGTCGAATAAATTGAAGATAGGAGAAACACACAAAAAAAAAGTACGAGAATTGGGCATAACCCAATTAAACCACTGCATTTGAAAACTAAACTTCACGCCAAACAACATACAAATCTCTGAATGCTAAGATTTTCTTCATGAAAATAAAAGGACCAAACTAAGACAAGGCGGCATTTACCGCAAGCAAAGCAAAGAATTTATTTAGAAATTAAGTTAAGATAAAAGAAAAAACCAATGAAAAAAAATGTAAAATTGGAGGGTTGAGGGTTCGTTTAAATTAATGCAACAAACCCCCAACCATACGACTTTTTTAAGAGATTAACCAGGACACGATAAAGGCACAGAGATGTAATGAAAATTGGTTTCATTGATTTTCAATAACGATCGATACAATGCCAATATATATAGGCATTACATAATAGGAACACAATAAATACAAAATATTACGATTGATTACGGGAATCTTCTCGAGTATTCTAAACATTTATATCCTCTTTGACATTGTAAACACGTGTATGAAGAAAGAAGATAAAAATAAAATGAGATAATGTATGTCACTCAGATACACCCTTTCTTTTTTGAGAAAACAAAGAGATTTATTAATTAAAGTCCGCGAAACACGCGGCCAAAACATCTCCCGGAGGCAGAGCCCCCAAGAAGTCACAATCTCTAAAGACAAAACATGTTGCGCAAGTAGGTGCGCAGACACATTGCCAGTACGGCGAACAAATGAAAAAGAAATAGAAGTAAAACTAGGTAGTAAAGCCAAACAGTCCCGCAGTAAACAGCCCAGAGCAGTAATGTCCTCCACAGGATGTCGAAGCCGCTGCATGCATGCCAAACAGTCATTTTCCACCTCCAACCGGAGCAATTCAAAATTGCGCCTCCACCAGTGCTAGGTAAATAGCCCGAAGCTCCATATATTCTGGCCGCCCCCTCCATCAAAGGGATAACCCAAAGAGTGAAAAACTGCCCCTGCCGCATCCCGAAAAACAAGCTCAATACCCACTCTATCCTCGCGCACAGCAGCGTCCACATTACATTTCATTATGCCCTGAGGTGGCCGAGCCCATGAGGCCGCCAAGATTTACGGAGACCCCTGCACCCGGTAGGCCGCCAGAGCCTCCGTAAATTCAATTGTCGCTGCCAAAAAGCGCGCACACACTGTCGAAACATAAACAACATGACCATCGAACACCGCAGAACAACGCGCCTTCCATATCCCCCACATAAGACCGACAACTCTCACTGTATCTTGTGGCCCCCGCTCTTCTAGAAGGCGCATAAAAAAATCCGCAAAGGAGGACGAACGAAGATGCTCCAACAACCCATTGAAAGGATATGTATGCCATATTCTGGCTGCCATATCACACTCAAACAGAACATGCCTCTGAGTTTCTACCATCTCCCCACGTGCCAAACATATGCCAGTCCCCATATTACGCCGTATAAGGCCCTGCCCAATGGCCAGACAATCATGAAGGCACCGCCATAGAAAGTGCTGAATGTGTGGCTGAACCGGGAGCTGCCAACACCGCCTCCATACCCGATCGACCCCACTTGAGGACGTCATCCCTGCAACCAAAGATGGCTGAAAGAGTTATGGCGCCAAAAAATACCCAGACTTGACCGTGTAAGTGCCCGTACGATCATAGTCCCAAATCCGCCGATCCGGGTGAGCCCCTGGAGCTGTAGAAGTGGCCAGAATGGCATCGGATTCCCATGGCTGAAATAACTCCGGGAAACGATGGGCGTCCCAGACGAGCGTATGCGGAATGAATAAAGCTGAAACCTTAGCATCAGTCGGAAGTGTGTGACCCGCATAAGGTGTACGAAAAGATGGCCACCGCTCCGTCCACGTGTCATGAAAAATAAACACTAACTCCCCATCCCCCACTCTCCATCGCATCCCATTGAGCAACAAATCCCTGCACTCCAGGATACTATGCCACAAGAACGACAGCCGGGGACCCAGCCCAGCTGACAGGATGGTGCAATCCTCAAAATACTTCGCATGAGAACTTGTGCTGCCAACGACCCCGGATTATACAATAGCCTTCACGACTGCTTGGCCAACAAGGCTAAATTAAAACATTCTAAGTCCCGGAACCCCAAGCCACCCATATTCTTTAGCAAACAACATGCATCCCAATTCTTCCAATGAACCCGCCGCCTCGAATCCGTGTCCCCCCAGAAAAAACCCCTGATCGCCTTTTCCAGTTCTCGGATTAAAGTAACAGGAATCTTAAAGCACTGCATTATAAATGTGAGGATGGCCTGGAGGGCCGATTTAATAAATACTTCCTTGCCAGCCGGCGAGAGCAGCTTATTTTTCCAGCCTGCCACCTTTTTTCATATCTTATCTCTTAAGAACTCGAACACCTGACGCTTGTTTCGACCAATCACAATAGGCAACCCTAGGTACTTTCCAGATCCATCTTACAGGGGAATCTAAAGCGTATCAGACACCGCATCCCTCTCCTCTTTAGGATTTGCCTCCGAGAAGTACAAACTAGACTTATGAAAATTGATGGCCTGACCAAAGAGGGCACCATACCTGGCAAACAAGTCCACCAGCTCCACCACCCCGTCCAGTAACTCAAAGAATATCATACAGTCATCTGCAAACAACATGTGCGAAATAGAAACCACATCCTCTCTACCAAAGCTGATACCTCGAAGTGCATCCCTGCGCACGTAATCGTCCAACAAAGCTGTAAACCCCTCCGCACAGATGATAAAAAGGAAATGCGACAGTGGGACGCCCTGCCGAATGCCCCGGGTAGGTACAATCCTCTGACTGGGCTTCCCATTAATCAAGACCTGAAATGAGGCAGTCGTCACACACCGGCGGACCAAATCATTAAATGAGAGAGGGAACCACATTTGTTTCATAACGCTCCAGAGATACTGCCACTCTACTCTGTCAAAGGTCTTGGCCATATCCAACTTTAAAGCCGCATGATTGTGACAACCCTGCACGCTAGCCTTTAGAGAGTGGAAAGCTTCAAAAGTAATAATCGCATTATCGGTGATGAGACGACCGGAGACAAATGCACTCGATTACCCGAGATAACATCTCCAATTACCCCTTTAAGTCGATTGATAACAACCCGAGAGATAAGTTTATAAATAGAGTTACGAAGCGCAATCGGTCGAAACTCAGTCATAATTGTAGGAGTAGCTACCTAAGGAATCAAAGTAATATAAGTTTCATTGATCGTACCAAGCGGCGCCCCGTTGTTCAGAACCGCCAACACCACGGTCATAACATCCTCACCCACAATACCCCAAAATTTCTGCAGGAAGACCACATGCATACTATCAGGCCCTGGCGATTCCTACCCGGCAACTGTTTTAGAGTAACACAAACCTCCTCCCTCATAAACGGAGGGCCAATCCCTGCTGCTGACCAATATCGAGCTCAGCACACTGCAGTCCCGTAAGATCAATATTTGTGCCATTAGAAGAATAAATACCCCGAAAATAATCCACTGCCACCCGCTCAATATCTTCCGGCTCCTCACACGGCACCCCACTAGCATCATGCAACAAATGTATGGTATTACGTTTCCGCCTCGAGGCTGCCTTATGTTGGAAGTATCGAGTATTCCTATCCGTCATGGCAAGCCACTCATTACGACCTCGCTGACGTCAATACTCCTCTTTCATTGTCTGCCACTGATCAATTTGCTGCATAATAACCCTTTCACTGATGACTTTGCCATCAAATTTCTTGAAATTGCTATATAAGGAATACAACAAAGAAAAGAATTTGAGCGACCATACAAAGCAAGACAGAGGCATAACAATAATGTTTATTGCATTTTTTCCATTGACATAATAATTCATATAAAATACAGCTCCTCATGAACAAGACAGAAAACCATCCATAATAAATGTTACAAACAATTGCAATACAGAATAAAAACATATATATATATATATATATATATATATATATATATATATATATATATAGCCTAAAGCCACTGATTCCACATCTGTCAGCTCTTTTTCCTCATTTTCAGAATATTGGTTGTGAAATCTTTCAGCAACTGAGCCTTAGGTATATAATTCAATCTTGGCACAAGAGTGCGATAAATAGGAACGCGGATCCCGAGACACAATGCACCGTGCTGTGATTGTGTAAATATCATCAAAACGAAACGAAGCCGTTTGATCCAATATATAAAAAAGAAATTATCAACGGTTGGATCTCCTTCACGTTATTAACGTGTGATCGGATAACAACCACTGCCCAGGCTCATTGCAGAGGATCCGAGCTCAATAAATAGAGAGAACTTACATTAAGCCAAAAGGGTTGTAACAGGAGATTCTTACGTAGGGAGTCTCGGTTGCATCAGATCATCTGATGAATGTCATTTAAATAATATGGCAGTTCATCTGACGACCAGGTGCATTAGGGAGACTCTCCGTCTAAGACTTACCCGGTTTCTTACGTCCGGATTCTGCTAAAGAACTTCATAATAATTTTATATTTCAACCTCTACAATGTGAAGCCTTTGAATCCCTGAAGGCATTTCAGCTAAGTCCAACGTAACCAATCCGCTTTCAGATACGTAGGCGAAATCAACCGTATTCCCCCCAACTCTACACCTTTTCGGTTTACTTGAAGAAAAAACACCGAATTTTCCACACCCTTTTACTTCAATTATAACAACAGCCACAACTACATTGCTAAGATTGCTAACTCTCTCACCTCCAAATGCATTGCCTTCCCCTTCGTATTCTTCTCCGATCTCCGACAACACGGCTCCGGCAGCCGTCTCGTATTTAAGCCCCTCAATTGCTCCTCCACTATTGTACATATCAACTAGTCCCAAAGGTGCAAACTTAAAGCCAGGTGCAAACACTTGGATCGGCGTAACCGTGTAGATTTCGTGCTCTAGGACCTTAAGGGACACCGGCATTGCTGCATTACGAGGGAGGACAATCACCTCACGGCTTCTGTGTGAATATACGGCACAGTCACCGGTCCAATTAGGGTCTGTGGATACCTCCGCGATGAAATGGACATCATGGGTCCGGATGTAGCCGGTTATATGTTCAGATGTGGTTTGGTGGATGGTGTTTTTTCTCTCTGTAGCATTCCATGCTGCACCTTGACAATTGTAAACACCAAGAACTCCTGTATATTTGTTCATGTTCCATATCTTCAAAAGACTGACAATAAAAGGAAATTTAGTTAGATTAAGCCACAAAATTTACTTACATAGTCAAAAATCTTTGTTGGATACGGGCCACGGTACCGGACAAAAGTATCAGTACACATATCAACTTAGAGTATATATATCTGGTGGGGATTCAACTTCAAGAAGAAAAGTAAAAAAGCTTAGAACACTCACCTAACGCCATCACGAGCCGGGTCAGAGAAGAGGCAATCCTTGGTGGGCCGACCCGGCAACCGTGCTCGAAGGATTGAACCATCAGGCAGAACAAGCTTCCTCAGAATATCAAAGTTGTGATTCCCAGGTGCATCACTATTTAAGAATGAAGTCAAAACAAAATTAGTCAAAAGTAAACTCAAATAATCATTAGAAACCGGTCCATCTCGTTAATATAGAAGAATAATGACACTTTTGGTCTCCATCATTTCACATTATCTCAAAATTAGCCTCTATCTTTCATAATGATACTTTTCACACCCGACTATACGTTTTTGTTACAATTTTAGGACACTTAAACGTATCTGACCCGCTGACTAATGTCTCACCCAAACGCCGGATCCGTTTAGTTTCCTAAAAGCATAACAAAAATCAATAGCTGGGGTGAAAACTGTCATTATGAAAAAGATAAAGGCCAGTTCACAAACAACAAGAAAACGACGTGGCACATTATAGCAACGGTTGACCGTCATACATTAGTCAAGTAAGTGCTTCTGTTAAATGTACTAAAAAAGGATAAAAAGTGTCACTATGGAACATAAGGACTAGTTTTGAGAGACTGAGAAAAGATAAAGGACCATTAATGTCATTGTCTTGTAATACATATTGCAAAGACTTTTTACCTAACATAGATAGGTCCACCACTGATTGCTCTAGCAGATCCATGATATTCAGCAGCAGGATGAAGGGAGTGGAACATATCCCAATCAGGCACCATTATTTCTCCCAAGAAGATACTGTTGTATGCAACTGATGCTATGTGTATAGTGTGTGATGCCGGATCTCGAGGATAGAAATCATCTGATGCTCTCACCACTGCTGTTTGCTTGGAACTGTTTTCATTGAATCAATAACAACAAAGAATCATACCAGACCATTGCACAGGTACGGATACGTGTGTACATATACACGGATACTAGATTGTGTGGAATATTCGAAAAATATGGATGTGTGTAAATATTCAAAGTATAAGGATCAATCTGTAATTCTGTACTGAACAAAACTATAATCATAAAAAATAATCTTTAGTGATGTTTCTTCATTTTGGGTAGTTTTTCATTAATTTCTTGGTGGTTTGTCTTCATTTTATGAATCCAAGTAATGGATATTTATATTTGGATGTGTAAATATCCAAAGGATAAGGATCCCATTGTAGATAATAAAACTATAAGGATAAAAAATATATATATATATATAGTGGAGATTCATACCAGTAAAGTGCATCAGTGTTGTGGCTCATACAGGCAATACAACCATTATCAGGAAAGTTGTGAGCAACAGAAGCATCAAGAGCCTGATGAAATTGTCTAGTTAGTCCAACTCTTCCACCAAAACCAGCCCCAAGAGTTTCCAAAATGCATTGCACATCCACTTTTACACCATCCACACCAGCAGAAGCCAAGTAGCTATGCAACTCATCGTAAAACTCGTACGCACTTTTTGGATTCACCAATCCCAACCCTTGAACAGCCATTACATCATTTTTCCAAGTGGGATCATTCTCCATTACCCCATTACATGCATTTGGATACTTCATAACAGAACCATACTTCCCAGGCCTAACCCCGCCCCAATAACCAGTAATAGCATGCCATACATACACATATTTCAGTCCATGTTTCTCCTTTGCAATATTAACTATGTTCTTGATCCCGATATCTTGGTTTTGGAACTTGGAATTCTCTTTAATTCCGGTTAGTCTCATTAAAGATGGCTCCTTTTCGGATACCCCATTTTTGTTAGATTCGTCGTCTTTAGCAACAGATTGCCATCCATCGTCAATGATAACGAATTTCGGAGGTGTCCCACCAGCTGATAAACTCTTTAGACCATCCTCCACACCTTCTTGTGTCACTTCTTCATAAAATGCATCCCATGTACACCAACCGAAATAATCCAAAATTTCGGGCAATTTCTTTTCATCACGCTGTTTAAATGTCTTGAGATGTAACTTTACGGATCTGAAAGCATCTGAAATCGTCCTAAACGGATCATTACCTACACCAATATACACAGAATGTGTAAATGCCGATCCAACAATCTCCTTATCTCCACTTTCAAGACACATTTCAAGCTCATCTTTAGAATTCCCTTGAAGAACAGTTCGAAATTGACCATCAATTAGAGGAAGAAAAACTATGTACAATGTCCTGTTTTCTTCTTCTTCCTCTGATTCATCCTTTGATTCAACCAACAAAAATTGGGTCTCAAGAGGAATATCTCTACCTAGATCTCCCATTTTTTGTGCCATCCACCACAATTTAAATCTAAAACATGCCAAGAACCGTACATCACGTAATGTCCCTAATGGCACCACATGTCTGCTGTTATCTTCGTCGAGAATTGCACCCAAAAATACACACCCATTTGCCGGAGTACCCTTCTCGGAAATGGACGTCGACATCACACTTTCCGGAACGTTTGATAGAATCACTCGGTCCTTCACCACTAGCTTCCTTTCTGTGACCCGTATACCCGGTTTGATAGTCATCTTCTTTTTCTCCTTAACAAATTCAACTTCACTGGTCTAAACAAAAACAGATGACCATAAAAATAAAATTCAGTCATGAATAAATGGTTAATTCCCATTTCCCAATTAAAAAGATAGTCTAAACAAAAACAAGGGACAAAAAATAGAATTCAAAAATGCATAAATAGCCAAATCCCATTTCCCAGTTCAATAACCATAATTCAATAACGATGCATAAATGGCTGATTCTCATTTTCCTAAACAAAAACAGAATTCAACAATGCATAAAAGGCTAATTCCCATTTTCCAGTACCAAAAACTAGTCTAAAGACTCTAAACTCATCTTCTTCTCCTCCTAAACAAATTCAACTTCAACTGGTCTAATCGGAAATAGAGAGGAAAAACGAATTCAATAATGCATAAATGGCTAATTAGTCTAAATGAAAACAGAGGACAAAAAAGCAAGAATTCAATAATGCATAAATGGCTAATTGTTTCCCCAATACAAATAATTATTCCAACAACAAAAAATAGTCCGCATAAATGTCTAATTCTCATTTCCCAGTAAATAAATATTGGGATTGCATCCGCCCGAACTTAATTACCCATATGCAACACCATAAATGGACCTTTTGAAAGCAGATTTTTTAAGCCAAAAAGCAACCTTCAAAAGATAGATTCAGTGTGGTGCATCCGTAAAATAGCTATGATGAAAATAAAGGCTCCCTAAAAAAAGTACGCATAAATGGCTGAATCCCATTTCCCAGTACAAAAAATTGATCGCATATGATGCATGAAAAAAGGTATCGAAAACGATGTTACCTTGCAATGTGGTATCTGAAGACGGATTTGCTGCCTCTTTGTTCGAGCAGTGAAATGAAGAGAAGGCAGAAACACAGATTTGAGTGGGAGAGATGTTGTATGATGGGTCAAATATATAGAAGAGGGATGAGCATTGAAACCTGGAGCAAAATGCAGAGGTAACATTGGTGACGATGGTTAGCCGCCGTTTAGTTTCTTCCATTTAAGGACTCTTTGTTTGCTGCGTCAGATATGACTCACAAAAACAAAGCTTAATTTGGAACATTTTGTTTTATATTATCTGAGAGGATAATAAGGTGGGATATTCTCTAGGAGTGCAATAGTTCAAATTTTTAATTGGGTTTGAGCTTGACTCGATTAAAAAAAAAACTCGAGTTCTAGCTTGATCGAGTTATCTAAAGATAAGATTGAACTAGTTCGTTAAATATTTGATATAATTTGATCCAACCCGTGAGCTCGACAATTTTTTAAAGCAAATGATTTAATTATCATAAAATAAGGTTAAATCGAGCTCGACTCGTATCACATTCAACTACACTGATAATTATTGACTTATATGCATGTATTTTTAATTGTACTTTACATATGAAAACGCACGTATATGTTAAATAACAACTGCGTATAAAATGAGTGAGCGTCTAATATTTTTCCATATAAGGTTATTACTACATCCATTCCAAAATTATATGGCCTATTAGAGTTATCATAAAATTGAAAAAATATCATAAAATTTATGACAAAATATAATATACTAGCCATTTTTATTATATTATTGAACAAAATCAAAATGTTGGAGGGAGGAATATATGATATTTGATATTAAAATGTTAAGTCCAACCCGAAGGGCCTCTAGTGTCTCGAGCCTAGAATTTCATGAAGGATGTAAATCGAGGAGTTTACTTCAATGACAAGGACTGAATATACATCTTTTTGGGCATAATGACTTATTTATTTCTAAAATCGAATTCTCAGATTCAACCTCAAGACAATGTTTACCACCGTAGCACCCTATTTTTTAACCAATGTCATATGAGAGAAACTATGACAGCGTTACACTCATTCCCTATAACCACTCTTCCATTAAATATATATGTATCTTCATTTTCAATAAGACATTGACGTAATGGTAATTACTGTGGCAATTAAATCGGATGTTTCAGTTCGAGTCTTATTGAGAAAAAAAATGTACGTATGAATATTTCGTAGTATAAAAAAAAATGAGGCATTCATTTTGATTAATAACGATTAAAATGTGGATTTATAATAACGAAACGTATTGATAGTATGGAAAATTAGGGATAAGGACACAATCTGGAATATTTTTAAGTAACAGGACAACTACATATTTTTTATAGGGAGAAGGACAACTGCATAATTTTTATAGCGAGAAGGACAAACAGTGAATCTCGAAAATCAGTGAATCTCCCTAGTGAATCCCAAAATCAGTGAATTTCGACAGTGAATTTTGACAGTGAATCCCGAAAATCAGTGAATCTCGACAATGAATTTTGAAAATTAGTGAATTTCGACAGTGAATTTCGGCAGTGAATTTAAACAGTGAATTTCGAACACAAGTGAATTTCGACAGTGAATAAATAGTTTTGTCCTTTATGCAAAAGTTTCAAAAAACTGTCCTTTTACTCAGTTGATGAAATATTTATGTCCTTCTCCCTCATTCCCCCTTGATAGTATTGTCATTTTAGAGTTTTGACCATATATGCGACGATAAGAATAATGTCATGAAGTCGTGATCTGTACTGCTGTACAAGTTGGAATTCCACGTCAGATCCACGTCTCTCAGTAATTGGGGGATATGGTCATCGTCCGTATGCACACGAGAACATCAAAATTATTCTTGCATGGATATATTAGGTGTAGCCAACAGCCAATCACATGTTTCATTTTATCAACTTATAAAATTAATATATACGATGTTATAGCTATTCAAATAAATAAATAATCTAGATGAAAGTATCAGACATATATACATAGCACTATATCAATATTATTGTAGTTTACAATCCCCATGAGTACAGTACATGTAAGGGCGGAGGCAGGATTTCAGCTCAGGAGACGAAATTCTAAATAAAATTTTGTGTAAAGAGTGTAAAAAAAAAAATTCCTAATACAAATTAGAAAATTGGTGTGCACTTGCAATGAAACGTTTATTTGTGTTATTAATTATGTCAGCCTGAAAAGTGTTTGTTGCAGTCTGTTTGCGTGCTTTTTTGGCATTTGTCATGTTATTTGAAGGGATTACTATTTACTAGTACTTTTGAATGGTGTTGGGTTGTATAGGTCTTATGCAGGTGATATGTATTCTGGGGAATGATCTAATGGCCATGTGGAGTTCATAGTTGTGAAGATGGGAGTAGTTATGTTGGGCTATTCAAATGTGGTGCCAAACATGGCCTTGGCCATTATCGTTTCAGGTCAGTATTCGTCTTTAATTCACAAATTTCTTAGCTGCATTATTAGTGTTTGTAGAATATGTTGAGGGATTTGAGTATTTGTGTTCAAATCTTGCCTTTTTTTGGTTATTTGATATGAGGAATCCAAAGATGACGTTTCTTTCTTGCTTTTCTCAATTGAGATGTTTGGTAAAGCTTATTTGTTCCTGTTCTTGGAATCTGGTGTGATGGATATCCTTTAATAAATTACCTTTACCTAAAGGTCTAGTTGAAAGGTATTGACTAGGGTATTTGAACAATTACACTCTTAACACCAACAATTTACACTAGTAGCAGTAATAGCAAAATTCCTCACCCACAAGATTGCAAGGTTCGATTTCCACTACAAATTGTTGGAATGTGTTGGTGGGTTATTTGTCGATATCCCTTTAAACGTTTAAAGAGCCCGGAGCCGGCCCTGGCTCGAGACGATGATTGTGGCCCTGACACAAAGCATCCAACCTTTTGTAAAAAGAAAATGAAAAGGAGAGAATGAAAGAGGTTGATCTGACATGTTTTATTAGGTTGTTGACTGCATGAAACACTTCCCTTTATATGCATTTTCGGCCCATGGGGTGTGTTGAAGTCAATAAACGTATAAATTACTCACGTTAACACTTTAAACTTTTGGAAGAGACGATAATGCAACACTCTAATACTAATATTGTGCCTTTCTTTATGTAGAAACGGGGACACGTATGCTGGAGAATATTTCACAGACAAGATGCACGGATTTGGTGTGTTCATGCTTGTTTATACACATCTCAGTTGAAGAAATTTTTCAGTTTTTCGATCACAAACCAGAAATTACACATGTCTTATTAACTGGAGGTGCCGGTTACATAGGTTCTCATGCATTCCTTCGATTATTGAAGGATTCATATCGCGTGATGATGATGCTAAATGATGCACCACCGGAATAACAGGGCCACGTGTAATCTAAGGGTGAGCTGTAAGGGGATCGAATGACTGTAACTTGTTAAAAGGTAGTGTTTTTGGTGTTTTATGGCTGAGTCCAAGAATATATCTTGGATTGCCTACGTATCCTGTGTAATGTCCAGGAATCAAGCCTTACGTAGTTCCTGGAATGAGCTATTTATAGGCACATGTCCTTCTTCTGCCCTAAGTATAGGGCGGTTAGGTCTATTGACATAAATACCCTTTAATGGGCTTTGCCTCCTTGCCCAAGTAACCTGTTGGATGTGGGCCCAGGAGCTTAGACTGAAGTCTATGGTATCGAGTCGATGGACACCGATGTGGGTGTTCGAGTTCGGACACTTGTAGGGTCTCCCCTGAGCCGCGGCCTTCACTGGTACGTCTCGTATCGATCCGATGTGGATAACTAACACAGACTTTTCCATATGCCAGCTGGACCAATCAGATAATTCCACGAGGAGGAGTGAATCCCCGTATCATCATAAGCCCCCCAGATCGGAGGGAAGCGCATCTCGAGTGCTTAAATCGGATCTGAAAATTTGAATTATCTTATCGACATGTGGTTTTCTTTAGGCGGGAATACAGCTGTCCCCCTTAGCTTATGTAGGCTGTCGTAGGATGACATCACACTGTCAGCATTAATGGGTTCTGGAAACGAAGCGTTTTTACCGGCCCACTACCCTTGATTACCGTGTTTCAAACCCTATAACTGCCCAAATATCCTGCCCTTTCAAATCATTTGGAGATTTGCACGCATAAAAGGAGCCCAAGGCTTTGAAGTCTTTTATTCGCCATTCTTTGTCTCTGCTTTATCTGAAAAAACACAAGTAAGCCCCAAATCACTCAAACTCCTCTCAGATTTTTCTTTTTGCATTTATTTCTTGCATCTTTTCTTAGTTCCATGTCTAGTAGTGAGAGTGATTCTCAAAATAGGGAAGAGATTGTTGCGATAGAAGAAGAATCGACGGAGGAGACAGTTTCTGAAGTTCCAACTGCCCCTGGTGAAAAAGTCGCCGGAGAAGAAGAAGAAGAAGAGAGGGGAGAGGAGGAGTCGTCCTTTCGACCTGCCGCTAAACGTCAAACCAGGATGAAAGGCCAAGGGCCATACGGATGCATATCCAGCTTTTCTCAAGAAAAGGCTAAAACCGTCTGTACTCGATACGGCATTCCCTACTCATCTGAGCATGTCAAAATCTCACACGGTCAACACCAGTTCGCCTGTGACCCTCCCCCTGGGTTCTGCGCCATCTACGAGGCGCAACTGAAGGAGGGTCTTCGATTTCCTTTCGACCCGTCCCCCATTGCAGTCCTCCAACACTACCAGATTTGTGTTACCCAACTTGCTCCAAACGGGATTAGGAGTGTAATGGGTTTTGTGCTGGCGTGTCGAATCGCCAAAATCGAATTCTCGGTTCGGCTGTTCCGGCAATACTATGCAATTCAAGGCCTTCAAGACGTTGGGTGGTACACTTTCCAGAGACGCCCTTTGGCATCGGAGTTTGTGAGGAAGGTGACCTCGTCTCAGGGCGAGTGGAAACCGCATTTCTTCTTCATCCGACATGGGTTGGTGTATATTGATATCCACACCTGGTATAAAAGGCCGCAGAAATGGCATGATCGGATCGACTCGGACATCCCCCGTGAGTGTGGGATTATTGAGAGCATTCACCCCGACATAGCGACTCGAAATCTGCATTCCCTGTATCCATTCGCTGACATCGAAACAGCAGGGCCGGGCGCCTATCTGGAACTCGATGAGGACGTTCGAGTTTTGTGTAGGAAACTTCTTTGTTCTGTCGAACCGTTATACTTGCACTTTCTTTCTTCAAGACCGGTTAAGGTTTTTAACGATGTACTAACGCTAATTTATCTCTGTTTACAGTGGAACACTTTTCAAAGTTGGAGGCTATAGGCAAGATGCCCGATCCTAAAAAGACGGATCCCAAGAAAATTCAGGAACTGGCCGGTATCAAGTCGAAAAAGCCGGTGTCTGGTGCCACATCTGGGGGTCAGAGGGGGCCGATTCGCTCTTCTACTCCTGCATCGACATCTGAGATTTTAAGAGGCCAACCCGACGAGGCTAGGGTGGCGGAGCAGACTGAAGGGGACCTCGTATCGAGGAAGCGCCAAAAAACGACTGAGGTGCGGCATGGGGTCGGAAAGGAGACCCGTAACCTTGCTCCCCCAAACTCCACCGATCCGATCCCCGGGATTAGCGTGGCAGAGATGGAGGCCATAACTCCGGAGGAGTTACACGACTTCATCATGAAGAGTCACCGAGCTGTAAGTCTTCTTTTTTTTCCTTGTAGCTTCGAGATATTTGTCTGACCTCAAAGTTAACGCTGTCTCTTTCCTTTTATCTTCTTTGTAGACTCGTCTCGCCACTAAAGTGGCCTTGAATAGGATCGAGTCTCCCTCGGCAGCTTTGGAGGAGCAGAAAGAGACGATCGCTAAGCTGACCTCCGATCTCGAGAAGCTGAAAACCAAGGCCAACAAGCTGGATGACCGACGCATGAAACTGGAGTCCGATCTGTCTAAAGCGCAGAAAGACATATCTGACAGGGAAGCTGAGTTAGCGGTGGTGAAGTCGGAGTTGGATGAGACTAGGGCCGAGCTGGCCGCATCGACTAAGGCTCGAGATGATCTTCAACTTGAGGTCGATAGCTTCACGACTCGCTTAGAAGCAGCTAAAAAGGACTTCTTGACGTCGGAAGAGTTCGATAATGACTTGGCGTTACTGATGAGTCAGGCCATGAAGGGGGGATTTTCGAATGCGTTGGATCAAGTCAAGACAGTCGTCCCTGACTTTGACGTTAACAGCATCGAGAAGGCATATTTGTATGACCCAGAGTCCATCCCCAGATATGGTCGATATATCACCGACTTCAAAGCTGGCGTGTCTCTCAATGACAAGTACGTGGTCCCTGCCCTGGAGGGAGATGGTGAGGGGAACGCCGAGTCGGGAGAACCAATTGACCCCAACGCCAACCAGCCTGCTACCTGACATCATTTCTCGTTATCACTATTATCTTTTGAACAATTCAATTCGATCTGGTTGTAATCACTTTATTGATCTTCTGTTGAATCTTCTTCCCTTGATTTGTTTGCGTAACTTTGATGTTTTTATTCGTTCAGATGTGTATTTCACTGATCCGATCTGACATCATAGACTTGTAATTTTCAGCTTGCATTTTGTGATTTTTCAATTTAAATATATGCCTTTCCATTGAATGTCTTTTGTCTTTTATTGATCATTTGTCTAGGGTGTAGTCCTTTAGACTTAATTCCCTTGCAAATATTGCCTTGTGGGGTGTAGTCCTTTGGACTTAATTCCCCTGTGCCCCCTCGAAGTGTAGTATGAGTTCATGACTCATGGTACACTTGGATATGAGTCGATCTAGCACTGTACTGTCTTATTGGCTTGACTTGGCTGGTCGGAGCTCGATTCGACTGTCTTGCCTCGTCAGGCTTATGAGGACATCGAATTATGAAATCCTTACTCGACCGTCGCACATCGTGGTGCATATGATCTGGTCGAGTTAGGTATCCATCGTGGGATCTTCTGACCGCCTCGTATCGTGGCTTATCGGCAGGTCGGGAGTGATATAAGCACTGTCAGTGACTTGGCTTTTTTCACTATTTTGCTATAACTCCATCGAGTCAATGGTGCACAGCTCGGAAGTGATATAAGCATTGTCAGTGACTTGGCTTTATTCACTGTCTTGCTCCGACTCTGTCGTGTCGAGGTCTCTTGTTGGAGTCGATTTTTGGTCTTTTTTCTTCCAGCCTCCTTTTCTTTTTTACATGAGCGTGTATGTTAAGCACAATTTAGAAAAGAAAATTGCTTGAATAAAAGGCATTAAAAGCAACTGCCACATCGACATATTACAAGTAACTAAAAATTGAAGTTGCGAATGTCATAAATTGAATAAACAGCTTAAACGTAGTATTTCCGGAGATTGGTGGCGTGCCACGTCCGGGGCACTGTGCTGCCGTCCGATCTCCCTAACTGATACCACCCCTTTGGGTGCACCTTCAGAATTTTATATGGTCCTTCCCAATTCGGCTCGAGCTTGCCTATTGGGTCCTGCCTGCTGGCTCCGTTCTTCCTCAACACGAGGTCTCCTACTTGAAAGTATTTGTATTTCACCCTCGAGTTATAATACTGGGAGATCTTTCTTTTATAACTGGCCATTCGATATGCCGCAACCTCTCTCTTCTCTTCGACGTTATCCTTCTCTTGAAGCAGATCGGTGGCGTTTGTTTCAATGTTATATGCCAGAACTCGAGGTGAGGCCAGTCCGATCTCCGTAGGTATCACTGCTTCGCATCCATAAGCCATAGCGAAAGGAGTCTCCTGGGTAGCTGAATTGGGTGCTGTTCGATATGACCACAGTATGCTGGGTAACTGAGCTGCCCAATCTCGACCTTCGTCTTCCAACCGTTTCTTCAACCCAAACTTGATTTGCCTGTTTGTCTGCTCGACCTGTCCATTGGACTGAGGTCGGGCCACCGATGTCGTTCTATGTTCGATCTTGAACTCTTTGAGCCAATCATGCACGCGGTCATCTAGAAATTGAGTCCCATTATCAGATATCAGATACTTGGGAATTCCAAACCTGCACAAAATATTTTCCCATAGAAACTTCTTGATGGTTTGAGCTCTGATATCAGTAAGGGCTTTGGCTTCAACCCACTTCGTGAAATAATCCACCGCTACTACAACATACTTGAAATTTCCCGGAGCTCGAGGCAGAGGTCCGACTATATCGACCCCCCACTCGTCAAACTACCATACCGATTCGATGGCATTCATCTCTTGCGCCTGTCACTACATCGTGTACCTGGCAAGGCCTGCACCTCATCACCAATCGATTGGCGTCCTTTTGCATTGTCGGCCAAAAATAGCCCGCTAGCTTGCATTTTCTTGCCAACATCCGAGCTCCACAATGGTTACCACAAACTCCTCGATGTATCTCTTCGAGTAGATAAGCCCCCTCGTCTTCCGATGCGCATCGCATCCAAGGTGTCACGAATGATTTTCGATATAGCACATAGTCGAATAGAGCGTACCTTGAGGCTTGTAGCCTGATTTTTCTGGCCTGAGACTTATCAGACGGGAGAATTCCGTCTTTTAAGAATAATGCTATCGGATCCATCCATGTCGATCCTTGAACCACTGGTTGCACATCAACCTCATTATAGCTTCGTTCCGCTAGCATTTCTACCAGAACTTTCCTCTTCGACTTGAAATTCGATGCGAGTTTAGACAACGCATCGGCCCGTTTGTTCTCACTTCGGGGTACCTGATCGACACGAACCGTTTTGAACTTTGACATCAGTCCCTGAACCACTCTCAAATAATTCTTCATGGATTCTTCCTTGGCCTCATACTCGCCTCGTATGTGATTCACTACGATTTGAGAGTCACTGTAAACTAGGAGGTTCTCGACCCCCAATTTCAAAGCCAGCTTTAGACCCGTGATCATTGCCTCATACTCGGCTTCGTTATTTGTAGCTTTGAATTCGAACCGCAGCGCATAAGGGAACTCTTCTCCCTTGGGACTGACCAATAAAAGCCCAGCCCCAGCTCCTTCCCTGCTCGAGGCACCATCAACATGGATGGTCCACTGCTCATCTAATGACTGCTTATCCTGTTCCAACTGAATTGACAATCCTTTTGCTATGAAGTCTGCTAGAGCTTGACCCTTAATGGCTGTGCGAGGTAGAAACTCGATATCATACTCAGCTAGCTCGACAACCCATTTGGCCAATCGACCCGATGTCTCGGGCTTTGTCAAAATCTGTTTTAGGGGCTGGTCGGTGACCACAGAGATGGGGTGTGCTTGAAAGTAGGGTTTCAATTTCCTCGATGCATGAACCAGACTTAATGCCAATTTTTCAGCCGGCGTGTATCTGATCTCTGGTCCATGCAATGCCTTGCTTACGAAATACACTGGGATCTGTCCCTGGTCTCCATCTCGAACCAATACGGCACTCACTGCCTCTTCACAGATTGCTAGATAAACCAGGAGTTTCTCCCCTTCTCGAGGTGAGGACAGCGTGGGTAAATCAGATAGATACTCCTTCAAATCATCGAATGCTTTTTGACACTTCTCGTCTCACTGGAATGGACTCGCTTTCTTTAATATCTTAAAGAATGGTAGGGCCCTTTGCGCTGATATCGACAAGAAACGATTGAGGGCCGCCATCCGACCCGTTAATCGCTGCACTTCCTTTACGTTACGAGGCGTGGGCATGTTCCTAAGGGCCTCGATTTTATCCGGATTAGCTCTAATCCCGTCTCTTGATATCATATACCCTAGAAACTTCCCCGATCGGACTCCAAACGTGCATTTCTTTGGGTTGAGCTTCATGTTCGCAGCTCGCAGCACTTCGAAGACCTCTCTGACATCGACAAGAAACTGTCCCAATGACTTGCTCTTGATCAATAAATCATCAACATAAACTTCCATATTTCGACCTATCTGCCCCTCGAAGATTTTATTGACGGCTCTCTGATAGGTGGCCCCTGCATTCTTCAAGCCAAATGGCATTGTTACAAAGCAAAAAGTACCAAATTCTGTGATAAAAGCGGTTTTTTCCGAGTCCTGGGGGTCCATGAAGATCTGATAATACCCCCTGTACGCATCGAGAAAAACGAACACTTCGAAGCCCAGTGTCGAATCGACTAGTTGATCAATTTTTGGAAGTGGATATGAATCTTTAGGGCATGCTTTGTTGAGATCCGTAAAGTCGACGCACATTCGCCAGCTCTGATCTGGTTTCTTAACCAACACTGGATTGGCTAACCAATCCGGATAGAATACCTCTTTCACTATTCCAGCGGTTAACAACTTGTCAACTTCCTTCTTTACGGCTTCCTTCCTCTCTGGGGCAAGGTTTCTCTTCTTTTGCCTTATCGGCTTCTTTTTTGGGTCAACGTTGAGTCGATGTACTGCTATGTCCGCCGACAGGCCAAGCATGTCATCTGCCTTCCATGCAAAAACGTCTCGATACTCAACTAGGAGGTCAACCAAGGCTTTCATGTCGGGGTGTGGCATCCACTTCCCGATCTGGACCCCTTGGCCCTCTTCCTCCTTCCACACTCGAACCTCCTCTGTCGGGTCGGCGGACACCCAGCTCCGATCCTCCTCTTCCTCAGGTATCAATTCCTCAACCAGCACCTGTCCCACCCCTTTTTCCTTTAATCGTAACCAGGCTACAGTTCCTGGCTACCTCGACGTCTCCTTTGACTTCATGGGTCCCATACCAGGTGGGGAACTTCATGCTGTTGTGGAATGTCGAGATGATGGCTCTGAGATCATATAAAGCCGGTCGACCTAATATCGCGTTGTACCCTGAAGGGGCCTTAACTACGACATAGGTCATTTCCATTGTTCGACCCTTATCTCCGTCTCCAACCGTAGTCAACAAATTGATCGTCCCGACAGGGTGAATGGCCTGCCCTGTAAACCCAAATAAAGGGGTAGATAATGGAATAATGTCTTCATCTTTCAACCTCATGGCTTTGAAGGCTGAGTAGTAAAGGATATTAACGGCGCTCCCACTGTCGACACAAACTCTTTTTATTCAACCCCGGCTTATCACCGCCTCGATTACTAACCCTTCGCTATGACTGTGGGAACTCGGAACGTCATCATTGGGTCCATAACCCACCTCCGTCGTAAACCTGATCTTCTTTGACTCCCTCGATCTGTCCGATGATTGCCGACTGGATCGAGGTCGATCCGACTCGTGCTCTGCAACGATTCGTATCCGACGCGATTATCCCGATGAGGGTCTCGGTTCTGATTTTCTCGATGGTCATCCCGACGATTGTCCCTGTACTTCGGCTCGGATGACCGATCTCGACGATCCGATTGTCACGACGTGGAGATCGGTCCTTCTTTCCATTATAAGTTTTCCTCTTGTACTCTCGACGGCCCTTTGGCTCGTCCTTTTCTGACCTGTCAATCACCTCATCCAATCGACCCTCTTGAATACAGGCGTCGATATCTCTCTTCAAATCGAAACATTCCTCCGTGTCGTGCCCCACATCTCTGTGATAGTCGCAATACTTGTGAGTATTTTTTCTTTTCTCTGGGTCCTTGGACATCGGCTTAGGTGTTCGTGCAATATTCTTCTTGATCATAATCGCCAACACCTCCCCCCGAGATCGATTGAGGGGTATAAAATCTCGTTCTTTCAGATTCCCTTTCTTTCCAAGCCGATCTGAGATCGGGGCTGTTAATCGATCAAAAACATTGGTCTTGCTTTCCTCGTTCCGACCCCTAGGCTGACCCTTGGTCTGACTTCTGGAGTCGTTCCTCGAATTGAGGCCAAGTGAAATGGTGTGCAAACGCACTGCCTCTTCACCTTGGCAAAACTTATGGACTATGTTCACACATTCGTCCATGTCACTGGGCATTTTCTTCGACAATTTGTCATACAACTTCATATTTCGCAGACCTCCAACAAAAGCGTTAACCTGTAGTGTATCACTGGCATTATGCACTTTTATGGCTTCGAGATTAAAGCGCCTCATAAAATCAATAGTGGATTCTCCTTTCTCCTGCTTGATGTTCATAAGGTGGGTAGCACTAAGGTGGAACTTCTTGTTCCCGATAAAAGCGTCTCTAAACTTCTGTCCCAACTGTAAAAAGCTTGAGATCGACCCGGGCCGCAGCTTATGAAACCACTCCCGAGCTCGACCTGTGAGCAACGTGTCGAAAGCGCGACACTTCATGGCATCATTTGCGTTCCTCAACCTCATCAACGATATATATCGATACAGATGGTCCTCTGGGTCCGTGGTTCCGTCGTAAAGTTCCATCTTGGGTGGTTTGAATGACTCAGGCATCGTGTATATCTCTATCTTGGGACTAAATGGCGATTCGAGCCATTCTATGACCTGTTCCTTCCCTACTATGCGATTGAACTCATTTCGTATACTTTCCTCGACCTGCCGCTGCTGCCTTTCTTGTTCAGGACGTCTGTGGGCGTTAGTCACGCTGATTTCCATTGCGCCTTCCTCACACTCCTCTTGAGGATCGACAGGCCTCTTCCCCCTAGCATTCTCAATCCCTTTTCGACCCAATGGGTCTAGCTGGTGTTCCTCAGGGGGATTACAGATTCCTTTGCCTATGAATGCCGAAGCCACCACCCTCTTCAGGGCGTCTTCATCTAAAGACGCTAAGTGATCTGCCATATCTTACAGCCGGGGAGGAAGCTGATGCCTGGGTGGATCTGCAACTGCGGGTCTAGATCCAGTGGGGACTTCTTGAATCTGGGATGGAACCCCTGCTGGATCTATATCCGTGTGCTCTTCGATCTGCGCGTTCTTACTGCTAGTCGGCTTCTTCCTTGCTGGTGGTGCCATTGCGATTTCTTTACCAACTCACCGGTAGAAGGCCCTCCTTCTAGCGCCAAATGATGATGCTAAATGATGCACCACCGGAATAACAGGGCCACGTGTAATCTAAGGGTGAGCTGTAAGGGGATCGAATGACTGTAACTTGTTAAAAGGTAGTGTTTTTGGTGTTTTATGGCTGAGTCCAAGAATATATCTTGGATTGCCTACGTATCCTGTGTAATGTCCAGGAATCAAGCCTTACGTAGTTCCTGGAATGAGCTATTTATAGGCACATGTCCTTCTTCTGCCCTAAGTATAGGGCGGTTAGGTCTATTGACATAAATACCCTTTAATGGGCTTTGCCTCCTTGCCCAAGTAACCTGTTGGATGTGGGCCCAGGAGCTTAGACTGAAGTCTATGGTATCGAGTCGATGGATGTTAAGGGTATTTTTATACGGTTTTT
Organism: Gentiana dahurica var. dahurica; assembly: GCA_024500145.1. NCBI lineage: Eukaryota > Viridiplantae > Streptophyta > Magnoliopsida > Gentianales > Gentianaceae > Gentiana > Gentiana dahurica. The sequence continues at coordinate 61,512,988 of CM044898.1, read as the reverse complement.
AACGTTATATTTGATAATGATTTCCTCCGTATTTGTATAATTTGCATAGAAAACGAGTGTTTAAATGATTTATTAAGCAAGTAAGATTTTGATTAGTTTATTTGCAAAATGAGGTTGTGTATGTGTTTTAATTATGGATTTACGAGTATTTGGATTGTGTTACGTTTTGCGGTGTTTTTGATGTCATGTAGGTACATGTTGGAGGCTGAATTGATGATCAAATGTTGATATAATTCGAGCTAAATCAAGAAAGAGACGAGGAAAGAAGGATAAAGATGGAAGAAGGAGGAGATAAAGATCAAGAAATCGAGTTACCGCACATATGGACGTTCGTCCGGGTCCCGTCCAGAGTGGACGGGCGTTTGATAAAGCAGACGGGCGTCCAGGGAAGTATTTTGATACAGAGAGTTTGGACGCTGGATGAACGAACGTCTGGCACAAGTTCAAGGCTGAAGGAACGAACGTCTGAGATACTGGACGAGCGTCCAGAGGAAGAAAATCAGGATTCCGGGTAGTGCTGAACTTCCAACGCAGTTCTTGATATGATAACAACCGATTTGACTCTGGACCTCAAGAGAAGAGTTGTAGGGCTTGAAGAGAGGATTCTACAGGATTTTGAATCACTCCATTCCGACTTACGAGGCCGAGATATGAGCGTTACAAGTTTGGATGCTGTTGCTGAAAATAGTGGACGAGCGTCCGGAATCTTCAAACGGGCGTCCGGAGCGGTTACTGTAGCATCCGACATTGAAACTCTATATAAGCAGCGGATTTCTTTCACCCTAATCATACAATTCGAACCCTAAAAACCTAGGGGCAGCTTGGCTGCGTTTTTCTACAGTTTTTATCTACTTTTATGCAATTTAATTCCTAGATTAGATTAGATAGATTCATGTCTTTTATTTCATCAATTCGAGTTGCAACAAGGATGCTAAGAGGCTAAAACCCTCTTGAACAAGCGTTGTGAAGCCTTCTTTCAACAATTCAGTTTTGATTCGTGATTAATCTGTGAGTATCTATTTTAAGTTCGTTTCTTTTATCATGTTTTGTATGTTTTATTGCATGTTTAATCGAAAGATGCTTGCTTTGATGATTGGTTATGTGATGAGAGTCATGTCAACCCTAGATCACCATGATAAAAGAATAGATCTTCGATCTAACTAAAACGAGAGTTATTAGATTGATTTTCTAGATTAGGAATTGAAAGATTTCACGCCTAGGTTAGAAAGACGTAATCTTTAACATCGAAAGATAAAAGATTAGAAAACGAACTCGTCTACGAGAGTAGGAGTTTATGCCTTTGATTAGGTGAATCACGACTTGAGTAGAGATCACGAATTAATCCGAGTTAGAATTGAATGTTGATAGGATAGGTGGATCAATTGCTTGTTCGTTCGTTATAATTTGATTTAGTCCTTAAAACTTGAATTGTTTAGCTTTAGTTTACTTTTCTGTACTTTAGTTTAGTTTAGTTTTTATCGCTTTCAATCTTGCCTAGCATTGGAGCAATCCTCTGTCTAGTTACTTTTTCTGCATATTTGTTTAGGTTAGTTATTCGTTTAGGTTAGATTCGTGACATAGTTAGTTTAAAGCAAAAACTAGGATTCACATTCGTCAGTTCCCCGTAGGATCGACCCGGCATTAACCTCTGTACTATGATCCTTATACTTGAGGTTAACCGGTTTATAAATATTATTACTTGTTTATTCGCATTAGATAAATCCGGGACAAGTTTTTGGCGCCGTTGCCGGGGAACCGGACGGTTGCCTAGTTTTTGTTTTTGTTTGTCTTTTTCGTTTTCTGTTTTTAGATTTGTTTTTGTTTCTGTTTTTTTTAGGTTTGTTTTTAGTTTAACCTTTAGGTAGTTAGGTTTTTGGTTTAGATTTTTAGGGTTTGAAGTTTTTAAAGTTTTTGTGATTAGTTTCTTCCCTCATTTTCCTGCTCTGTTTTCTTTCTCTTATCCTCTCTGTTTCTGCAATCGTTTACATTCTGTTTCCGAAATTTTTGCATCTGGACGAGCGTCCATACTTATGAACGCCCGTTCACCTGTGAAAATTTCAATCCTGTATCATTTTTGACCCCTTGAACGAACGTCCATATTTTTGGACGCCCGTTCAGTCCTAAACCCAGGCAGACGCCCGTCCATTAATTGGACGCCCGTCTGTTTTCTTGTTTCAGTGGCTTTTCTTGTTTCTACCTGTCTGCTTCTATCTTTTCTCGTTCTTACATTGATTAGGGGACATCTAAGGTTGAATCATCTGACTCCACACCTTTCACGATCAAATTTTAGGATAAAAGGGTCCGTTTTAGCACTTGATAGTATTTTGGCCATAACTTTCGGCTCGAGTGTCGGATTGGCGCGCAGGACCCCATTTCGGAAAGCTCGTTCCGACGCCGACGACGTAACGGACCGCCGGAGGCCGTCCGACACCGTTTTCGAGGTCAAAATCCACTGTTTTCCCTTCCATTTTGGGGTAAGAAGATTTCAACACATGTTTTTCCCTCTTTTTAGTGTTTTCTGTTTTTCTCGTTTTAAATTTTCTTAGGTAGTTTATAGTTTTGGCTATTAGGGTTTTTCGTAGTTAAGTTTCGTAGTCTTTGATTCCTCTAGGTTTAGTTATCCTTTCCCTCTGTCTCTTTTTCCCATGCTTTCCTGCTGTTCTGATATCGTTTCTGTTCTGAAAAATCTTGCCTATGGACGAGCGTCCACTAGTTTGAACGAACGTTCACCAGTTTGGTCGCTCGTTCAGTCTATTTTCTGGGCAGACGCTCGTTCACATAAGTGGACGCCCGTCCGTCCCCCTTTCTTTCTTAATCTTTCTCTTTTCTTCTCTTTTCTTTAGGTTTTTGATCTTAGATTAAGGTTTTTAATCTTTTAGATATCAGGTCTTTAATTTATTAGTTTTTAGGTTTCCTTTCCTTAGATTTAGGTTTTCTCAACTTGATTTTGGGATCGGTTTATGCAAACTCGTAGTCACAAGGGACCATTACTTTGCTCCCCTGACATCGAGCGTACCATAGTCCGACCCAATAGGCGAAGACTTCGTTTTGACGAAGGAAAAAGCCGAAGATCAAGAGTTTGAGCTATCTTTTCAAAGAGAAATCGAAGAAATTGTAATAATGGCCGCGAAGATAGACGGACATTGGCAGACTACGCCATGCCTGGTGCAGTAACTGTCAACCCATCTATCGTCTTACCAGCCATTACCGCACAAACTTTCGAACTCAAACCCAGTCTCATTCAGATGATGCAGCATGCATCAATGTTTCACGGGTTCCCTACTGAAAATCCTCACACACACGTACACACATTCCTGGAGATATGTGGTACGACACGCATTCAAGGAGTGAGTGAGGATGTGATTAAACTTACACTGTTTCCGTTCTCATTGAAGGGAGAAGCTAAAGAATGGTATAGCTCTCTCCCTGCAGAATCCATTACCACTTGGGCTGCATTGGAAAAAGAATTTTTAAGCCAATACTTTCCACCTGCCAAGACAGCCCAGTGTTTAAGGGAAATATACAATTTTTATCAAAAGGAAACAGAATCATTCTTTGAGGCATGGAAGAGATTTAAGGCTCTTCTTCGTAAATGCCCCCACCATGGGTTAGACTTGCAGAGGCAAGTCAATACTTTTTTCAGTGGGTTGACCGAGCTCACCAAGGGCATGGTCAATAGTTCATCAGGTGGGGCTTTCCTGAGGAGAACGCCTCAAGAGGGGTGGGCATTGTTCGAAGACATTGCCAAATATAATTATGCCCCCTCCTTTCAAGCTGTTCAGGCACCACACCTCCTCCTAGGATCGAGGAGGTAAAAATGCAGAACGAGATTTCCATGCTGAAGCAGCAGCTGGCTACGCTTACCACGTCTCCAAATCCGAGTTATCAGACTCCTTCATTTTTACAAAACTCTCAAGTTCTGTACTGCGAGAATTGTTCTCAGACTGGCCACATGGTTGGCCAGTGTCAATTCATGCCCCCCAATTCTTATCAAGTCAATGCTGTCCAGAATCATGGACAGTACAACCAAGTCGCATGCCAGGTATGTGACGATATGGGGCATACTGCTCGTTTCTGTCCTATGATTGGACAGAACGCTGAAATCAATGCCTTCAATGGCCAGCCAAATCAAAGGTTTGGTAATCAATTCACTGGCCAAGGCAACTTTCGAAACCAGGGTTTCCACCCAAATCAAAATATAAATTCGAATTTCAATCAAAATTTCAATCAAAACTCGAATTTCAATCGAAACCCTAGTTTTAATCAGAACCCGAACTTGAATTCTTCCAATCCAAATCAAGGGTTAAATCAAAGTTGGCCTAACAATCCAAATCCTGCATTTCAAAGTCGGTCCAGCCAACCTTTCTCTCAAAACATTCGTAACTCTCAAGGTCCATCTCACGTTGATGATCCGGAAGCTAGATTGGACTCTTATCGGAAGGAGTGAAGGAGCAGAACAATAACTTCCAGAGGGAGCAAAATAATAATATCCAGTTGTTGATGAATTCGATCAAGCACCTTGAGAAGCAAATGGCTGACCAGCAAGCTTCTAGACCATCAGGGCAGATGCCAAACTCCACGGAGAGAAATCCCAAAGGTGGTCATGTAGCTCATCCTGAATTGAATCTTGGCCAATGCACTGACTTGGTTCCTTCACTTCCATACGGTGGAGGAGAGGCCAGTGCAATGAACTTAAGAAGTGGTACTCAACTGAGTGGTCCCCCAACCAGGGAAACCACTAGCCCCTCCCGCCAGTGATAAGGCGGGAGGGGAAGTCGAGCACCCATCATCCCCTTGGCTACAAGCGGTACTCGGTGGGTGATCCCCGAGAGGTGTAGAAGTTGAAAGACATCGGTGGCTGATCCCCGATAGGTGAAAGAATTGAGATTCCTCGAGTGGCTGATCCCTTGAGGAATGAAGAATCAATTAAGAATCCTCGGTGGCTGATCCCCGAGGAGTGATGAATCAAATGATCGTCGGTGGCTGATCCCCGACTAATAAAAAGAATGATAAGGCGGTGAGGTGGAAAGATGTGGAAGACAAAGCGGTTAGTTCGTCCTCGAAGAAAGTATTTTCCGAGGATGATTTGAAAAAGCTTCCATTTCCACCGAGAAAGAGCAACATCCCATTGCATGAAGATAAGAAATGCGGAAATGTGCTTAATCTGCTGAAAAATACTCAGGTTAATCTTCCACTCTCAGAAGTTTTGGTTGAAATGCCTAAGTATACTAAATTCATCAAGGATGTTGTTTCTTGAAGAAGAAGTTAGCAGAAATGGATCGGGCAATTGGTGAGGATTGTTCAATGATCAATTATCCGGACTTACCAATCAAAAGAGGTGACCCCGGAAAATTCGTGCTCACATTGCGGATGGGAGGCTTAGTCTTTCCAAATTCTTTATGTGACTTGGGTGCATCCATCAGCCTGATGCCATTGTCTGTGTGTGAGCAGTTGGGTTTACAAAGTCTTCTAGAACCCACTTCCATGAACCTTCAGTTAGCCGATAGATCTTCTAAGAAAGCTTCAGGGATTCCGAAAGACATTTTAGTCCAGATCGATAGATTTACCTTTCCTGTTGATTGGTACGTCTTAGATATGGGAAAAGATGAGAAAGTCCCCCTGATTCTTGGGAGACCTTTCCTATCCACAGCTAGGGCCCTCATCGATTGTGATGGTGGGCAAGTAACTATTCGAGTTGGTGACCAAGAGGTGAGCTATAGTGTCTCTAAATCCATTCAAGTACCCTCTGGTTCTCCAACCGGCTTTTCTATTGAGGAGTCATTTAATGACTTCAATGACTGTATGGATGAGCAAGTCAAGGCTGTGGAAGCGGAATATGAGCGATTGATCGATAATCTGAATAGTCATGGTATGGTTAATCTAGACCAGTTAGCAGCTGAATTTGAGGATGAGCTAAGAGAAGAAGCCTTGGCAGTAGGACCACTAAGTAAGCTCAGCGATGTTGAGTTGAAAAGTGGCGATCTTAAATCAAGTCTAGAGGATCCTCCCGTAGATTTGGTACTGAAGCCATTGCCTAAACATCTTAAGTATGTGTTTTTAAGAGAAGGTGACAAGCTTCCTTTGATCATATCTGCCAAGCTATCTCGTATAGAAGAGCTTAAATTGTTAAACGTCTTGCGCAAAAATGAAAAAGCCTTTGGATGGCAGGTGGGAGATATCCGAGGGATATCTCCCGACATCTGTATGCACAAGATCAAGACCGAGGAGGGTGCAAAACGAGTTAGACAGCCTCAGAGAAGGCTCAACCCTCACATGCAAGAGGTAGTCAAGAAGGAGATCATTAAACTTCTAGATATGGGTATCATTTACGCCATTGCTGACAGTGAATGGGTTTCCCCGACTCAGGTAGTCCCCAAAAAAGGGGGAATTACTATTGAGAAGAATGAGAAGGGAGAAGAGATAGCATTGAGGCTCGTTACTGGATACAGAGTATGTATCGATTATCGAAAGCTCAATGAGGTCACACTGAAAGATCATTTTCCCCTTCCATTCATTGACCAGATGCTTGAGCGTCTGGCGGGGCACGCATTCTACTGCTTCCTGGATGGATATTCAGGATACTTCCAGATACCCATCGATCCTGTTGACCAAGAGAAGACCACTTTCACCTGCCCTTATGGGACATTCGCCTACAGGCGGATGCCATTTGGTCTCTGTAATGCCCCAGCCACCTTTCAAAGGTGTATGATGGCAATCTTTGACGGGCTAGTTGAAAAGTGCATGGAGATTTCTATGGATGACTTCTCGGTCTTTGGTCACTCCTCCGATGATTGCCTCGATAATCTTGATCGGGTGTTGTCTAGATGTGTGGAAAAGGACTTAGTGCTTAATTGGGAAAAATGCCATTTCATGGTAGATGAAGGTATAGTCCTTGGCCACAAAGTGTCCGCCAAAGGTATAGAAGTAGATAGGGCCAAGGTAGAAGCTATTGAGAAGATGAGTTATCCTAAGAATGTTCGGGAAGTCCGAGGTTTTCTCGGACATGTCGGCTTCTATAGGAGGTTCATCCAGGACTTTTCAAGGATCGCCAAGCCCCTGTCTACCTTACTAAAAGAAGACGTTACTTTTGATTTTGATGATAGTTGCAAGCACGCGTTTGAGGAGCTCAAAAATCGTCGATCTCTGCTCCAATTCTTATTTCACCTGACTGGAACTTGCCCTTTGAGCTTATGTGCGATGCATCCAACTATCTGTTGGTGCAGTCTTAGGACAGCGAATCGAAGGAAAGTTCCAGCCTATCTATTACGCCAGCCACATGTTGAATCCTTTGCAAGTTAACTATACGACTACCGAAAAGGAATTATTGGCCGTAGTGTTTGCTATGGACAAGTTCCGTAGTTACTTGTTAGGTGCTCAAGTGATCGTGTGGACTGATCACGCTGCTTTGCGGTATCTGATGACTAAAAAGGATGCTAAACCGCGCCTACTGCGTTGGATACTGACCCTACAAGAGTTTGACGTTCAAATCAAAGACAAGAAGGGCAGTGAGAATGTAGTAGCGGATCATGTGTCTAGGATGTTAAATGAGGAGAAGAATGAACCAGATGATATAGATCTTTACTTTCCTCTAGAAAACATCATGTTGATCGATGGCCGTTCTCCTGATGTTCCTTGGTACTCCTCCATTGTGAACTACCTTCATGCCAAATACCTTGATCCCGAAATGTCTTATCAAGAGAAGAAGAAGTTCTTCTCTGATATGAAATATTTCGTTTGGGATGAACCTTACCTTTTCAAGATTTGCAAAGATGGTTTCTTTGAGGAGGTGTGTTCGAATCGAGCAACGCGATATAATCGAGCAATGCCATAGTGGACCCACGGTGGTCACTTTGGTCCTTGGAAAACAGTTGCGAAGATCTTTCAATCCGGTTTTTATTGGCCAACGATCTTTAAAGACACGAAGCTTTCTGTAAAGCTTGTGATCGTTGTCAAAGAACCGGAGCTTTGACAAGGCGATTTGACATGCCTTTGAAACCCATCCTTGAATGCGAAGTCTTTGATGTTTGGGGCATCGATTTTATGGGACCATTCCCATCATCTTGTGGCAACAAATACATCTTAGTCTGCGTTGACTATGTTTCAAAATGGGTGGAGGCAATAGCCACTCCTCACAATGATCATAAAACGGTCATGAAATTCCTTAAGAAGAATATCTTTGTGAGGTTTGGATGTCCACGTGCCTTGATAAGTGATGAAGGGACACACTTTTGTAACCGACCCTTGGAGAAAGTCCTCGAGAAGTATGGTGTTCACCATAAAATCGGCACACCATATCATCCGATGACTAGTGGTCAGGTTGAGCGAAGCAACGAGTCTTAAGAAAATCCTGGAGAAGACGGTGAATAGTCATAGAAAAGATCGGAGTCTGAAGTTGGACGATGTACTTTGGGCATATAGGACCGCCTATAAGACCCCTATGGGTACATCGCCATATCAAATGGTCTACGGAAACCATGTCATCTGCCTGTCGAGCTAGAGCACAGGGCGTACTGGGCTACGAAGTTTCTTAACTTCGATTCCCAATCTGTGGCAAACACCGCCTGCAGCAGTTGCATGAGCTGGATGAATTCAGACTCCAAGCTTACGAAAGCGCCAGATTAGTAAGGAGAAGATGAAACTCCTCCACGATGCCAAGATAAAGAAGAGAGAATTCAAGGTCGGTGAGCAAGTGTTACTCTACAATTCTAGGTTGCATTTGTTTCCTGGCAAGTTGAGGACACGTTGGTCCGGTCCTTTCGAGATTCTCCAAATCATTCCTGGAGGTGTGCTAGAATTACGAGGTTATGGTGATCAACCGTTCCGAGTTAATGGTCAGAGGTGCAAGCACTATATAGGTGAACATAAAGAAAAGCCTTTGATTGTTAAATTCCTCGAAATCCTCGGGTGTGGGACTTCCGAAGTCAACCACTTTGACGAGTTTTCACCCGATTTGTTTTCTGAGGATGACGGTTGTGTTAAATCTGAATATGTTCTAGCAGGTAGTGCTGATATGGAAGAGTTTGAAAGGGAGCGACAACTTAAACGTCATCAGAGGAACCGGAGAAGAAAGAATGCAACCATGGGGAAACTTAAAAAGGTATGGAGAGCTTTCAAAGATTTAACCCCATGTGTTCGCTGCTGTTTCTGCGGCCACACTACTGATTCGAGCTTACACGAGGTAGTGGCTGGCAGAAAGGTTAAATGGCCTGATCCAGGTGAGCTTCAAATGTGTCGAGCTAACGACAATAACCAAAAGCGCCACTAGGAGGCATCCTAGATATCCCTTATTATATTAGAACTCTCTATTATGTTATTTCTTTCTTTGATTTATTTGTTTTGTTTAAGTCTAATTCGGGTAATTGTGGATTTTGCCTTGTCGGTTGATTCGATTTCACCTTATCCTTCTCTTTATCTCTATTTTGCCATGTTATATTCCCCCTTTGTCCCCCGAGATCTTGTCTTGTTTTCAAGTGTGCAGGATATTTGTGATAGCAATTGCGAGCTTTTAGATGAAGCCAGTTTTCCGGTGGATGGTCCACAGTCTACTGATTCCCTCAAGCATTTCTGGATTGGACGTACGCCACCTCCAGATTGCCCCATTCGAACTACAATCAGCTAAGTTTTCTTTTTCTTTTTCATTCTGCACAACATGAGGACATGTTGATTTTTAAGTGTGGGGGAGGGGAATGATCGCTATGTATCTACCATTTGCTTAATATATGATGGTGCTGTGCAAAAATAGGCTTAATTTTTCAAAAAAATTTCGACACTTTTGTTTTTGTTTTGTCCCGAGTAGGCAATTCGATGCGATGTTCGTTATTTTCGATAGTCATCTATGCTTTATATCATATGTTTGGTAAGTTAGTTGTTTCACCTGACACTATTTTTCACGTGCCATAGTGAATGATGAGCTATATTTATGAGTTATACCCCTTTTGGATTAGTGGTTTTTGATTTCCTTATAAGTCATGTGCTTAGTGCTACGTATATATCGTGAGACTTATGATAGTTTGTATTTAGTTCCGAAGTATGAGATACTGTGAATATCTAGAGGTTTGAATGTGATAAGTAACACGTAACTAATGTCAAATGGGAAGTAGAAAAATTTAAATGAATACAATGTGTGTGTCGGAAGCTAGTCGATGATTTGAGTGAGGTAGGGTATACCACGTATGTCCTATTCCACTATGATGACCAAAAGCTCACGACAGTTAGAAAAAGCTGCCTTATGATTGGAGTAAGGTAGGGTATTATCGCGAAATGTCCTATTCTGCTATGACGGGCAATAGCTCATTCTGATGTGTGTTTAAATGTGAAGTAATTAAATCAACTTGAAATTGGTTATGAAATGAATATAAGACTTAGTCTTTCGTTAATCTTATCCCCAGTATAAACTGATAGATATGCTGTAGGGAGTATCCTCTGAGTATTTCAGAAAGGCCCTAGATATATTCGATCATTCTTTTCAGGATATGTCACGTTTGTAGGGTGCATCTTATGAGTGTCATTTATTGCTATTCTATGAGGGGGTATTAACTAGTTTACTTTGAGTTCCTCAAGTTTGGATTTAGTGGAAGTTTTCTATGGCTATGCACACACACGACGGTGAACTTCTAATTTATTGACCATGTGGTATATGTGTTGAGATGTCTATATTCCTTCCGAGCCTTTATCTTGTTTTGTTTTGCTCGGGACGAGCAAAGTTTAAGTGTGGGGGAGTTGTTAAGGGTATTTTTATACGGTTTTTAACGTTATATTTGATAATGATTTCCTCCGTATTTGTATAATTTGCATAGAAAACGAGTGTTTAAATGATTTATTAAGCAAGTAAGATTTTGATTAGTTTATTTGCAAAATGAGGTTGTGTATGTGTTTTAATTATGGATTTATGAGTATTTGGATTGTGTTACGTTTTGCGGTGTTTTAATGTCATGTAGGTACATGTTGGAGGCTGAATTGATGATCAAATGTTGATATAATTCAAGCTAAATCAAGAAAGAGACGAGGAAAGAAGGATAAAGATGGAAGAAGGAGGAGATAAAGATCAAGAAATCGAGTTACCGCACATATGGACGTTCGTCCGGGTCCCGTCCAGAGTGGACGGGCGTTTGATAAAGCAGACGGGCGTCCAGGGAAGTATTTTGATACAGAGAGTTTGGACGCTGGATGAACGAACGTCTGGCACAAGTTCAAGGCTGAAGGAACGAACGTCTGAGATACTGGACGAGCGTCCAGAGGAAGAAAATCAGGATTCCGGGTAGCGCTGAACTTCCAACGCAGTTCTTGATATGATAACAACCGATTTGACTCTGGACCTCAAGAGAAGAGTTGTAGGGCTTGAAGAGAGAATTCTACAGGATTTTGAATCACTCCATTCCGACTTACGAGGCCGAGATATGAGCGTTACAAGTTTGGATGCTGTTGCTGAAAATAGTGGACGAGCGTCCGGAATCTTCAAACGGGCGTCCGGCACCGTTACTGTAGCAACCGACATTGAAACTTCTATATAACCAGCGGATTTCTTTCACCCTAATCATACAATTCGAACCCTAAAACCTAGGGGCAGCTTGGCTGCGTTTTCTCTGATTTTTTCTCCACTTTTATGCAATTTAATTTCTAGATTAGATTAGATAGATTCATGTCTTTTATTTCATCAATTCAAGTTGCAACAAGGATGCTAAGAGGCTAAAACCCTCTTGAACAAGCGTTGTGAAGCCTTCTTTCAACAATTCAGTTTGATTCGTGATTAATTTGTGAGTATCTATTTTAAGTTCGTTTCTTTTATCATGTTTTGTATGTTTTATTGCATGTTTAATCGAAAGATGCTTGCTTTGATGATTGGTTTATGTGATGAGAGTCATGTCAACCCTAGATCACCATGATAAAAGAATAGATCTTCGATCTAACTAAAACGAGAGTTATTAGATTGATTTTCTAGATTAGAAATTGAAAGATTTCACGCCTAGGTTAGAAAGACGTAATCTTTAACATCGAAAGATAAAAGATTAGAAAACGAACTTGTCTACGAGAGTAGGAGTTTATGCCTTTGATTAGGTGAATCACGACTTGAGTAGAGATCACGAATTAATCCGAGTTAGAATTGAATGTTGATAGGATAGGTGGATCAATTGCTTGTTCGTTCGTTATAATTTGATTTAGTCCTTAAAACTTGAATTGTTTAGCTTTAGTTTACTTTTCTGTACTTTAGTTTAGTTTAGTTTTTATCGCTTTCAATCTTGCCTAGCATTGGAGCAATCCTCTGTCTAGTTACTTTTTCTGCATATTTGTTTAGGTTAGTTATTCGTTTAGGTTAGATTCGTGACATAGTTAGTTTAAAGCAAAAACTAGGATTCACATTCGTCAGTTCCCCGTAGGATCGACCCGGCATTAACCTCTGTACTACGATCCTTATACTTGAGGTTAACCGGTTTATAAATATTATTACTTGTTTATTCGCATTAGATAAATCCGGGACAATGGACACCGATGTGGGTGTTCGAGTTCGGACACTTGTAGGGTCTCCCCTGAGCCGCGGCCTTCACTGGTACGTCTCGTATCGATCCGATGTGGATAACTAACACAGACTTTTCAATATGCCAGCTGGACCAATCAGATAATTCCACGAGGAGGAGTGAATCCCATCACGTGACAATTTTGGTATGACACATTTACATTCATAATAAAAAAAAGAGTAAGTCTACAAAGGATGTGAGGTATTAATTCTGATGGCTATTCTTTGGATGATGTGGTGAATTCTCGACACGGAAATCTGCTTTTCAATGATCAAGATAATAACATGGATTTGGGGTCTGAAATGCTGCTAACTTTCTTGGAGAAATGGCTTTTGGATGATGCAGCTGTTCAGGGACACGATGAATTAATGCCTATGCCTTCAGGGGAACTCCTAATTTGTTATGAAGAAACTAGAGAGACATCTTCAATACAGGTTACCAGCTTTCTTTCTTTTGTGATCTTTTTTAAGATCTAAAGTATATTGCTTGGGGTTATTTAAAGTATTTTTAAGATCTATATAGGTATACATTATGATTTCAGGGATCAGAGTGGGATTTTGGTGTTTTTTCTGGTATCGAGGGTGTGGAGTTGCCGGATTAAAAAATATACGAGATTGCTTTGCAAAGAGCTGGAAATATTGCACCGGAAGAAACTCTCCATATCGGAGACATATTTTGTAAATATTTTGTGCCAGCAAAGAACATCAGTATGCATGCTTTACTGCTAGACAGATTCAACATTCCTGAGTGGACTGAGAATTTGAGTATGAGTATGATCATAATGAACTCATATGAATAGTGAACTACGACATCAAATTATAAGAGTGGACTGAGAATTTGAGTACAGTCATAATGAACTCCCATAAATAGTGAACTACAAAAATGAACTCAAAATGAGAACTAATAATAGTGAACTTCCAATGGTTAACTACAACAGTGAACTACAATTACAAACTACTAAAAGTGAACTTCGGTTTGAAGTGAATTAGTAATGTGTAGTATGTGTGAAACAGTGAACCACAAACAATGAACAAAAAGTGAGCTAACAATAGTAAATATCCAATTGTTAACTACAATAGTGAATTACAATTATAAACTACTAAAAGTGAATTTTGGTTTAAAGTGAATTAGTAATGTGAAATATGTGTGAAACGGTGAACCAGAGTTTTTTGAACTCAAACAGTGAACTACAAATAGTGAAGTCACGAGAATGAACTCAAAAGTGAACTAACAATAGCCAATGGTTAACTACAATAATGAACTACGTTTATAAACTTTTAAAAGTGAACTTCGGTTTGAAGTGAATTAGTGATGTGAAGTAGGTGCGAAACAGTGAATCAAAGTGTTTTGATAAAAAATAGTGAAGTACAATTGTAAACCCCTAAAAGTGAACTACCAATAGTAAACTTTCAATGCTTAACTACAATAGTGAAGTACAATTATAAACTCCTAAACATGAACTTTTGTTTGCAGTGAATTAGTAATGTGAAATATGTGTGAAATAGTGAACCAGAGTGTTTTGAACTCAATGAAAAACAGTGAACCAGAAAATTTTGCTAGCTAATAGAGCAAGTAGATTTAGGGATCAAAGTTACACAATAACATTGTATTACTACATTCAAACAATAGACCCAATCATGAAAGTGGACAATAACATGTTGTCATTTATGCTTAGGTGTGAAACCGTGAACCAGAGTATTTTGATCTCAATGTAAAATAGTGAACTACATAAGTGAACTCGTAAAAAAGAACTCAATAAGTAAACTAACAATAGTAAACTTCCAATGGTTGACTACAATAGTGAACTGCAATTATAAACTCCTAAAAGTGAAATTTGGTTTGGAATGAGTTAGTAATGTGAAGTATGTATGAAACAGTGAACCAGAGTGTTTTGAACTCAATGAAAAACAGTGAACCGGATTATTTTGCTAGCTAATAGTGAATAAGTATATTTAAGGATCAGAATTACCAATAACATCGTATTACTACATTGAAACATTAGACCCAGTCATGAAAGTGGACAAGAACATGTTGTCAATTATGCTCAGGTGTGAAACAGTGAAACAGTGTACCAGAGTGTTTTGAGCTCATTGTAAAACTGTTAACCAGAATATGTTGCTAGCTAACAATGAACAAGTAGATTTAAGCATCAGAGTTACCCAATAACTATGAATTAGTACAAATACGGTTGGACATACTATTACCATTTATTCAGCCGGAATTTATAATTTCGGTCATAGAAGCAGCACCTTATTAATATTCAAAAGGAAATCTGATACAACTTGAGCATACAACATATAAAATCGAGACCAACAATATTCCTTTATTTGAAAAAATAAAAAACAAATTCATCCATCTTTGCTACTCTATGATGGCCTATATGTTGTTAGCAGAGTAACCTCTTGACAACCTCCCCCAATGATGAATCCTCACAATGCAAAACCTCATTAGCATTTGAAGATGAAGCACTTGTTAATTTTGCTTCACATAGAAGGTTGCCCATCTTCTGCCAACGTCTCTGCACTAAGAAAAAGGTCTCCTCTGCATTCTTGCGCCTATCCATCTCTTCAAAGAGACTGAGCCTTACCGCACATAATTCAGATTCAAGACTTTGGGTGTACAAACTCGTACTTCAGACAGAACCATTGAAGGATGCAGGTTTTTAGATCTAAACGAATAAGATCTACGCGCAGCGGATGGATCACGATTTATATGACACAATTCATAATTAAAGGACTTAAGTACTACAAGGGGGGTTTAAGATTATGTTACCAATAAC
The DNA here is from genome assembly GCA_024500145.1 of Gentiana dahurica var. dahurica. Lineage (NCBI taxonomy): Eukaryota > Viridiplantae > Streptophyta > Magnoliopsida > Gentianales > Gentianaceae > Gentiana > Gentiana dahurica. The sequence continues at coordinate 61,497,697 of CM044898.1, read as the reverse complement.
GGGAAGAGAAGCCTTGATATTCCGATGTGTTCTCCAAACGGCGGTTGGTGGACACCCTTCTTGATAAACGAACCTCCTTGATATGCAACACCAAGAAAAACTCCAAGTTTTTCTTCCTCTAAAACCCTAGACAAGAAAAACAAATTTTTTCTCTCTTTTTAATGAGTGGGGGGAAATTTTCAAGTGTTTTTACACTTGGAATAACTCTCCTTTTATAGGAGAGTAAATCCTTGGTCTCCAAGTTTTAATTAATTAAATAAATAATCAATTAAACAAAATAAAAGGATATTTTCCTTAATGACTAATTGTGACATGTATTGACCAATAGGAAATCAAATAACAAGTCATCCAACCAATCATATAACAAGAATATCTTTTATTTTCCATAACACAAGAAAATTAATTCTTGTGATAAAAGAGACACTAATTGGCGCCGCCATTAGGGTTTAGAAGCCCACATAAAATGTCTTTTATGTGTATTATATTATTTAGCCCAACTAAATAATATCCATGCATATCAATTAATTATCCCAGCCAATTAATTATCACTGAGGCCCAAATAACAAGAATATCATTCCGAATTACAGAAGCCACATCGGAGATCATGGACCTATAACCAATAGCTCCAATAATTAATTATTCATCGAACAGAATAAGTACATTAATTATTAATTCCGGGATTACGCCACCATAAACCCGAAACTGAACTCTACCGATTATAGATGTATACTTATACTCAACCCATAGAGTGAATAAGCGTCCATTGATATAATCACTACATACGGATTAACCCTCCATAGACTGTCCATTCTGAGTGGGAAGTCTCCGTGAACCCGACTCAGAATATCTTATCCTTATTTACCATCAACCCCCTGATGATCAATTAGTACACATATCTGACTAGTAGCTAATTAGTCAAATGTGAACTCCCGGGATCGATCACTTTCTTAGGGCTAACAAATAAGGGGACTGTCTCTCTACTTCCCGCAGGAAGGAATGGATTCCATGTCTATGAAGATCGGAACTACTCACTCATCCGGAGATAGTGCCAATGAGAAGTGGCTTGGAACACATATTTAAGTGAACCGTAACTAACACATCAAACACTACCCCGGGACAAGCAGCACCCTGTGATCACCTCGGGATTAAGGTTGATCCATATATGATCATCTAATGATTTAATAAGATTCCTCGATTACGGAATTATACCGAGAAATTCAGATTAAATCGGTCCAATCCTATATGAATGCCATCATATATAAATGCCCCACGTAGGTACCCTCTACCGACAGTCCGGATAAGACTATCACACCCTAAGGTGTTCTGGGCGCATTATTGGTGTTTTAATCAAGAGACCCTAAACTCTGATTAAGTTCACCACGGACTGACAGTTTAAGTATATCACCACTAACTCAATCCTCACGTGCATGCCATACACTGAGTTAAGCGGTTACATACTGATATACTTAGGGTTTGCAGCAGTGTATTATTTACAAGCACAAAGCAAGTAATAAGGTGAGATAAAATCATCATCTATTAAAAACAATTACACAAATTGTCTTTCGGGCACTACACCTAACAATCTCCCACTTGCACGAAATGACAAGCAACGATTGTTTTTAGAGCACACCCTTTCTCATCTTATTCACAACACTCTCCCACTTGCTCTAAAAGCAGATGAGACATATCCATCAATGCCGTACCCTCCAAGCACTCGACTTGGTACACTGATTAGCTAGGTTGTCGACTCGAGACGATCTTTAGGATTGAAACATTGTCGGTCCTTCCAATCAGGCGGTACTCTCTCTCAATATGCTTTTGACTTCTTGTGACCGAGAAGATCCTTCTAAGCTATCTCTTCACTGTTTTCACAATGAAGTGATATCGGCTTATAAGACCTGGAATTACTCCCAGACCAAAAAGGAAATTCTAAGCACTATGAGTAAACACTGAGCCCGAGATCAACTTAATGATCATCCTTAATCTGACTACAAGTCAGAATCAGTGTAGTCAACCATATTCAAGTTTGCACCTAAATATACAAGCATATGATTCCTCGTTCTCTAACGATACTTGAGGACGTACTAAACCGCTATTCAATGCTTGAATCCGAGATTTGATTGCAATTGACTCGTGTTAAGCTGACTTGCCCTTATCCTAGAGAGACTCTATCACATTTTCTCTTTATCCGAAGATTTGGAGAATCATTCCTGAGAGGTAGGGTAGGACTACTCTCGATGAATGCTGCAACCGTATATGCATAATCATCTTATTCAATAAGATATGTGGGATAGCCAATGACTCATTCTCGTGAATTTGACCGAATCAAATTCTTAGAATATAGTCCAATTCTCTCATCCAGAGAATCTTGGCGTGTCAGTTTCCGACTTCAGATAGCACACCCATGTTGTTTCCAACCGTTTTAGTGTTATCATTTATGAACACTAATGCTACTACTTTACCAATATTGATATCCAGTCTACGAAAAAACTTATCAATATTTTGGTCAAGTCCACATATTTTAAAACATGTGACTTTTAAATGACCGAGAGGTTCTCTTAAATCCACAAAGGATATAAGCCATGGCAGGCTTCCTACCAATGGTTCTTTCTGAATAAATTAAGATATCGTTAGTCTCGCAAAAAAGGTATTAGGGAATCACCCCTATCTTCTGCTTTGTAACGAATCCGTTATTCATTCTCAGCTAAAACCCTTCTGTTCTAAATGAATTGATTCCGTTGTTCGGCAAGAAAGTCTCAGGGAATCACCCCTATTTTCTGCTTTCTAACGAAATCTAGCAAGACCGAGTGGTGAGAGAGTTCAAGGTCTGGTTAACTCTCTACTTGTCAGGGAATCACCCCTATACCACTCAACTTTGCGCTGAAAGTTTAAACTTTCCTATTCATTCGACTCTTTTCTATGTAGATCCAATTGCTCCCACTAGGCCTGAGACACTCAGGTGGTTCTACAATAGACTGAACAAAACTGGAGTACAAAAACTCCATTTACAGGGTTAAGACTGTCAAACCAACCTCTATGATCAGAATCCTATACAGCCCACTCAGAGCCATAGGTTATCAATCACCCCAGCAGACCGTAAAGTCCACAAAACCACAATGGGTCAATGGTTAAACCATACTCCCACTGCGTGGTGGATTGACATCCTGATCTAGTAGTATTTATCAGTGTAATCACCAACAACCGATGTTGGACGTGGTCTGATTAAATCAGATAGTAACTTCCTTTGGGTAACCGTACTCCAAGGTCTAAGGCTGTTACTTATAGATTCTATCAGAAGAATTGTGATAGTCCAACTGTCACTTTCTGATCTCAAGAATCTTACAACCAACCTTCACTTGTCTCATTAAGATATTTCACGAACAGTCACAATCTGAACGTATGCGCAAAATCTCCAGTCCTACCTTCAAGCATTAAATGCTAAATGCCTACATTTATGGAAGTGGTGTGAACCGAATTCACTCATTATCCATAAATTCACTGGCATCTTCTAGGTAGACTTCTCGGTTTACATAATAATGTTAACCGTTATTTTGCAACCAATTATCTTAATCGAGTTTAACAGTGTATTGTAGCACATTAATAACTATATCAGGAAAGTCTATGGTTTTTTCCTCAGGCAAGTCTATGGTTTCTTCCACTAGGAGGCAGCCCGAGCATCAGTCCCAAGACTATGCGATAGCCTATTTCTGAGCATGGAATACTCTATTCTCTGCTAAAATCAGAGACTCCTCCTCGTATTCTTTTGATAAACTAAATCACGTTTCGAGTAGTTATCAGACAAAATGTCACCACTCAAAAACTCCCACTAGCTTGTATCTCTCACTAGACCCCGAAGGTCATGGTGAACAAGCTATGTTACCCCTTCAAATCTATTACCCTTTCCCGATTGAAAGGAAACTTAGTCATTGTTCCTTTGAGATAGTGTTCCTAGACTGGGAGATAGGAATCACCCTTAGCCAGTCGTCAGGTCTTATCTCTAGGATATATGCACTAATTAATAGATATTGAAAGGTCGCTTATCTTAATACGGAAACCTTTTACCTTTAATAGTTTTAGATGTGTTATACTTATTCAGCTTTTCTTAGTGGTTCTGACTTTATCAAACAAAAGTCCGAGTCTTGGATTCGTACTACAAATGTCATATTCACTTTCTATGAGGCAACAATATATCGAGTTGAAAGTGAATCCATTTGTTTCAACGAATCTGTAAACAGAAAAATAAATTTTTCTGTGATATTCAAGGATAGAATCCGAAATTCATTTCCTTATATCACTCCCACTATTCTAGCTGAAATAACTGCCCATTGTTACTCTATTAATCGTTAATGCAAAGCTCTATTGTTCTTCCAAAGAACTTAGCTCCCGAGTCGAGTTACTCGGTTAAGAAAGTTGCCAAGGATTCATTGGTTAGTGATCCGAAATCACTTTCCTTATCCTATACTTTCTTTAATTAATATTTCGGTTTAGCCTCAATCTTAGTTTAGATGATTAACACTTGTAGACATTCTTTCTCATTCATGACTTTCCTTAAAAGGAAATAGTCTTGAACTAGCAGTTCGTTTGAGTAGACACTACTCGTGAACTGTGAGATGTCTAATGAAAGCGTTACCCAGTGGGACTAATTTTCTAATAAATTAGAAAAACAATAGATAAAAGCTCCCACTAGTTTATCGGTTCCAAATACCGTCTAACTAGCGACACTTTAATTTATAATTCTCTAATTTTTTTTTATTAGAAAATTTCTCGTATAGACACTACACAATTAAAATTCACTAGAAGAATTTTATCGTCCCAATCATCTTTCAAACTAACTACGGTTGTCTCTCGTTCTGCACGAGTGACAGCAGTGACATCCTTATTTACGTCACTTAAGTCTTGAAGGCTCCAGAGAAATATCTCTTCCGAAAAATTAATCGCATGTAAGATCAATAAGTACAACGTTCTTGTTACTTACCACTTTTTAACGAAGTCATTACTAGTCAATTTTACACTAGCAGTCTAGCACCCTAGAGAGATATATAAATAGTTGTAAATAAAATTGACAGAAGATAAATCCAAATCATACACTACTAATGAATTTTAGGAACATAAACTAAGTACTTATAGTCTATCCTACCGTTCCAAGGATTTAATCTAATGCCTCAGTGCCGCCTTAGGGTAGGTCAAAGAGGTTTCGATTAATATTGAAGATCAACTTGAGAATCGAACATCTCATTTGTGATCGTCAATCACCTTTCCTTTTTCAGCCAAGGTATTACCAAAATACCCTTTATGAGTGTGACCTACTGTTTCAGATCTTTAGATAGACCCCGAGTGTGTCGCCTTAGGGTCGGTCAGTGACTCAGCGAGTACCCAAAATCCTATCCTTTCGGAGACAAGCCTTGAATTTTGATAGCGGTGAAGGCCTTCCTTAGGGGGCCGAAATCAAAGCCGGCACGAGGCGTCACCATTCTCTCACGTTGCTTGTGTCAACAGTAGAGGCCGTGGGGTCGGCTGTCGCCTCTCCCGCTCCCACTCAATATTTTGAAAAGTGGTGGGTTTACTGATCACGTTTTTGGACTTGATGTTACATTAAGGAACAATAAATCATAGGCCCGAATGTTGTCGGTTATGTGGGCTAGCCCACCCGACCTATTCGTTAGAACATATGTGGCCGTCGGACGGGTCAAGGCTAGGAGAGCTCCGTTGAGCCGTAGTGGCTCTTCGGATGGCTCAGTATTGCCAGACCCCCGTGCAAACGCCACACATGGAGGGTGAAGTCGATTGAGCCGTAGCTACTGTTGACCACCCAACCGTGGTTAAACCACTTTCGAACCTGTTTGCCCGTGATTATCCAATCCTTAAACATCAAACTTTCACGTAGACACTACGGAACAAAAACGTAATCTCGTCTTAGGTAAGGTGGAATTCACCGAGAATTCAACACCTTAACCACGAGGTTTCGGGATTTTACTCCTTATGCTTTCGCAGAGTGGGATTCACCGAGAATCCATCACCCAACCTCGACGATTGAAAAAACCCGTGTTCCTCGGTTTTTACCCTAATTAGTTTCTAATTAATATCAAACAATTAATTAAAACTAATCGTGTGTTTTATACATGCTTAACTAATTCCTCGAATTAATTTCTACATGTATGCATATGGAGTGGAATTCATGATATGATGCATGTCATGGCAATTTTCCGATTCTACTCATACAATCTACACATGTATACTAGTGCGGAAAATAAACACCGAAATGGACCGTTGGCACCCCCGTAACTAATCTATTCGAAAATAAATTAAAACCCTAATTTGCAGCTGTTGAGAATCTTCGACGATCGGCATATCAAACGAACTTGGATTGGGACGAAACTTTCCAGATCTGATCTTCACTCCTTGGGCTACATTATGGACGGTTGGATCGGAGCTTTGACTTGTCAATCTTCTCCAGTGAGCCGCCCAACTTCCTGCTGAAACAGACTCTTACAGCAGCGCATCATATACTTCCCGAGACCGATCGGGGATCAAGATGAATCCCGATCGTCCTGAAACTTTTATCTCACGTCCAAAAATTCATGATATGCGATCTGACCGGTCGAATTTTAATTTGAACGGTCCAATTGTTCCCAGAAAATCGAAGAAGTCACAGTTAGGGTTTCTGTGAATCCTGCGTTTTTTCTGTTACAGCAGCCACTTCGCAGCAACGAACGGATACCCAAACGGACTCTGATCGACACCATAATTTGTGGGATTGTTCATCAACTTCTAATCTTAATTCTGACCGGAGGGATCTTCGTTTTAACGGCTCAAACAACGGAAAAAACGAAAACACTATACAGCTGCTAAACAGATCTATTTACAGGAAATTAAACTTGCAATAATAAATAAATTACATAATTTTCTATACTCATATGAACGAATTTTCATCGTTTATATGAGTTTACAATAGATCTAATGGGAAAACGGTGCCAACCCCAATCCATCTCTTCAACCATAGCAATTTAAAAATTATTAATGCATAATAATAAGTAAAATATCACCTACATGCAATTCCACTCCTTTAAATCGTTTAACTACGATTATGATTATATAAATCGTGGAACCTGTCTCTGATACCACATGAAGGATGCAGGTTCTTAGATCTAAACGAATAAGATCTACGCGCAGCGGATGGATCACGATTTATATGACACAATTCATAATTAAAGGACTTAAGTACTACAAGGGGGGTTTAAGATTATGTTACCAATAACGGGAAGAGAAGCCTTGATCTTCCGATGTGTTCTCCAAACGGTGGTTGGTGGACACCCTTCTTGATAAACGAACCTCCTTGATATGCAACACCAAGAAAAACTCCAAGTTTTTCTTCCTCTAAAACCCTAGACAAGAAAAACAAATTTTTTCTCTCTTTTTAATGAGTGGGGCGAAATTTTCAAGTGTTTTTACACTTGGAATAACTCTCCTTTTATAGGAGAGTAAATCCTTGGTCTCCAAGTTTTAATTAATTAAATAAATAATCAATTAAACAAAATAAAAGGATATTTTCCTTAATGACTAATTGTGACATGTATTGACCAATAGGAAATCAAATAACAAGTCATCCAACCAATCATATAACAAGAATATCTTTTATTTTCCATAACACAAAAAATTAATTCTTGTGATAAAAGAGACACTAATTGGCGCCACCATTAGGGTTTATAGCCCACATAAAATGTCTTTTATGTGTATTATATTATTTAGCCCAACTAAATAATATCCATGCATATCAATTAATTATCCCAGCCAATTAATTATCAATGAGGCCCAAATAACAAGAATATCATTCCGAATTACAGAAGCCACATCGGGGACCATGGACCTATAACCAGTAGCTCCAATAATTAATTATTCATCGAACAGAATAAGTACATTAATTATTAATTCCGGGATTACGCCACCATAAACCCGAAACTGAACTCTACCGATTATAGATGTATACTTATACTCAACCCATAGAGTGAATAAGCGTCCATTGATATAATCACTACATACGGATTAACCCTCCATAGACTGTCCATTCTGAGTGGGAAGTCTCCGTGAACCCGACTCAGAATATCTTATCCTTATTTACCATCAACCCCCTGATGATCAATTAGTACACATATCTGACTAGTAGCTAATTAGTCAAATGTGAACTCCCGGGATCGATCACTTTCTTAGGGCTAACAAATAAGGGGACTGTCTCTCTACTTCCCGCAGGAAGGAATGGATTCCATGTCTGTGAAAATCAGAACTACTCACTCATCTGGAGATAGTGCCAATGAGAAGTGGCTTGGAACACATATTTAAGTGAACCGTAACTAACACATCAAACACTACCCCGGGACAAGCAGCACCCTGTGATCACCTCAGGATTAAGGTTGATCCATATATGATCATCTAATGATTTAATAAGATTCCTCGATTACGGAATTATACCGAGAAATTCAGATTAAATCGGTCCAGTCCTATATGAATGCCATCATATATAAATGCCCCACGTAGGTACCCTCTACCGACAGTCCGGATAAGACTATCACACCCTAAGGTGTTCTGGGCGCATTATTGGTGTTTTAATCAAGAGACCCTAAACTCTGATTAAGTTCACCACGGACTGACAGTTTAAGTATATCACCACTAACTCAATCCTCACGTGCATGCCATACACTGAGTTAAGCGGTTACATACTGATATACTTAGGGTTTGCAGCAGTGTATTATTTACAAGCACAAAGCAAGTAATAAGGTGAGATAAAATCTGTCATCCATTGTTAAAAACAATTACACAAATTGTCTTTCGGGCACTACACCTAACAACCATCACTGGAAAAATCTGAGAAAAACAAGACAAAAATGTTGATTGTACTTAACATTTTAAGAAACATGCACATTTTCCATTAGTGTCACTAGTCAGAATAAATTACTACTACCTACAACACCAAAATTATAAGACATTCATAGCTATCTTCCACGTTAGATACATTTATTTCTAGTCATAATCTCTCAAAAGCATACAACAATTTCAATAGACAGTGTTCAATTTCCATTACATGTGACCCTGACTTAGGAATTCAAAGCTACTTTACAAGAGGCATATGAACATTTTTTTTCGGTGATTATAAATGTGCAAAATTACAAAAGAAAGTTGAAAACCACAACTTATCCAACTATAAATTATGTGGCTAAGCAGATAAATCAGAAACATGACCCTGAAAAAGCTGAATTTAAAATGAAATTCTACCTTCAATTGCATCAAAATATTTAGGCCCGAGAGGCATAAAGCTTACAAAGGTTTCTCTCAAATAGCAATTACCATCACTAAAATTCAACCAATGCATATCAAATTAACTCTGTTTGATCTTCAAAATTCACAAATTTGAAGCATACTGTATACCGTGAACAAGAAATTGTAGAGCTTTATGAATGAACATAATCAACACAAACATAACAAAAACGATGATGATACCGAAATTCATCAATCTCAAAACTAATCACACACCTAAAACCAAATGATCATGAAGCTAAAACCTGTAAATAAATCCACACCAAACTAAACTAAAACAAGATTTACCGCAGTACGATCTCGAGGATGATTGAGTCGACAGCTAGCACCATACCTGTAATACCCTATTCCCGACCCCTAGGTCTACTGGAGTCATTCTAGGAAGGGTTGCGAAGCTTTCGCCGCGACTTCAATAACAAAACTAAAATTCCAAAATAATAATCCATTAAATCCACAATTTAACATAATAAATCCACAAATGACTTGACAATTAATACTTCATTTCAATAATTAATTTCCATTACAAACAACTCACTAACTATTTCCACATGCAATTACAATGGCTCTTCAACAAAACGAGGTACCATCCAAACATTATTTATTTTTCCTCAAATCTCGATCAGTATCAACACTTATATTCTCCATTCCCTCCTCAGTCAACAACCTGTATATATTTATTTATAAAAGAAAAAAAAACAAAAGAAACAAAGGAAACGGGGCGTCAGCAAAGGGCTGGTATGAGCCGCGTGTGCAAGTGTTATATATATAATAATAATATTAATATATAAAAAAATATCTTGATCAACTTTTAGAAATAACAGCGGAAGTCTTTTGTTAACTGATGATAATATTGAAGTGCACGAGCATTAAGAAATCATGTCAAGTTTTATTTACAAGCACCAGCTTTGGCCGAGCTGATGAGTCAAGTACCGCCCAAACGCCAATTTTACCATGGATTTCAACCGCACTTCACGAGACTAGCCATGCCTGACAACTCCGGCCGATTGTCAGGGAAAAGAATCAACCTTCACCGTGCAAACCTCCTACACGGCTCCAGCCAACCCTGTGCATGCCCTAGGACCCACGCACCAACCGTTAGCCCTTGCTTTCCCGGCTGTAGCATGAATCTTCGGGGAAAAGGTACCGTCCCCACTCTTACGAGTGAGCACTCTAGCTACTGTCGGAAAGACTTCGAGTCAAGAGGCCCCGAGACCGGTGACTAGACGTTCTCCAAGAGCAGTAACTCTAATCTCCCTAGCCACCAGAGCCTTGACACTTTCGTGTCACGAGCGAGCGAGCAAGTATTCCAAGTATCATTTTATTGTTTAAAAGATGTGCACTAGCTCAAAACAGTCGATTATTAATTAAACATTTTGCTTTAGTAATTTTTAAGAAATTATTCGAAAACGACTTCTGAGTTTAAAAGTTATATTCACTATACATAAAATACTTGAAAATAATATAAAACACACTTTTGGTTTTATATCAAAATAAAAGACTCACTTTAGGTCCACGCTATTGATCGATTCCTCGTTGCTACTTAAATTTCCATCATAAGTGTAACGATCAAATGCTCAATTCATGCTCCAAAAAGAACCAGCATCCTTCCCAAACTTAGACATTTTCGTTCAACATTTCATGTCTAAAATTGCTCTGTTCCCATAACCCCTCTTTTCTTATAATTTATTTTGTCCCTCCATTAAATCACAAGAGAGACGAGCATTACTACAACACCATGTATGGTATTTGAAAGGAATTCAACTTGATAGCTTAAGACAAAACTTCGGACAACCAGTTTGCAAAAAAAGATTGAACTTTGGTTTCTCCATTTTTGGCAACAAGAATGAACAACGAGGAACGATTTCGACAAGAACGTTGACCAATGCCAATTACGTAATGCCATAGAGGTGGACGATGACAGTTGAAAAGTTTGCGAACACAATCCATGGTCATCGTAGGAAATGGAGTGTTGAAACGACAGTGTTCCGACTTCCAAAAGACAACGTAATTTGGTTGTGATGGCTTCTATATGGTTGTTTGTGGTGTTCAGGCTATGAGTGGTGGCATGTGTGCGCTGTTAAACAGAAAGAATGATGAACAATGTTGGTGACTGTATTCATGGCATGAAGGTGACAATACAAATTATGTTTTGATTGTATTCTGTGGAGGAAGTAAATAGATTTGATATAATTGAAGAGAAAATAAAATGTTTATTATATAATAGGGCATCGACATTTCTAGAAGATAAGGACCATCAAGTCGAACGTTACACTCGGAAACTTAAAAGTGATATGCAGTAACGTACTCATTTAGTAATATATTCTAATTAATGATATTTTAATACTTTGGTTAATTGACCTGCAAAATTGTTAGAAGTATTCGGCCAACTGGGTAAATAACTTTCTAAAATATATGAAATATTATTCACATCCATACATATTATGTACCATATATTACTTGTTAGAATAATAATATAGTAGCCAAAAATACATTTAACAAAATTATGCATTGTAAATACAATACGTAGTCTGAATAGGATTATATAAATATAGATATAAATATGTTTCATTAGAATAAGAAAAGGCACGTAGCTTACATATATACATTAATTGTTACTTCAATTGTTCAAAAACGGTTTTATAGCAGCGTCGAAATTATTGTCTATTTAATATTTGATGTAGAAACATAATTTGTAACAGATTTTTTTTGTAATTTGCATGATATAATAATATTTATTCTTATTTTGACAACTATATCCTTTTCGTTTTATGACATAAAATTTGGTGCGTTACAATACCCACAAAACTTAGCCCTTAAGTAAGCTTATGAAATTAGAGCACTCCTTCCAAAATATACAATGAAACCTAAACCTTAAGCTGGAAAAACAAATCAATTACCTGGAGGCCTGTGCCTTGAGGAATCGCCGGAGATGGGGTCACCGGAGAAGAGGAATCATGAGGGATCGATCAACGTATTTCAGGCATTACAAAAGTAGGAACGACTTAAGAGCGGAAAAAATTGCTCGTGAAATTTTATTAAAGGAAATTCAGCGTTAGCGTGTGTTTTCAATATTGTAGTGGAAGGGTATAATAGTCTAATCGATCTAAATTTTGTCCTTATTGACTTATGTAATTGAGTTTGTATTTAATGGATATTCAAATTGTATTATTGTCCTTATTGGCGTTTCTCCTAAATTGTAATATTCCGGATTTTTGAAAAAGGACAGTTTTATCTTTTAAGTGTAATCTGGGATTTAATCCCTATTTTCAATATATAATAATAATAATTAACTAATTAATTAATCATTGTTAAGAGTGATTTTATACGATTTACAACGCTATATTTTATGACAATTTCCCTCATATCTGTATTAATTTGTATAAGAAACGAGTGTTTAATGGAAATATTGAGTAAACGATATTCTAGAAGAGTTAATTGCAAAATAGGTTAATATATGTGTTTTAATTATGATTTTATGATTATTTGGACATTACTACGTTTTGCGATGTTTTATGTGAATGTAGATACATATTTGAGGCTCACAAAATGATCTAAAGCTGATCAAGTTCGAGGCAATTGAAGATAAAAGAGATAATAGAAGAATGAGATAGAGGATAAAGATAAAGATCAAGATTGATACGATCCTGGACTGGCGTCCAGGGAGCTTGAACTGGCGTTCGGATGGACGGGCGTCTGATTCAATGGACGAGCGTCCAGGATGACATCTTTGATTCAGGAAGTTTGGACGCAGGAGTGGACGCTAGTGGACGGGCATCTGGTCGTGACTCGGCCCGACTCAAAGAAGATTTCACGAGCTTGAACGGGCGTTCGCCCTTTCCAAACGGGCGTCCACGGCCGACTTTGCTGAAACCGACTTAGGAATATATAAATAGCGGCGATTTTCTCACACAATGATATACATATTCGAACCCTAAAACCCTAGGGGCGGCTAAGCTGCGTTTTTCTTTAGTTTTCATTCAGTTTTTACTTAAATACTCTTATGCACTTTTACTCTAAACAATTCGATCTTCGAAGAGGATGCTAAGAGGCTAGGCCTCCATTGAACAAGCGTTGTGAAGCCGTCCGATTCAACAATTCAGTTTCTTTTCGTGATTATTTTGTGAGTATCTACTACGAGTTGTTCCTTTATCATGCTTTACGTTGTTATTGCAAATTTATATCGAAAGATGCTTGCTTTATTGATTGTTTAATTGATGAAAATCAAGTTAGACTTTAGATCACCACGATAAAGGATAGATATTTGATCTAATTAACGAGAGTTATTAGGTTAGATTTCTAGGTTAGAAATTGAGAGATTTCCCACCTTGAATTGAGAGCGTTAATCTTTAGACCGAAAGGTATAGATTAATAGAAGAACTTGCCTAAGAAATTAGGGTTCATACCTTTGAATAGGTGAATCACAACTTGATTAGTAATCACGAAATAATCTGAATTGAAATTGAATGTTGATAGGATAGGTGGATCAATTGCTTGTTCGTTTCGTAAATTATTGATTTAAAATCCCTTGAATCTGAATTGCTTAGCTTAGTTAGTCTTTTATTGCATATTTAGTTTAGTTCAGTTTAAATTAGTTCGAAACATATCTTCCCTGGCTTTAGATCATATCTTCCGTCCAGTTTTACGTTTTAGTTAAATCTGTCTTTTCAGTTTCGTTTAGTTTTATCCACTGTTTAGTTTAGAAATCGTGACATAGGTTAGTTAGTTAAACAAAAGCTAGGGTTAGCAATCGCCAGTTCCCCGTAAGATCGACCCGGTATCAACCTCTTTACTACGATCCTTGCACTTGAGGTATATCGGATTATAAAATTATTACTTGTTTGTTTTGTTAATAAAATCCGTGACAAGTTTTTGGTGCCGTTGCCAGGGAATTTGACGGTTGTCTAGTTTTTGTTTTTCGTTTTTCTGTTTGCTTTTCCTGTTTTAGTTCCTGTTTTAGTTGATAAACGTTTAGGTAATTAGTTAATTAGGGTTTTAGCTTAGAATTTAAGGTTATCTTGTGATTAGTTCTTTTCTCTATCTCTTTTCTCTGTTTCTGTTTCTATTCTTCCGTCCCCCTTATTTTCTGTTATTTTCTGCAAATTTCCTGCTTCTGTGCTATTTTTTTCGCTACCAAACGGGCGTCTGGGATATTGGACGCCCGTCCGCTGGAAAATTTCCAATACTGTTCTAGTTTCTTTCATTTAGACGAGCGTCCATAAAATTTGGACGCCCGTTCACGTTTTCTGAAGACCAGACGAGCGTTTGGGCAACCGAACGCCCGTCCAGTCCAACAGTTGAGCAGACGCCCGTCCAAGACTTTGGACGCCCGTCTGTTTTATCTTTTCCTTAATAATCTTGTTTCTCTTCTTTTCTTTTCTTTTCTTTTTTCTTTAGGCTTTTAATTTTAGTTTAGGGTTTTAATTTCTTAGTTTTTAGGCTTCTTTTCACTTGTTTTTGGTCCGGTTTATGCAAACCCGGAGTCAAAAGGGACCGTTATTATACACTCCTGACCCCGAGCGAACCGTAGTCCAGCCAAACAGGCGGATTTTCCGTTCTGCGGTTCTGGCAGACAGAGCTGAGCAAGATATTGAAGATCAACTAGCAAGGGAGATCACTGATTTTGTGATAATGACCGGAAAAAAAAAGTACGTTGGCAGACTACGCCATGCCTGGCGAAGTCAAAGTCAACCTGGCTATTGTTATTCCAGCCATTACCGCATACACCTTTGAGCTAAAGCCAGGACTTATCCAGATGATGCAGCATGCATCAATCTTTCACGGCTATCAATCAGAGAATCCGCATACCCACTTACATACGTTCTTAGAGATATGCGGCACTACACGCATCCAAGGAGTAAGTGAGGATGCGATTAAGCTGAAACTTTTTCCATTTTCTCTGAAAGGAGAGGCTAAAGAGTGGTACACCTCTCTCCCTTCTGAATCTATCACCACCTGGGCAGAACTCGAAAAGGAGTTCTTGAGTCAATATTTTCAACCTTCCAAGACGGCCCAGTGTTTAAATGAAATATTCACTTTCTATCAGAAAGAGAATGAATCCTTCTTCGAATGTTGGAAGAGATTCCAGTCTCTGCTTAGAAAGTGTCCCCACCATGGCTTGCCCATGGAAAGGCAAGTCAACACATTCTTCAGTGGATTGACCGAGCTTACCAAAGGCATGGTCAATAGTTCATCGGGTGGGGCATTTCTGAAGAAAACGCCTGAAGAGGGATGGGCATTGTTTGAGGACAATGCAAAGTATAACTATGCCCCCTCTTATCAAGCAATCCAAGCACCTCCTCCTCCCAAGGTTGAGGAAGTCAATTTGCAAAGTTTGATCGCCATGCTGCAGAAGCAGATGGCCACACCTCAAGTTTCCAATCCGGTAAATCAAACTTCTTCTTTTCCTCAGAACCCTCAGGTTCTGTATTGCGAAAACTGCTGTCAGACTGGCCATATGAATGGCCAATGTCAATTTAATCCCCCTGCACCTTATCAAGTGAATGCTGTTCATGATTATGGACAGTACAATCAAGTCACATGTCAGAATTGTGACGAGGTGGGGCACACTTCTAGGTTCTGTCCTATGAACGGACAGAATGCTGAAGTGAATGCATTCTATGGTCAGAACAATCAAAGGTTCAATCAGTTTACTGGCCAGAACAATTTTCAAAACCAAGGGTTTAATCCATCTTCAAGTTTTAATCCTAATTCAAATTTTAATTCGAATCAGAATTTCAATAGAAACCCTGGGTTTAATCAGAACCAAAACTCAAATTTTTCCAATCCTACACAAAAATTCAATCAGAATTGGCCTTCCAATTCAAATTCTCAATTCCAAAGTCGGCCCAGCCAGCCCTATTCTTCAAACTTCCAGAACTCTCAAGGCCCCTCCCAACCTACCAATCTTGAAGCTAAGTTGGAGGAGCAAAGTAGATCAATGAAGAATCTTGAGAGACAAATTGGGCAACTGGCTGAACAGTTAGCTTCTAGACCCCCAGGGCAGCTGCCTAGTTTCACCGAGAAGAATCCGAAGGGTGGTCAAGTTGCTCAAGCTCACTTGAACAAAGGCCCATGTACTGACCTCGTGCCATCAATTCAATACGGTAAAGAGGAGGCCAGTGCGATGAATTTGAGAAGTGGTACTCAAGTTAGTGGTCCTTCCCATCAGGGAAACCACTAGCCCCTCCTGCCATTGATAAGGCAGGAGGGGAAGCTGAGCACCTACACTCCCCTCAACTGCAAGAGAAAACTCAAGTGGCTGAACCCCTGAGAGGTGAAGAAGTTGGAGACCCTCAAGTGGCTGATCCCTTGAGAACTGAAACAGCAAGCGAAAGTCAGGAGGCTGATCCCCTGACTACAAAGAAATCTGAAAAAGCTGTTCGTTGGAAGGATCTGGAAGACAAAGCTGTAAGTGCATCCTCAAAGAAAGTCTTTTCTGAGAATGACCTTAAGAGACTTCCATTTCCGCCGAGAAAGAGCAACATTCCCTTGATTGAAGACAAAAAGTACGAAAAGGTGCTGAACCTTTTGAAAAATACTCAGGTGAATCTTCCATTATCAGATGTCTTGGTCGAGATGCCTAAGTATACAAAATTCATTAAGGATGTCGTGTCTTCGAAAAAGAAGTTAGCAGGCATGGAAAGGCAAATTGGTGAGGATTGTTCCATGATTAATTATGAAAACTTACCAATTAAAAGAGGTGACCCTGGCAAGTTCGTACTTACAGTATTGATGGGAGGTCTAGTCTTCCCTAATTCTCTGTGTGATCTAGGTGCCTCTATAAGTCTTTTGCCAATGTCTGTATGCAAACAGCTCGGTTTACAAAGCCTTCTAGAACCCACTACTATGAGTTTACAATTCGCTGATAGATCTTCTAAGAAAGCTTCAGGGATCCTGAAAGACGTTTTGGTTCAGCTTGATAGATTTACCTTTCCAGTTGATTGGTATGTTTTAGATATAGAGAAAGATGAAAACGTCCCCCCGATTCTTGGAAGACCTTTCTTATCTACAGCTAGAGCCCTCATAGATTGCGATGGTGGGCAAGTGACTATCCGAGTTGGTGATCAAGAGGTGAGTTACAATGTCTTAAAGTCCATTCAAGTACCCTCTGGCCCCCCAACCGGCTTTTCCATTGATTATATGACGGATGATTTTACCGATTATATGGATAAGCAAGTCATGGCTGTAGAAGCGGAATATGAGCGATTGGTTGATAATCTGAATACTCATGGTGTGGTTAATCTAGATCAATTAGCAGCTGATTTTGAGGAAGACTTGTTGGAGGGAGAAGCTTTGGCAGTGGGACCACAGAGTAAGCTCAGTGATATTGAGTTGAAAAGTGGAGATCTCAAGTCGAGTTTAGAAGACCCCCCTGCAGATTTGGTGTTGAAGCCGTTGCCTAAACATCTTAAGTATGTGTTTTTACGAGAAGGCGACAAGCTTCCATTGATTATATCTGCCAAGCTGTCTCGACTAGAAGAAATGAAGTTAATCAACGTCTTGAAGAAAAATGAGAAAGCTTTTGGTTGGCAAGTAGGAGATATCAAAGGAATATCTCCTGACATCTGTATGCACAAGATCAAGATGAATGAGGGTGCGAAATGTGTTAGACAGCCCCAGAGAAGGCTCAACCCTCATATGCAAGAAGTCGTTAAAAAGGAAATCATCAAGCTTCTGGACATGGGAATCATTTATGCCATCGCTGATAGTGAATGGGTTTCCCCTACTCAGGTAGTTCCCAAGAAAGGTGGAATTACAATTGAGAAGAATGAGAAGGGAGAGGAAATTGCATTGAGACTTGTCACTGGTTACAGAGTCTGCATCGATTATCGAAAGCTCAATGAGGTAACCAAGAAAGATCACTTTCCCCTTCCATTCATTGATCAGATGCTTGAGCGTCTGGCGGGACACGCATTCTACTGTTTCCTAGATGGATATTCAGGATACTTCCAAATACCCATTGACCCAGCTGACCAAGAAAAGACCACTTTTACCTGCCCTTATGGTACATTTGCTTATAGGCGAATGCCATTTGGTCTCTGCAATGCCCCAGCCACATTTCAAAGATGTATGCTGGCTATCTTTGACGGGCTTGTAGAAAAGTGTATGGAGATTTTTATGGACGATTTTTCGGTTTTTGGTCAGTCTTTTGATGATTGCCTCGATAATCTTGATCACGTGTTATCCAGATGTGTGGAAAAGAACTTAGTACTTAATTGGGAAAAATGCCATTTCATGGTAGATGAGGGGATAGTTCTTGGCCACAAAATCTCCGCCAAAGGTATAGAAGTTGACAGGGCAAAAGTAGAAGCTATCGAGAAGATGAGCTACCCTAAGAATGTACGTGAAGTGAGAGGCTTTCTTGGACATGTCGGTTTTTACAGAAGGTTCATTCAAGACTTCTCCAAGATAGCCAAGCCCCTGTCCACTTTACTAAAGGAAGACGTTGAGTTTAATTTTGATGAGAGCTGCAAGCAAGTGTTTGAGGAGCTCAAGGATCGTTTAATATCTGCTCCAATTCTTATATCGCCTGATTGGAACCTACCGTTTGAGCTTATGTGCGACGCATCAAACTATGCTGTTGGTGTTGTTCTAGGGCAAAAGATCAAGGGGAAGTTCCAGCCTATCTATTACGCCAGTTACACATTGAACCCCTCTCAAGTTAACTATACCACTACTGAAAAGGAGCTTTTAGCCGTAGTTTTTGCTATGGACAAGTTTCGTAGTTACTTGTTAGGAGCTCAAGTGATTGTGTGGACTGATCACGCTGCTTTGCGTTATCTGATGACCAAGAAAGAGGCTAAACCGCGCTTACTACGTTGGATATTGACCCTACAAGAGTTTGACGTTCAAATTAAGGACAAAAAGGGCAGTGAAAACATAGTGGCTGATCACGTTTCTAGAATGTTAAGTGAGGAAAAGGATGATCCAGATGATATAGATCTTTACTTTCCTCTAGAAAACATTATGTTGATAGACGGTTGTCCTCCTGATGTTCCGTGGTATTCTTCCATTGTAAACTACCTTCATGCCCGTTATCTCGATCCAGAGCTGTCTTATCAGGAGAAGAAAAAGTTCTTCTCTGATTTGAAATATTTCGTTTGGGATGAACCTAATCTTTTTAAGATCTGTAAAGATGGTTTGCTTAGAAGATGTGTTCCTGAGTCTGAGCAACGGGATATTATTGAGCAATGCCACAGTGGACCCACTGGAGGTCACTTTGGTCCGTGGAAAACCGTTGCTAAGATCTTTCAATCCGGTTTCTATTGGCCTACGATCTTTAAAGATACAGAAGCTTTTTGTAAAGCTTGTGATAGGTGCCAAAGAACCGGTACTCTGACAAGGCGTTTTGACATGCCTTTGAAACCCATCCTAGAATGCGAAGTCTTTGATGTGTGGGGTATCGATTTTATGGGACCATTCCCATCATCTTGCGGTAATAAATACATTTTAGTCTGCGTAGATTACGTGTCGAAATGGGTAGAGGCTCAAGCCACTCCTCACAATGATCATAAGACGGTAATGAAATTCTTAAAGAAGAATAACTTTGTGAGATTTGGATGTCCACGAGCCTTGATCAGTGATGAAGGGACGCATTTCTGTAACCGACCCCTAGAGAAAGTCCTTGAAAAGTATGGTGTTCGTCATAAAACTGGCACACCATATCATCCGATGACTAGTGGTCAGGTTGAAAAGAGCAACCAAAGCATCAAGAAAATCCTGGAGAAGACGGTAAACAGTCATAGAAAAGACTGGAGTTTGAAATTGGATGATGTACTTTGGGCTTACAGAACTGCCTATAAAACCCCTATGGGTACATCTCCATATCAAATGGTCTACGGGAAACCGTGTCATCTGCATGTCGAGTTAGAGCATAGAGCTTATTGGGCTACAAAGTTTCTGAACTTTGATTCCCAATCTTGTGGAAAACATCGACTACAGCAGTTGCATGAGCTAGACGAATTCAGACTCCAGGCTTACGAAAGTGCTAGGATTAGTAAGGATAAGATGAAGCTAATCCACGATGCTAAGATTAAGAAGAGAGAATTTCAAGTCGGAGAACAAGTTCTTCTTTACAATTCTAGGTTACATTTGTTTCCTAGGAAGTTGAGGACACGTTGGTCCGGTCCCTTTGAAATTCTCCAAATTATTCCTGGAGGCGTTCTAGAACTACGAGGTTATGGTGACCAGCCGTTTCGAGTGAACGGACAGAGGTGCAAACACTACATTGGTGAGCCTAAAGACAAGCCTTTGACTGTTCGGTTCCTCGATATCCTTGGATGTTGTGCTACAACAGTCGAAGAATTAGACGAGTTTTCACCCGATCTTTTCTCTGAGGATGACGGTGATGGTCAATCTGAAGAAGTTCTAGCTGGTAGTTGGGATATGGAAGAATATTGGAAGGAGCGTCAACAAGAATGTCATCAGAAGCTTCAGAAGACGAAGAAGTCAACCATGGGGAAGTTTAAACGTGTCTGGAAAGCTATAAAGAATTTAACCCCATGTGTTAGGTGTTGTTTCTGTGGCCACACTACTGATCAGAGCTTACACGAGGTAGTGGCTGGCAGAAAAGTCAAATGGCCTGATCCTGGCTAGACTTCAACAGTGTCGAGCTAACGACATTAACCAAAATCGCTACTAGGAGGCATCCTAGATATCCCTTATTATATTAGTTAAATTTTGTTTAGGCTGTTAGTGTTATATTTATTTAAGTTTTAGTTTAATTAAGTTTTAGTTGACTCAGTTTTTCTGTTTACATCTGTTAGTTAGTTTGCTTTTTAGATATGGACTACGGAGTTCTTCCGGAGGAGTTCCCCATCATTAGTCGGATCCCACTGATTACAGTAGCTGATGGACCAGGAGGCACTATAGTCTTGCACGTAGATTTTGAGCTTAGTACCCGTACGAAGACCATCACCTATGTTCTCATTGTCCCCCACTGTTCGGGAGGTAGTGACTTCACTACTGAGGAGCTTCAGGAAGCTATAGGACGTCCATATACGGTCCTAAATGACCCTATGCTGACAGATCTAGCGCTGGTACTACAGGCTTCACATTTTAGAGGTTTAGAGGTAGCTGGAGATGACTGGGGCATACAAGACGACTATGATTACCCTCCTGCTATTGATATGCTTCGTCGTCTCATCCGTTTGGTGGATTGGGACGAGATTTATGCAGACTAGCGTTAGTTAAGTTTGTTTCGTCGAGCCCCGACGTAAAACGGAAGCGCTTGGTGGGAGGCAACCCACTGTTTCATTCGTGTTTGTTTTATTTTCGAGTTCTTTTATGTTCGTAGCATTTCCGTTGTACTTCTGAATTTTAAATTATCATTAATAAAAATTTCGCATTTAGTTGTTTTATATGAGAATTTTATAAAATTTTGCATTTTTCTTGGACGAACGTCTGGTGCTTCTGGACGCCCATCCGATCCTCTGTCTTCATGGACGGCCGTCCAAGTTTCTGGACGCCCGTCTGGATACAAAGCTTTCAATCCTATATACATCTTTTTAACCAGACGTTCGTCCACAAGGTCTGGACGCCCGTCTGGCCAAATCCCTCCAATCCTGTATTTGATTTTGGATCTTGGACGAGCGTCTACTAAACTGGACGCCCGTCCAGTTCATCTGATTTCTCAGTGGACGCCCGTCCACTGAGTTGGACGAGCGTCCAACCTCTGTCTATATATACCCCTGCTTCGAGTGAACCTTCACTTTTCAGATTTTTCAAACGCCAAAAACGGTTTTTCTCCATCCTTTTGCCCTAAAATCCTCAATTCTAAACCATTTTGAGCGATTCAAAGTGCTACAGGCCGCCCTTGATCCCCTCTCTTTGATTTTCATAACCAAATTCCTCAACACACAATATTCTTGGAGAATCAACACCCATTGTAGTCCGACTTTTAGAAGGAAAAATCCGATTTTGGAGCTCATTTTGGTGTTGTTTGGACTAAGTGTCACCTCGATCAACATCTACTCATCTTACTTGGTAAGTTAGTAACACCTTTTCTAGTTTTTATTCACGTTTTTGCGAGTTCGATCTTTGGGTCGGCTCGTTCCCTTAAATTCTATCTTAATTCGTTTTTTTTTTTTTTTTTTCTTTTCTGGTTTTGTGTTTCTTTCTGATCTGTTATGGTGCTATGGTGTGTGATGGGTGGTGAATGGGTTGTTTGGTGATGATTTTGGTTGTGGTTGTGGTTTGGTTGCTTTGAAATCCCACTTTGGATGTTAAACGGGTATCTTGTTGTGAATTGGGGTTGTTTTGGCTTAGTCTAGGCTTGAAAATGGTTCATAAGAAGGCAGTCATGAAAAGGCATGGTAAGGAAGTGGCCCGGGAGGCGGGGAAAAAGCGAAAAGAGTTTGATCCTACCTTGGTTGATCCTAACCGGGGTGTGAGCATTCGGGAGCAACCCCCTAGAGCCACCCAAACTAGGGCAACATTAAGAGATGAACCAAGTTCAGATTCTGAAACGGATGAGGATGTGCCATTGGCACGGATGCCTAGGGTTCCCCGGGATGGAGGATCATCTAGGGCTAAGAAAACCGTAGAAGCTACCCGTGAGGAGGAACCGGTTATACCTAGGGCTTCCCAACCTAGGAAGAAGGCCAAAACCGTACCCCCTATGCCCTTACCTCGTAGGTTCGTGAACCCTAGAGCTCACGATGTGTATAAACAACACTATTTCTCGAGGACAATGTTGATAGAAAGGGCCACTTTAGAGGCAAAGGTTGATCCGGATTTCGTTAAATTGCTTAAGGATCGGAAATGTGAAGCTTTGATGACGATTCCAACTACCCCGGTCAATAGTTCCTTGGTTCGGGAGTTTTATGCCAATTGTTCAGAAACCGACTTGGAATCGAAGGTAGTTGTGGTTCGAGGAGTCCAAGTTCCGTTTACACCGGAGGTGATCAATGCGAAGTATGGGTTGGCAGTTTTTGAAGGTAGAGATTACAAGGAGGAGATTTTACATAGGCAGAGTTTGGGGCAGGATCCTTTGGAGGAGTTGAGATTGAGAGTGTGCCCGGATGTGGCCTGGACGTTGAGACCGGGAGGAGACCGGAAGGAGTTGGTTACCACGACCTGGACGGAGGATTGGAAGGTCCAGTGTCGATTCATTCAGAGTCAGTTGTTGCCTAAGAACAACCTGACATACTTTCACATTGGTGACCTAGGTATGTTGTATGCGTTGACGTTTGGCCTGAATGTGAATGTGGGACAAGCTTTGTATGACGAGATCTCGATCAATTAGAAGGTTTATACGCGGAGCTTGATCGTCCCTCACCTGATCCACGGTTTGTGCCTCGATGGCGGTGTGCCTGAGTATGGAGCGGATCACAAGCCCAAGAACCCGAGGCCAATACAGAGAGAGAAGGGTAAGCATTCGGGTCAGTCTGAGACGGAGACACCACAGGAGCCCGGTTCATCTTCGGCACCGCCTCAAGCATCTACGTTTCCTGCTTTATCGCCTTCGGTACGGATGCGGCTGAGTATGGCCAACAGTGTGCGGGACTGGTTGGAAGACATAAGGACGTCGCAGAACAACATTTTGACGATCCTGAAGTGTATAAGTGAAGGCCGGCAACCAAGGGATGACAGGATTTTCAATCCGAGCCTCATTGATTTCCATTATTCTTCTGAGATTGAGCAGGCCATCGCAGATGTCCTTCACGAGTCATCGTCAGATGAGGAGCAGCCTGACTAAGTTGATAGGACTACAGCGCCACCTTCTGGACCCTCTTCTGATCCTCCGGCTGATGATACTCCGGCTCCGGGGCAATCTTGATTTCATTTGTCTATTTTTCGATTTGCACTAGCTACGGTGATTGTATATTTCTGCTACTTTTTACTTATATGGTTCATTGTAATTTTTGATATTGCTACTATTTATTTTCGATGGATCATGTAAGCCATTAGGCACCCGTACTTTCATTTCGACTTTGTTTATACTTTTTGGTTGTATTGGATGCTTTATCTCTTGTTAATCCTTGAATTTGCTATATCTTTTCATTTTGGTATACTCCCCGTTTTCCCCGAGATGGTTCCGTGTTTGTCAAGTCGTGCATGTATGTTTTTGGCGGTTTTGTCGAGCTACATTGTAAGGTTACGAGTTCTAAGTGTCACTATGTAGGCTCCGGCCTGACCGACGTTTGAAATCAGCTAAGTCTTTTATCTTTTCTTTCGTTCTGCACAACATGAGGACATGTTGCCGTTTAAGTGTGGGTGAGGGGAATGTTCGATATGTATCTACACATTTGCTTATATCAATATGTTTCTATGCAAAATGAGCTAAAATTTTCAAATTTTCCGACATTTTTGTTTTGTCCCGAGTAGGCAATTCAATTCAATGTTCGTTATTTTTATAGTCATTTAAGCTGTATATCACATGTTTGATAAGTTAGTTGTTTCACCTGATCTATTTTTCACGAGCCATAGTAAATGATGAGCTAATTATAAAGTTATACCCCTTTTCGACGAGTGATTTTTGATTATCTTATAAGTCATGTACTTAGTGCTACGTATATATCTTGAGATTTATGATAGTTTGTATTTAGATCCGGAGTATGATATACTGTGAATATCTGAAGGTTTGAATGTGATAAGTAACACGTAACTTAATGTCAAATGAAAAAGTTGAAAAATATGAATAAAATGTGTGTGTCGGAAGCTAGTCGATGATTTGAGTGCAATAGGGTATACCACGTATGTCCTATACCACTATGATGACTAAAAGCTCACGACAGTCAGAAGAAGCTGCCTTATGATTGGAGTAAGGTAGGGTATTGTTGGAATAGTGTCCTAAACCCAATCGGGTTGGACCGGATCCGACCGGGTCGGATCATTTCTACTATTTCTTTATGTTTATACATATATAAAATGGCTTTTATGTTGTCATATATCTGTTCTTTTAAAGAACCAATTATGAATTGTTATATGATAACGTCCTTAGTAAATGGATCTAGAAGGTTCATTCCTGAACCTTGTACGGTTCTTCCACCTTTTCTATATAGCTGATATAGTAAGTGGATTTATTGCTTGAAGCAAGGACCAGGGTCTCGTCAGAGATTCGTGTGTGTGTTGAGGCGGTTCCTTTGACTTGGTCATTTGGAACGTGATATGAAGATAGTCTGAGTCCCCACGGATAGCGATCCGTTCATGGCTAGGGCTAGTTGCGAGTATTGCATGAGATTCTTGTGTTTCAATTTGGTCTTGTGTGTGCTAGTGATTGGTTTTAGGCCAAGTGGGAGATTGTTGGAATAGTGTCCTAAACCCAATCGGGTTGGACCGGATCCGACCGGGTCGGATCATTTCTACTATTTCTTTATGTTTATACATATATAAAATGGCTTTTATGTTGTCATATATCTGTTCTTTTAAAGAACCAATTATGAATTGTTATATGATAACGTCCTTAGTATTAAACTGTGATAGAGAAACCATGATAGGCGATTATGGTTGATGAGGTCTCTAATCACTTTAATAAGTTTGATACTTAAATGTCTCTAGGCTGATGTACTATTAAACAGGGCATTGATAGTATAAACAGACTAGCACGTATTAGATGTCTTCTGTCTTTAAGGGCGGGGATAGATCTCGTCTATCGAAGTGTAGAGACACTTGGACTGTACGTGGACGTGTATTAGATAATGCGTACGTTAGACTGACCCACTTACACGGATAAGTGTCACACTATGTGACGGTTGTGTAATTATCCTTTTGACCGGAGTCGTCATGGAATCACGGTGTGGATTGTCATGCTTTGACACTATTGAGGTTTCCCCTAGCCACGGGGCGATCATGCGGTAGTGATTGGGTATGATATTGAAGCATGCAGAGTATACATGATTTGTCGTCCGGGAATCGCGTATCCTATGATTGGGATCGAATATCCGAAATGGCCTTCTTATAAGGAATGTCTTACTCTCGTGAATCTTTGCAAAGTGGGAGTAAACGAGTTACTTCGAGAGAGCATGATATCCAGATTATAAGATACGGTCGTTGATGTTTTGACACTCGACTAACGACCGTATGGATATTATTACAGCGATAGGATTGTAAGTTACACGGTAACTGTTTCACATGAAAGGTAGTAGTCATTGCATTTGACTCTTCTGATGATTGGGGGTCACGGTGTGTTGCTAGACGCTATCCCGTGATCGTTAGGCATGAAGGGCATTTTAGTAATTTGCACTTTGTGTCTACGACCAACACATTCGGAAGACTATCGGGTCACACACATAAGAACATCTAGCCGGATTAAAATGTGGTTATAGATGATAACCAAATAAGGAAAGTTTATCTCGAGACTATAAAGGTTATAGTGGTAAATTAATATGGTGGTATTTATTTATTATGAATAAATTAAATACAAGATATTAATAATATTATATTAATTAAAGAATATTCCGGAAGCCAATTTGTTGGTCAAAGGTGGCGCAACTTATTTGTGTATAAGATACACTTGGATTGTGTAATTTAATTAATAAGATTACCATATATTAATATAAGATATTAATATATAAATATATATAGTTACATGTATATACGATATACATGTGCACATTTGTGATGGCTAGATATTTATATATAGATTTATGTGTTTGTAATATATATAAGTGATATATATACACATGTGTAAATTGATTTATGGTAATAAAATAAAGATAGTCAATATTAGATATTGACAATATCTTGGGAATATTCAATATAAGATATTAACAATATCCTAGATTTATTTGATATGAGATATTATAATAAATGAGATAAATCAATCAATTATATTTTCCTTATTTTATTGGAAAAAGGTTTTCTTCCTTTCTACTCTACTTGGGGCGCCACTTCTACTATAAATAGGAGGTGGGTGTCAAGCTCTTTCGTACAACACAATTCCAAGAACTAATAGTTCTTGTGCAAAATAGAGAGCATCCTATAGAGAGTTGGAGAGAGGGGAAAAAGGCCGGTCTAGCAACCGGAGTTTTCCAATAGCAATCCATGATGGGATTCCGGCGGGCTGTTCGTGTGGACTAGCGGTAGAGGCCGAACACTTGGGCGGCTCTATGCAGAACTACTCTCCTTGGACGGTCAAAGCGTCGATCTTTTAGATCAACCAAGGTAACCACCGTCTTTAGCTTATTTGTTTATTGCTTAAACGAAGTCGATCTTGGGTTGATAGGAAATAAATTTTTGAATTCCGCTGCGTTCCCGCGTAGATTTCCTAACAGTATCTCGAATATCCTATTCTGCTATGACAGGGCAATAGCTCATTCTGATGTGTGTTTAAAAGTGAAATAGTTAAATCAACTTATATAAGAGGTGGTATGAAATGAATAAAAGACTTAGTTATCGTATACCTTATCCCCAGTATAAACTGACAGATATGTTGTAGGGATTGTCCTCTGAGTATGTCAGAAAGGTCCTAAATGTATTCTATCATCTTTTTCGGGATATATCACGTTTGTAGGGTACATCTTATGAGTGTCATTTATCTCTAGTTTGAAGGGGGTATTAGCTAGTTTTGCTTTGAGTTTCTCGAGTTTGGATTTAGTGGAAGTTTTCTGTGGCTATGCACACACACTGGTGAACTTCTGATTTATTGGATATGTGTTATATATGTTTAGATGTCTGATCTTTTCTCGAGCCTTTACTTTGTTTTGTTTTGCTCGGGACGAGCAAAAGCTTAAGTGTGGGGGAGTTGTTAAGGGTGATTTTATACGATTTACAACGCTATATTTTATGACAATTTCCCTCATATCTGTATTAATTTGTATAAGAAACGAGTGTTTAATGGAAATATTGAGTAAACGATATTCTAGAAGAGTTAATTGCAAAATAGGTTAATATATGTGTTTTAATTATGATTTTATGATTATTTGGACATTACTACGTTTTGCGATGTTTTATGTGAATGTAGATACATATTTGAGGCTCACAAAATGATCTAAAGCTGATCAAGTTCGAGGCAATTGAAGATAAAAGAGATAATAGAATAATGAGATAGAGGATAAAGATAAAGATCAAGATTGATACGCTCCTGGACTGGCGTCCAGGGAGCTTGAACTGGCGTTCGGATGGACGGGCGTCTGATTCAATAGACGAGCGTCCAGGATGACATCTTTGATTCAGGAAGTTTGGACGCAGGAGTGGACGCTAGTGGACGGGCGTCTGGTCGTGACTCGGCCCGACTCAAAGAAGATTTCACGAGCTTGAACGGGCGTTCACCCTTTCCAAACGGGCGTCCACGGCCGACTTTGCTGAAACCGACTTAGGAATCTATAAATAGCGGTGATTTTCTCACACAATGATATACATATTCGAACCCTAAAACCCTAGGGGCGGCTAAGCTGCGTTTTTCTTTAGTTTTCATTCAGTTTTTACTTAAATACTCTTATGCACTTTTACTCTAAACAATTCGATCTTCGAAGAGGATGCTAAGAGGCTATGCCTCCATTGAACAAGCATTGTGAAGCCGTCCGATTCAACAATTCAGTTTCTTTTCATGATTATTTTGTGAGTATCTACTACGAGTTGTTCCTTTATCATGCTTTACGTTGTTATTGCAAATTTATATCGAAAGATGCTTGCCTTATTGATTGCTTAATTGATGAAAATCAAGTTAGACTTTAGATCACCACGATAAAGGATAGATATTTGATCTAATTAACGAGAGTTATTAGGTTAGATTTCTAGGTTAGAAATTGAGAGATTTCCCACCTTGAATTGAGAGCGTTAATCTTTAGACCGAAAGGTATAGATTAATAGACGAACTTGCCTAAGAATTTAGGGTTCATACCTTTGAATAGGTGAATCACAACTTGATTAGTAATCACGAAATAATCTGAATTGAAATTGAATGTTGATAGGATAGGTGGATCAATTGCTTGTTCGTTTCGTAAATTATTGATTTAAAATCCCTTGAATCTGAATTGCTTAGCTTAGTTAGTCTTTTATTGCATATTTAGTTTAGTTCAGTTTAAATTAGTTCGAAACATATCTTCCCTGGCTTTAGATCATATCTTCCGTCCAGTTTTACGTTTTAGTTAAATCTGTCTTTTCAGTTTCGTTTAGTTTTATCCACTGTTTAGTTTAGAAATCGTGACATAGGTTAGTTAGTTAAACAAAAGCTAGGGTTAGCAATCGCCAGTTCCTCGTAAGATCGACCCGGTATCAACCTCTTTACTACGATCCTTGCACTTGAGGTATATCGGATTATAAAATTATTACTTGTTTGTTTTGTTAATAAAATCCGTGACAATCATACAAAAAAATATGACCAATGGGAGTTTATTTTACAATTAAACCTCCCATCATGTTTGGATGTTGTCAGAAAATCAAAAGAATGGAAAGCATAACCTCTGAACCTTTGAAAGAAGAAAAGGGAATCTTAGGTGTAGTTCTTAATCTGGTTACCGAATTACAGATTCAAGTATATTTTCGGAATCCTCGTGAGTCAAGCATCGTTTTGGTATCAAGGTTTTAGTGTTTCATGAAGGTATGTTTTTTGCCCTAAATCTAGAATCTTGAAGATTATATCATGTTTTGGTGTTCTAGTTAATCAATTCGCAGTCCTACATGTTTATAAACCTTTGATAATAGTTAATTCAAGATTAGATTGTGTTTTCTTAGGTTTTGGTTGAAGGTTTTTGTTGGTCCCTTGAAAAGGCTTTAGTTAAGTTTAGAGGGGGGGGGGGGGTGAATAAACTTAACACTTAAAACTTTGGAGTTAACAAATTATGCAACTTCAGCAGCCTGCTGATACTTCAGTAGTCTGCTGAGACCTCAGTAGCCTGCTGATAAACAGTAGTCTACTGACAGTTCAGTTTGCTGAATTTGTGCAGTGGAATAATATCAAAATTAAGCCTTATTACTTGTTGTTAAATATGTTACTAAGTATTAGATACTCAGTAGTGTATGTGTGTGATTTCAGTTGCTAGATTCAGCAGGTTGATATGAATAATGACTAAGTGCAGAAAGTAAATGCAGTAAGTAAGTAGAGAGATTTTTATAGTGGTTCCAGGTGATGTAATCCTGTACGTCCACTCTTCTCCCGTGATGTTGGAGGAAATTCACTAGTGATCTTTGAGTTATCTGTTACAAAGAATCCTAGGTTGCTTGTCCTTCACCAATAACTATGGCTTCACAAACTGAAAACTAGGAACAGGTAGGATTGCTGCTCCTAAGTCTTCCACTGGTCCTTGAAGGGTAGAATTGCCTCTTCACCAGCTCCACCACAAACCAACAGTCTTTCACACCTAACAGATGCTTCACTGTCTTCAGCAGGTTCTTTATAAAATAAAGAATGAATCAAGTAAATGATTCAGTTGCAGCAGCTTGATTAGGATGATATAATCAGCAGCTTGCAGTCTTCAAGTGTGTATGCTTGATGCAGCTTGAACACAGAATGCACTTGAAGAAAATAACTAGATCAGCAGCCTTAAGCTCAGTAAGTTCAGCAGGGTGTTTTTCAGCTCAATGTTATCACTTGAAGTTTATTCCAAAATTCATCATCTTCTTCTTGAGTTGAAAGTCCTCTATTTATAGGTAGGAATGCATGTGACTTGAATTTGAAATTCAAATGTGACCGTTCCTTGTATTTGTCCCATCCTCACTGCATTCTGTCACTATTCATAGGACTGACACTGTCAGGATTACTTTTTGACAGTGCAGTCTGTCCACCCCTTTGACTTGTATCCAATGGATAAAAATATGGATCATCCCAACGTCTTTTTGTGGAAATATTACTCCAGCAGGGTGCTGAGCCTCAGCAGGGTGCAGCCTCAGCAGGGTGCTCTTGTGCCTCTGCTGAGTAACATGTTCAGCAGTCTCTATTTCGTGTATTATATTATTTGTACACTTTATTTATTTGTAAAAGACATATTAATTGTGATACATATAAACAATTAATATGTCAAACTCTAGTTTACTTTATGTCATAGACATAGCTTTTACTTTTACTTTTACTTTTTGCATGCTTGCCGCCCACATCTACATACTCAAGTGGCCGCCCAAGCTAGCTAGCTAGTCTCTCTCTCTCAATTGTATCTATTTATACACCTCTCATATCAATGAATAAACTAAGTTGAAGTTTACTCTTGTGTTAACACATTCTCAAACTCTCTTCATGGTATCGGAGCCAATTGTGTTCTAACTTTTTCCGCTGCAAAACTCATATTTCTGAAGAATGTCTTCCACATCCGACATTACTTCAACCTCAGCAGACTCTCAGCAGCCTCAGCTGACTGGGAGTACTGACAACT
Source organism: Gentiana dahurica var. dahurica (assembly GCA_024500145.1). Lineage (NCBI taxonomy): Eukaryota > Viridiplantae > Streptophyta > Magnoliopsida > Gentianales > Gentianaceae > Gentiana > Gentiana dahurica. Next base: position 61,466,144 of record CM044898.1, on the reverse strand, counting down.
CCTCTTCTTATACAAACCATAGACTTGATGGTAACAACTATCTGTTATGGTCAAGGTCTATGAAAATGTACATTTCTGGACAAAGTAAGATGGGATACTTGTCTGGAACAAAACCTGCACCTGCTGAAACTGACCCCGGTTTTGAAGCATGGGACACAACAAATAATCAACTCATGACCATCCTCACGAGGTCAATGACAAAAGAGATAAGTGAAAACTTTATGATGTATGATACTGCCAAAGAAATCCGGGATAATGCCCGAGATCTTTACTCCAAGAAGGATAATACATCCGAGGTATATGAACTAGAAGCTCAGATTCAAACTTGCGGGCAAGGGGATATGTCTGTAACTCAATATTTCAATCAACTATCTAAGGCTTGGCAACACTTAGATATGTTAGAAACTCACTCATGGAATGATGTCAAGGATGCTGCTCTTTATAAAGACATCATAGAAAAGAAGAGAGTATTCAGGTTCCTCACTGGGATGAATCCTACTCTTGATGATGTTAGGGGAAGAATTCTTGCCACCAAACCTCTTCCAAATCTCAAATCCATGTTTGCTGAGGTCAAACATGAAGAAAGTAGGAGAAAAGTCATGCTTCTGAAATCCACTACTGACAACCCTACTCAAGGTGCTGCCCTGCTGACTGTCAGGAAGGCTGTTGAGGTTGCTGAGACATACAAGAAGCCTACTGAGAAAACTGGAAAACTGTTCTGTGATCACTGCAAACGCACAAATCACACCAAGGACAACTGCTGGAAGCTCCATGGCAAGCCTAACTCCTCAAAAACCTCAAAACCTATCAGGGAAAGTCAAGGCGGACACATCGGTGAGGAGGAGAATGACAACCAGATGAATGCTCAGTTTGCTGCATTCAAAGCCTTCCTGAATCAACAAAAGGAAGGTAGTCACTCTACTGATGTTGCTACTCATACTCATACAGGTAAATTTTACTCTTCCCTTAGCAATGAAACATGGATTGTTGATTCTGGGCATCCTCCCATATGACTGGTAATAAAAACCTTATAACCAACTATATGCCTTGTCACCAAATTCATAACATTAAAACTGCCGATGGATCTATCTCTCGTGCAAAAGGTGTTGGAAATGTTAAACTCACTAATAAGATATGCCTACAGGATGTCCTATTTGTTCCAAACTTAGACTGCAATCTTATATCTGTCAGTAGACTCACTAAAGATTTGAATTGGACTGTTGTTTTTAAGGAAAATCAGTGCACATTCCAGGATCCTACTTCACAGAAGTGATTGGGAAGGCTAAACCTTGCGCTGGATTGTTTCTGGTCAACCCTGCTGAAGACAGAAGACTGAAGACTGAATCTGCCTCAGCAGCCTGCTCCCAGACTTTAGACAATATCATGTTATGGCATTATAGATTAGGACATCCAAGTTTTGGTTACTTAAAATCTTTAACTCTGAATTGTTTAAAGGATGTAATCTGAATGACCTTCAATGTGATATTTGTCAATTTGCTAAACTTACAAAATCTGTGTATGCTAAGTTACCTCATTTGCATTCCTCACCCTTCACCTTAATACACAGTGATGTGTGGGGACCCTTTAGGGTGAAAAGTATAACAGGGAAAAGGTGGTTTGTCACCTTCATTGATGATCATACCAGGAACACTTGGGTTTTTTTAATGAAAGACAAATCTGAAGTTGGTCATATCTTTCAAGAATTTTATCATATGGTCTCCACTCAATTTGATACTAAGGTCAAGATCTTAAAGACTGATAATGCTCTAGAATACTATGAGTCTAATCTCAGTATCTTCTTGACAGATAGAGGAATTGTTCATATCAGTAGTTGTGTGGAAACACCTCAGCAGAATGGGGTTGCTGAGAGAAAGAACAGGCACCTGCTGGAAATGGCCAGATCAATCATGTTCACCACACATGTTCCTAAATATATGTGGGGTGAAGCTATACTGACTGCAACTTATTTACTCAACAGACTTCCCAGCAGAGTGTTAGGTTTTAAAACTCCACTCCAAACCCTTCT